>CAJRST010022223.1:4221958-4261509 GCA_907169785.1 Menidia menidia | reverse complement strand
ATAGATAGATAGATAGATAGATAGATAGATAGATAGATAGATAGATATGCATCTTATTTGTGGACTTTAAAAGATAACGACCAGTTAAATGATTTAAGGCAGCCGTTTTTGTGTTGCTGTGCAAGATAGGACGTGTCATGAATTCTGAAACAGTCATCGGTCAAAGACCTGCTGAAACTAAGGACTCTTTAATATTCTGTGGCCACTTGTTAGCATGCATCATCTGGCCCTCGGTCTCTTAGAAATGCACACAAACACGCCTACGTCCAGTCACACACTAACTCGCACCATCCTTCCACTGGTGCTCGGCCCAAAGTGCCACGGGGAGATTAGAATTCCCCGTCACTCCCTTGTTTGGTGTGCCCAAAGGCGAGATGAGAAATAGCCCTGTGGTCCTTAATCCTGAAGACACTCACGGCACATTCACATTGTTCTGTCAGGGCTCACTTGTCTTGGCTTCCAGTGCTGCCATGGCGATGGGCGGTTATAAAACCATTAGACTTATTATGACTGCACCCGTCATAAATACAGTGTGTGCCGTTTATCACCACATCTAGACAAACAGAGAGGCCTCACTTGA
This sequence comes from Menidia menidia, assembly GCA_907169785.1. Lineage (NCBI taxonomy): Eukaryota > Metazoa > Chordata > Actinopteri > Atheriniformes > Atherinopsidae > Menidia > Menidia menidia. Next base: position 4,260,929 of record CAJRST010022223.1, on the reverse strand, counting down.
ACACTTTCTCTGTTGAGCTGTGCTTACAATGATCCGTCCCCCCCGAAGCGTTTGGTGTCACGATGAAAACGTATGTGTTTAGGAAAAAGAAAAACACGGCGAGGTGAAGTGAAAATCCCCCTCTTGGGATCTCAATAACGAGTGGTGCTAAAATCCCGGCTCACGGCCAAGAAACCATTACTAATCCCCCCGGGGCTGTTAGCGTAAGGAGTGTGTGTGTGTGTGTGTGTGTGTGTGTGTTGGACCAGAGCAAGTAGGGTCTAGTGTGCTCGCAACTCTGTCGGTGCCTGTGTGTAGAGTTTGTTTCCACGCTCTTGAATTTGCGCCTTCCCATGTCTCCCCCTGTCAATCCCATCTGAAAGAAAAAGTCACAGCAGCTAGTTAAACATTACAAAAGCAAAAAAAAAGGAGAGCTCCAAACACTTTGCCGTAACGGAGAAAAACTGCACTGACAACTGTGGGTGCCAACATGGGACTGGGACTGGGACTGAGCTGTCAAAACCATCTTTATTTAAAAAAGCAAAGAGTGTAATTTCAGGCTGCTCACAACCCTGAACCAACTAATCAAAATTGTTTACCCCAAAAAAAAAAAAAAAAAAAGAATCATGGCTTTTAAAACTTTTTTTTCTTTTTACCACCGCTGGAATAAATACATATCTTTAAGCCCTTATTTACTCGTCATAAAAGCAGTTATAAAATAATGTAACTGTGTTTATCATTGTAGGGCTGGCTGTGAATTAAAAAAAAAACTCCACCACAAGGGCAAAAACTTCCCCCCTTTGTTGCCACGAAAGAAAAAAAAAGAAAAAGGCTCATGAAACCGCGACAAGCTTCTCTCAAGGATGTCTACATGACAAGTTCCAACATCCGCACAGAAACCACAGAAAGATGAATGACCTCCCGCACATGTACGCGCAGACGAGTACCAGCCTCCGCATGGTTAGCGGAGAGAAGTTGAAAGTTCAGAAACGGGCAGATTTGCGGTTCCGGGCCTGGCATTTTGGCTCTAATTCACAACACACTTGGTTGTTAAGAGTTGAAAGGCTTCGTTGGTCTTTTATGAAGTGGAATTTAAGTTCTAGGTTTTTAACAAAACGCAGATTGCCCATTAAGATCATCTGTCCCCGATTAGCCGACCATGTTTTGATCATATTCGAGGAAAAATGACGAGTCGGTGGTTGGGGGTGTCTTTGTCATTTTGTTTCCTGAAGCAGCATCTTTTTTTTTTCTTTTTTTTTTGCAGTGAAGTAAATCTGCCCTCAGACAAAGAACAAAATCTATGTATATTTATGTATACGCATATTTTCGGATTGCCAAAAAACCTAATATTCGCTTATTTGATGATCATACATTCAAAACAAAATTCAGAGTGCATGCTGAGCTCCCAGCCTCAGCCGCAGGCATGACAAAGACATTAATTCCCCCAGCATCATAAAATATGCCTCATATGAAGCCAAGGCTAAGGCAAACACAAATAAAATAGCGTGCAAGTCTTTTTTTTTTTCTTCTCTCCGTTTGGGGAGAAGCACAACCCCGATGCTCTGTGCATGAACTCAGTGTGAAAACATCCCAATGTTTTATTACAAGAACACCTCCTGCATCTATCCACTCCATTCAGCTCAACCAGTTCCACCAACATGGTCCGAAATGAGCCGGACTGAAACTGTGTTGAAATCCATTCATTCTGCACATTCGGTGTCTCCAAATACTTTCGAGTTTGTTTACCATCTCGAGCTCCGACTTTTCAAACGTTCACCTACAGAAGTGTTTCCAAACCTACAACTCATATCCAATTCAAACGTGTCACAGTTTCACAACATGACCGTCAGTAAAGGTTAGACCGACAGTCGATTTTTAACTTGTTTTAATCAGATGAGGCATTCTTGTGCTTTCAAGCATGGAGACGTTTTTTCCCCCTATTGTTTTTTTTATTGATCTATGTCCAGTTTCTTACAGAAATTGAAAAATGAAAGGTTTTATTGGACAGGACGCCTGTGACCCCATGATTTCCTTGTGACTTTCCACTTAAAAAAACTTTCTGGGTAAATACACAAAGAAAAAGCAGTGGCATTGGATGAGTTCTGTCTGTAAAAAGTATGGTTTACATCTACGTCACGTTTGCTAAAAATTATTACAAAAGGAATTCAACTGTGATGACAAAGGTGAAATAAGCAGGTATTGAAAATGGAAAGATGGAAACTAACAAGACATTAAAGTATAAAACAATTATCTAACTCACACAAAATATGTTACTCCGTCCACATGAAATGACATACACAAGTAGCCTACATCTGAAGGTGCAATTGTCCTTGATAAAGACTCTAAGTGGAAGTGATGAGAGAACCATGCAGGTGTGCCTCCTCCTCATCTGATAACAGCAGATGGGCCTGAGTGCAATCAGTTCTAAAAACACTCCCGTCTGAGTGAATTACACATGGAGCATCTGCGTTATCTGATAAGAGCTCAATCCTGTGACAGTTTTTAGTTTTTACTTCATGTAACAAAGATTATTAATGCTGCTGGCTCGTTAAAAGTTGGGTTTATTACATTCTACATAAGTAGAATTCCTCTTTACAAGGTAGTGATCATATTGTGAGATTTGGGGTTTTAATGAAAAACGGAGGATTATATTTTACTTCAATATTTAACAAAGTACTTCACTCTATGTACCAAAAACACAACTTATTGAAGGGAGTTTCTGAGCCCTCTCCTGTGCCATTGGGTGGTCTATTTACACAAGCCAAAAGGCAACACAGGGTATTAACAACCTGGAGCCGGCGTCTCTTTATCACCAGATTCATGTCAATACCTCCATCTTGTCAGCTTAACTTAAAACCTGTAAATCACTTAGGTGGAAGAGTGAGCCAGCTTTAAAAGGGATTACAGAATCTTAAAGGTTAAAACGCGGCCTGCCATTTTCCCCTCCTTTCCTTTTTCTTTCTTCTTCTTGTGGACGTGTGTGTGTATTGCTTTGCATTCATTCGTCTTCTTCCACTTTGGAGTGTTCGGCTAGACTGTTGTATACATTTGGGTTCTTTTTTTTAAATCGGTTTTAGACATAGACACATGTCACATGTCTTGTTGTTTTTCAGAGCATATGGCAGAGTATCTAGCGTATATATATATATATATAGCGAGTATCTAGAGTATATAGCGAGGATCTGATGACGCCGACTAAGGCAACATGGCAGTTTTTAATAGGGGAGAGATGAATGTTGGATGCAGAAGGTTGGAGATGGGAAGCACAGGTGCAGGGAGTTGACCTGAGTGAGGAAAGCCGGGGAGACTGAGGGACATGAATCAAAGTAGTGGAGACACGGGGAAACAGAAAACTACGATATGACCTAAAATCAGAACTCGGGATGCAACTGAGGGAACAAAATCAATAAGAACAAGAAACAAAGGCCAGCACTAAGTAAGATAAAAGAGGGAGATACAGATAAAGATAAAAAGGGGAAGAAAAAGGAACATGGAGATGCTGAAAATAACAGAAACTAGAACGAAATAACACGAAAAGAGGACAAGAACACACACAGCAATACTAAAATAACCTGGAGCGAGAAACTAAACCCCAAAAACAAAGTCCAGTCAACCCAAAACAAAAAAACCCACTGCGCACGGCATGGCGAATAATAACCCTGGCTTTAAACTTGGGAAATCCCTAATTGCAACATCAACAAACTCATCGCACAAACGAGGCCGACTCGCCTGAAGGTGGCTGTGAGAAAACACCGCCACGAGCGCTCCGGGGCCCGTTGTGATGTGGTGTTCTGATTCTGCCATGACCTCGGGGGTCATTTGTCACCAACCTTAATTCGGTAGCTGTGAGTGAGTGTTGACGGTACGGGCCTTTGGGGCCTGGAAGTGAACCAGCAACAAGGCAGCAGCTGCATGCAGCACATGAAGAGCTGATGGCAGGTAGAACAGGTGCTCCCTCCCCAAACCAGGGGGCTTTTTATCCAGGCTTAATGACACCCAGATAATGATTGGCTGGTAAACATAAGTTTTTATTCATAAATAATTTCAGGGAAACTTTGATGTGGAAGCGGCTGTCAGGCGGGGGAGGTGACGACAGCTTTGAAGAGCCAAGAAAAATTTAAGATTAATTAAAAAGTGGTTGATCTTGTGGGATAGAAAAGGGTGTTTTCCTTCTCCTCTGGCAACATATAAATCATGCCATTTAACTGTTACAGCTTTTTATTTACAGTAGCCGTGTGTGCAGTTCAAAAGTTGACGCCCCTATTTTCTTTCCTTTGAACAATAGATAATTAGGTTATTAGTGCACGGAAACTAAAACCCTCAAAAACATTGATCATTTGGCGTTGATTTTTTTTCCCCACCATGAAATCCAGCGAGTATTTTTGCATAACGCGTGAGGTGTGAAGAGAAGATCGTATGCGTGTTACTGCCCACAAACAACCATCTTAGAAAAATACGCAACAATGCCATACCAGTAATACTCACACACATCACAGAGCAACCGCAGATTATAGGCCACTTTTTCAGTAATTGCTACTGGCCAGGCCTAAGGCATAATCTTGCAATTTCCTCTATGACGCGCAAAGAAGGCGGCTTCATTTAGGCACCCGACTCCACAGTGATCCTCATGCTCTTTTTCAAACCTGGAACGCATGCTTGCGATTCTCCAGATAAGGGATTAGCCATTACCTCAAATGTTCCAGTGTTTCAAAACCAAACACAGGTTGCACGGGCTGGTTCCCCCGTGGCCATGACAACCGAGCACTTGCCTTCTTCCTCCTTGGCATCGCAAACCTTTTGGCTTCACAGTGGAACACCTGCTCGGGCCCACGGCTTCATTTACGAGACAAGCCTACCATCAGGTGTTATGTAGTCATAGGTCATATGCAGTGGAAGAAAGGTTTAAGATACTTGCTTTAAAAAAAGCTCAGTTAATGTCTAACCTACATAAGATGTTAAGTAAATAATGAGACAGTTAAGTTTCTTCAAGGTTTCGTGGTAAGAATTTTATGAGTTGTCCTCAATGGTTGAATCTTGTTTAGGTGAAAATCCCCCTATTTTAAAAGCTTGTTTTCAAAAACCCATGATGAGATTTATCTTCAGATTTCATAATTTAAGAAAGTTTGAATGGTGAATACGCCTTCCTGAACATAACCAGCTCATTATGTCAATCGTGGCCAAAGTGAGCACCACTTCACTGCATCATGAGAAGAAGTCCATCTATCCATTACTGTAAACACTTATTCCCTAATGGGGCTGTGGAAGAACTGGAGTTTATCCCAGTGGTCAATAGGCGAGAGGCAGGGTACACCCTGGACAGTGCCCAGTCCATAGCAGGGGCACACAGAGACACACAAGGACTAATAACCACACACACACACATGCTCACTCCTAAGGGCCATTTGGATTGTGTAATCAACCAATCACAGTCGGCTGCATATTCCATCCATTCGTTTTCTGTACCGCATATTCCTTGTAGAGCTACAGGGAAGCTGGAGCCTATCCCATTGGCTCACACCCCAGACAGGTCACCAGTTCATCACAGGTCTACACAGAGACACTTACTCTCCCTCCTACAGGAAGTTTTGTACTATAATTTAATCTAACATGCATGTTTTTGGACGGATATTACCCATAGGTACGTGGGGAGAACATGCCAGGCAACGGTGCTAAACCCATATTGTTGTTTTTAATCGTTCAAACCAACTCTTGAGGAATGAAGAGGGACTGTTCTCCACCTAAACACAGGTTCCCACTTGTTTTTCTGACTCATCATCCTGCAATTTAACTTGGTTCTAGTAAGAAACTGCAAAATCGTGATGACAAGAGAATGCATTCCACCAGGCTTTTGGTTATTTCTTCTTTCTTCTTGCAGACCAGTTAACATGTTTTCAAAATGAGACTTGATAAGAATATTAATTCTGAACGGTGCATTCAGGACAGAAGAGAGATCATGTCATTTATATACATAAAGAAAATCATCCTTTATGTCTGTGCTTGTACGCTCTATAAACCAATCAAAAACCCACAGTAAAAAATGACTGATGAAATCGAGTGAAGTCAAAAGAACTGAAGTTGATGAGATCTACATGTCCAGATGTTTCATTTCTTGGTCACAACTTGGTCAATCCGGGCAGCAATAGATTGTCGTCTAGCAGTGCCTACACCACACTTAATCCAGTCTGTATTCCTGTGCTGTTCCAAGATGGGGGGATTACCTACCAGGCACCACAAGAACAGCAGCGTCCCTGTCTATCTTCAGGAAACTTTTAAAGACCAACCTCTTCAAAGACCATCTCTTATCTTAACTCTTACCCATACCTCTGTGCCCCTATACTAATCTCTCTGTACTTCCCTCCATCTCTCTTTGCTGTCACCACTGATTCTGACGATGGATTTTCCTCTAGAGAACTTATTGTCATATTAATGATAACTGTAATATTGTGTCTACTTTATAAGTTGCTTTGGATAAAATGCTAAATGCATAACCATAAACACATTAACATTTTTTGTTACAGCAGGTGTTTTTTTTTTCAGGCTGACACTGCACAGATTCATCATCCTCTGCTATCTAACCTGTAATTATAGAACAAATGGAGTAAGTTTGCCCTCGGTTTATGTGAGTATGCCGCAGTCTGTAGGCCTTTACGTTACAAAATGCATGACAAATAGCTTATAATTTTAGAAAAAGCATGCTCAGGCAGGTTTTACTGCAAGACCAAAGAGGGCATCCTACATAATTCTGCGAGGACTTACAAAGACATGTGCAGCAGTAATATTTTTTCTATAACTGGCTTTATTTTACTTCAAAGATGTATTTGGCTTTTTATGGGGTGTTTCATTAAACTTTGGACGGAGACAAAAGTAGCGGCTTAATTGATTAATTTAATCAGCCTACAGCAAGCATCAAACACTTTACGTGAAAACAAGTGCATAGTCCTTTTTTGCTTTTTCTTTACTGTATGATGAACTTTCAATTTGGGAGAGCAGACTACCAAGCCAGTGGCATAATGTCACCGTTTCCCTGCTCAGACAAGTGGGATTAAAGTGATCAGCATCTTTAACTGTTATCCTGTGTCTTTCATTCAATGAGTCGTTAAGCAAGAAAAACTCAAAGGCAGGGGGTGGAAAGTTGGCCGGCTTTGTGGAAGCGGCACACAACACTGACACCTAGTGCGAGAGCAAACAAGCAGAGCTCACCTCACAGGTAGCTAGCCTTGCCTTTACTCCTAACGTGTTGCAGCAGCACAAGATCGCACCTATATACAGTAAGTGATGCTTTATACAACGAGATTTACGTCGGTATGCAAAACACACACAGAACAACATCAGTCCACTGTATGTGTGTTGTTCCCACGCTGAACTGTGAAAACAAACCGACGGGAGGCTTGAACCAAAATATAAATTAAGTACGAGGAGAGCGAACGACGCTGATACGAGCCAATGCGAGATTAATCCCAAAACCACTCGAAGACAAATACACTCATAATATGTCTTCTTACGCTCTGATCTACACGCACGGACACACAAACACAGTGCAGTGAGCCTCTCAAAGCCTGGGAGCTGGGAGTGATAATTATGCGTGTAAATTCCAGGGCCCCTCTGGGCCGTCTGCAGGCTGGTGTTGAGAGCTGTGTCCTACCGGGCCTGCTGGTGAGGCTCACCCACATGGAGCCAGCTGCCACTGCTCCCGGCCCATATCACCCACTTTCACTGCAGCGCTCGAGTGTAGGCGCGCTCTCCCATAAACACGAACGCACATGTGCTGAAAAAGTGACGATGACCTCCCGCAGACACCATGATGAATACAGTGGTGAGTGGGATTTTGGGAGCGCTCCTGTGTTTCTTTAAGACTGATGTTGTTATTTGTTAACAAAGGTTTAGATTCAGTTAAAGAAATATATTGTATGGCCTGTGGGTGTGACTATTCGGGGAGTTGGAGTTTTCCCAAAAGGGTGCCCACAGCGTGGTTTTTTTATCCCAGATGTATCTATGGAATCCAAGCACTTTACCTTGAAATCCTATTCCTTCTTCTTGTAACCATGGCCATGTCCACTTGGATGGCTGATGGTGGCATCGTCCATCCGTGGAATCTAACTGGCCACTGCTATTGTCCAATCAGACCTGTCAATCATCTTGTTCAAATTAGCTACCAAAATCTGACACGTATATAACTACATGAAAATAAAAAGCAACCTTTCCTTCTGTTTGGATTATAAAAGAGGTGATGCGTTGTATTTGATCATTTCCAAGTGTTGAAATTGAGTTGAAAAGCAACAGAGTTAACATGGCGCCCTTTAAACCGTCACTTACAGTTCATTACAGTCTGAAGTCCCAGGGCATCTACAAAACTTTAAATTGGATTGTTCCCCTCCCCCCAGGCCCTAGGGAAAAAGCTCCTAGACGAGAATGTGCTTGTCACACTTTTGAAAAAGCAATACCCTAATTTTCAAATACAGAAGTATGTCTTTTGAAAACAGAAGTCAAACCCGCAGTTTTAGAATCCCCATAACATGCATGTACCAGGCACATTCATGCAAGGGAGAAGAAAATATCAAAGAAGCAAATCATTTACATGAATTAAAAGATATTGTTACAAAGTTTTACATTTGTGTTGGCACCATAACCAGGAAGTAAGGTTATTTATAGCCTTTCTGTCTTCAGATTCCCTGGTGAGTGTAAATTTCAAAGGTATTGGTTGTTTAATCTTTTGATGGCCATGGTCAAAATGCATTTGTTGCCCTGCTAAAAAGGCAAAATAAAAAATATAATGAGGGACAGGCCCACAAATGTATTTCCTTGATGCAGATCTATTTCGATAACTGTTTTTGTAAGGGCTTTCACTCTTGAGAGACATTCAAATCAGAGCAGCATGAGGAAGGGAATGTTAACTGTAACTTGTTTTCTCTTATAGCGCATAACTCACCTGGTGGTAAAATCAGATCTAAAGATCTGCAGTGAACCAGTGAGTGTGATGCAGGTTCATGCTTTTCAAAACTCATCAATCTTTGCTCATGGTACAATGAACGACTTGGGGTGGGGTGCACTCAGAGAATCTGACTTTATCTCCACTATGGATCTCATCACAAGATAGATTTAGTTAGCATCATCTCCTCCTATGAGACTTAGTCAAACTGGTAGCATTTGGAATTGAAGACAATGATGAGCTACGATAGAACCTTAGGAAAATCCAGTGAAAATAAATGTACAAAGTGGCATTTTTATAAGGCAAAATATAACTTGGACATATGCATCTTAAACCCAAATACCCTTAGTTAGTGCCTGTACATAACCACAAGTAAAATTAAAATGAATTCTACTTCAATAATAAAGAAAAATAAGTCAATAACAAATCAGCTTTGCTCATTTAAAGTTGCAGGGATACCCAAACACTTTTTATTTTAGAAATGGTTGTCAGACAGTAGGTAAAAACTAACTAAAACCAAAGCCATAGGCTATGTGTCCACATAAACCCACATCAGTGAAGTCCCTAAAAATGATCAAATTGACCTTTCCCGTTTTTGATCAACCTTTTAAAGTTCTCCATGAGGTCAACGCAGCCATCACAACCACAGCGAGAGGCTTTTTCCTTCTTCACTTTCTCCTCGGTAATTACAGCTACATGTTTTCCCACTCCGCCGAATGCCTTTTTTTTTTTTTTCACAGAGGCATGCTGGTGGTTTGATGTTTGAGGTGCAATGAGCCAAGACTGCTGTGAACACATTCCTTTCCTATACCTGATTGATGAATGCGAGGCATGTAGATAAAGTGAGTGTTGATGAACCGCAACAAGGGGGGCCACACCGCGGGCCTGCTCTGCATGCCGCTCAGCTGCTGTGAAAAATGGTGCGTGACAAACATCGGCCTGAATTCCCATCTGAGTGTCTGGGACGCGAAAAAAAAAAAAAAAAAAAAAAAAGAAAACCGAAGAACGGCGGAGGAGGGGAGAGGAGAGGAGAGGAGAGGAGAGGAGAGGCGGTCCGGTTGTTGCGGGGGTCTGATTCCTGTTACATCATCTGTGGCCCGACAGACAGTGTGGCAGACTTATCTGTCTGTGGTCTCGGGGTGGCATTTGTCTGGACGAGCAGTGAGTCACATTTTCTGTTTACCTCAACGCGAACCCATCCCTGAAGCTTCTCATTTGCCCGTCCGTTCGGCAGCCACATGAGGGCCGGCAGCAGGGTGGCTTCCACCGGCGGGTTGGCTCGCAATGCGAAGAATGTGCTGTACCCACACCTTGCTAAACCATGACACCTTTCCTGTGGTGTGGGTGATGGTTTCTTTCAAAGAGCTCTCAGCTGTAACCGAGAGGGTAAATTTAGGCGTTCTGCTGGAGCTGCTCTCTCTCTCTCTCTCTCTCTCTCTCTCTCTCTTTCTCTGGAGCATATTCAGGTCTAATAGTGTATGAAGGAGAGTTTTTAATGTTTTTCCCAAATGTGGTGCAAGATTTGTTCAATCTGCTGCATGAGATATTAATTCAAGGTTGTTTAGTCAGTAAGAGCAATGCATTAAAGTTATGTCTATTTTACCATTCAAAGATAAGTAAGTAGACAATTTGAACTGACCGGATGTGGCACACCCCAGCCAAATGATTCCAATAAAAATCACCTGTCTTCCTACACCCTGAGTTAGATCTTGATCCTGACGACGACTGCTTGGAAGAGGGTCCCGTGATTCCCCCCGCAATGAACAAGTTCAACATTAACCAATAATGACAAGATCCTTAACCGGTCAGGAAGCCCCTTCAGTGGGACACATACTCAGATTAGTGGCTCATCCCCACTGAAAAGAGCCCCTGGCACTTTGCCTCAGCTTCCAAATCCAAACCAGCAACGCCTCTGGTGAGAATGACAGCTCCCATGTTGGCCCCCCGCCTCGCCCCCCCCCCACCGTTTATCTGCATGCCCAGATCTGCTCTTTTAAAATCGGATTTGATAGATTTTATGGAAAACTGAAGTTGAGGGATAACAGTCGTAAGTTTTTCAAAAAACCCAAGTAGATTCAATCGACATATTTCAATTCATATTTCTCAAACTGAATCCGTCTTTCTCGGCCCAGCAAGGAAAATCAATTATCGAACAGGTCCAACCCGGTAAAAAGAAAGAAATGAGTCAAAACGATAGTGTCGGAGCCAATCAAGAGACCCGGCCCTTGCATTTATTGTGAGAATGCTAACAAAGGCCTTGGATTCATGATGGAGAGAAGAGCCCACACTTCCAGTAGAGCAAGACTGATCACGAATGCAAATCAGCACAATGAAAGCGATGGGAGTGAGAGAGGAGCTGCGGCGCTCTTTAGTAAACCTCTGGGAAACAGCACTTGGCCCGTCTCAGTGGCTCTACTTATCACTCAAAGGAAGACTGAAGCGTACTAGCTGCACAGACAAATGATGCACTCCTGCCAACCAGACCCAAAGTGAGAGGGTAAATTACAAGAGATTAGCAGATAAAGTTGGCCGAAAGACAGTCTAATCATCGCTGTCCGTAGAAGGTCTGGGCAACTATAAACTCTTTATTAGTGAAAGACAAAAAAACTAAAAGGCAGAGCTAGCTTTAGAGGTGCATGCATCATAGTCAATTATGTAAATGAACATTGCTGCCAGGGATAAATCTTTATCAGCAAAATACATGCATGTGCAGTCAGACATACACAAATATTTACAGAAAAGTTATAATTCTGATGTTTGTGGTAAAGAAATAATCACTGTATCAAGTAATAGAAATGTTATTATCTTTTATTATGTGATTCAGAATTGTGTTTATGTTTGAAGAGATCATATAGAGGTTGAAGTGGTTCAAACTGCAAATCAATAGCTTAAGATTTAGAGGAGTACACAAGAGCTCCTGGCAGGGTGCTGAACCGTTCAGAGCAGAGACCGGTCTGAATGCCGAGGATTTTGCCAGTTCACGTTAAAACATAAGCAAATATTCGACGGATGAGCCAGCTATCGTGAAACGCCAAGGCCCGGAGGGAGATAGCCGCTGATTAGAGCGTAAAGCCGAATTGCAGTGGGCTGCCGCAGGACGGGCCACCTAAGGGCAGCAATCAAGTCCACCGGACACCTCAGAATGCACAGAGAGCCGTTTCCCACCTTTGAAACAGCTGACCACACGGAAGATGTCAGCTAAAATAACCATTCGGTCATTGGGAGTAATGAGCTATACTTTAAAAAGATATACAAAAGATTGACCAAGTTGTTGCTGCTGAGTATTTCATAGCTAGCTAAAATATTCTGGAAGTTTTTCAGTATGAAAGAATTCTTGATGGTATTATAACAGATATAGAATAGCCATGCAAATTCGGGGGAAAGCCGGTATTATTAAAGGTTTGCTCGCCAAATGAGAGTGAGCATTCAACAGAGAAAACCACATCGTATTGTTTAAGAATCTGTGGTACTATAGACCACCATTTTGTCATGGGATCAACCATATGCTGTTGGAGTCATGTGTTTGATGCCTGCAAATATGCAGAATTATGCCTGGAGATGGTCCATGAACCTTGAGCAGCTTTATTTCTTTATTTCTGCTTTTCCAGGTCAACTGAGAACCAAAGCAACAAAAGTTATTTTGCACTGATATTGTTCTACATCAAGTTCGACATGCGCCTTACCTTTTCAAGCCTTTTCTAAAGATTTTCTCATAGATTATTGATTATGGTAAATGTCTCCTTGCACTAGATCTATATTATATGTCGTTTCTCTCTCTTGTCTTTGGCCTCTCCTTCTTATCACGTGAAATGGCAACTCGTGTATTTAAAACGAAAGTGAAGTTTACATGAAGTGACACATCAGCATTATAACTTCTTTAATCATGCAGGTACCACACAAACTGACCTTCAGGATCGTGCAAAAACCATAACAATTAAACATAATTCAGTCAAACACATGTATTGTCAGCTGTCCACTGGAGTTCCAAATAAACTGTCTTTTACAAAAGTCTTTGATAATAGCAAATCAAATGTAACTACTCATTTTATTACTACTCATACCTACTCACCGCAGTACACCTCGACTCAATTAGTTTTTTTTGGTCGATTTCCACGAGAGGCTGGCACCTCCTAATGGTTACAGTTTGAGCACCTGTTCATCAGGTATATACTTTCCTGTTGCTATGGTTATACAACATGAAAAATAATGAATGAGCTCCCAGCGAATAGTCTTCTGGAGGCACAACAGCCAACGTAGCAGAGAAATGTTTAACAAATGTGGGCTGTCACACCTATTTTTCTTCTGATTACCTCCCGGGCAGCAGCATTCTGGAATAAGAAAGGAGAATGTGTAAATAAATAAGCCAATTTGAGGAAAGCTGCTGAGCAGAATTTATCGCCGTTCACATAGTTCATCTTGAACACGTGTTCCTACAAGTTGAAAAGAGGGTATTCCAGTAAAAGAGTGCATGCTGGATTGAAGTGTGTAGTGCACACACTCATTTGTAGGTTTATGATCTCGCACATTTTTTCTTTGCTCAGGGATTTTGGATTATCTAAGAGGTGAACATAATATTGTCAATTTGCATGCGCCTTCTATGTGCCACAGTGGATTATTTCTCAGAAAAAGTGTCTGTGCTTAATTGAAACCTGTGTTGTTTTGTTGCACAGAATTATATCAAAGCCATTCAGTCACATAATATTGTCTCACATCATAATTCTAAGCATTAAAACATCCTTTGTGTTATGCTGTTTATCATAAAACCATAACTAAAAAAAATGAATAAAACTACAGATACGCATTTTTCATCGAACCCAAAAGGATTAAGAACGTTCATAAGTCACATACTCTCAGTCAAGTCCAACAAAATATTTTGACAATTATAGAGAAGAACATAAAGTCTATTCACTCCTCTATAATTCATATTGTCAGCAAAACAATAACAGCATGGTCGTTTCACAAACAAGTGGAAAACACAGTTGTGGGCTTTACCCATATTTTTGTTTGTGGAAATGCCTCTTTGTCCTCAATATGTCACATTCTTTGCCATCAGCAGCACAACTCACCACACGGCCTTGACCTGATGTTGCGGATTTCCTGTAAGGAGTAGTCACGCATATTTGACGACCACGTTTCACACAAATAGGGGTTTTGCGACTGATAAATGCTCGCAAGCTGTATTTATGTGGAACCCTCAAAAAGTTGTAGGGGAGAGCGGTGTCGGGTATTAGGTCCGATTCCTGAAGGAAAGATGCTTGGAAGCACGCACATGTGACATGAGAACGCATTACCCAACCATTTGGAAGTAGGCACCACATAAGAAAATAATGCAGTAAACAGGAAACATGGGCGTAAGGATATGCACCCCGGCCTGTCCTCATGCACATGGGTCTATTTTTGGAAAGACTGTGAAAAAAACAGTCAGTTAGTGTGGCTGGAGAATCCACTCCTGGTTTTGGATCGAAATAATACTCTATTATACAGTCAAATAAATGACAAATCCAATGAAGGACTATGTATACGTCCAAATGTGATGTTTGTGAGCTCAGTAAAGGCTGCAGAGGAAGCCAGTTTTCCATTTTACTGTCCTACCGCTGCCTGGTTGAGTCACTGGTACTGTAGATTGGTGGGAGGGCAGAGTTTTTTTTTTGTAGACCTGGCTCCTGGCCAGATTTTGGTTTCTGTCATTATCTGCGCTTTGTGTCTCATTGACGGCCGCATGCATGTAATGAATAGGCATCTCCCCTTCCCATTAAAATAATACCCTCAGGAAGCGGGCTCCTGTCAGCGATGCTGTAACCGTGCCCATCGGAGCTCCGCGCTATGAGATCGCTCCTAGTGGGACGTGGGGGGCAAAAAAAGGCTGGAATTTTAATTGTGTCGCGGGAACGGGGGGTAGTTTGCTAACTCAAACAGACCGGGACAAGACGGCTTTTCCCAAAAAGGGGATGATGATTTCAGAGTGAAAGAGGGGATTTAGGAAATGTTGCTGTATATTAATCCTGGACAAAACCCGATCTTTTGAAAGTTTTTCTTTGTTGAGGGGGAGCTATAAAGGGCGCGCAACAAAAGAAGACCGGACTTAAAAGAAGAGGTTGGGAGAGGGGGTGTCGAGGGGGGTTCCTTGTGAAGTTTGCTAAAGGAGAGATGCATCCTTTTCTGTCTCAGGGGGATTAGACGTTTTCAGCAAGTGACAAAACACCTTATTAACCTCAGCCTGACCCACGAGGACTGACCTTTGACTCCTGACCCCGACACCACTGCACTTTACTTCTGTAGAGAGTCACCAGCATGAACCTTTTCACTGGAACTAATAAATGTATGAAAATGCCAAAAGAGAAGAAGAATGTGACGATTGTCTGGGTGAAAATGGTGATGAAATGGATAGATATTCGGGGGGAAGGGCTGGATTGTAGGAGGAATACAGAGGAGAGTTTAATTAGAGAGAAGACACCCCTGGTAATCTACTCTTCTCCCTCTTGTAGAAGGAACAAAGGTAGTGGAAGATAAGGCGTTTTTTGACAAGAGGTCAGAGAAACTTTGGCTTAGGACATGGGCCTTTATCAAATCCACCAGCAAATCTGCAGATTAGTTCATTCCATTGTTTTCAGGAAGTCTGCTCAGAATTCAGGAGGGGAGGATTTAGTTTTTTTCTTTTTTCTTTTTATTTGAAAGAGCTCCAAGCCACTGCAATGGATGGCAGAAGTGGTCTGTGTTTATGTGTGTGTGTTTGTTCATGTGTAACTATATCTTCAAGTGTGTGTCTGTGTTGGGGATGACAAGGTGAGGAAGGTGCTGTCAGGAGGCCTAAAATACAAAGCCCACCAAAAAATTCCAAGCATTGCTCAGGACCTTCTGGCCACCAAAAAGCCGGCCACTTTCCCACTGCGACCTCTCCATAGATAATATGTACTTTGGAAGCAGTCACCCCTCATGGTTTTAATAAACCTTTTCTGATATTTACACGGCTGCTCTCTATACAGAGTCAAGTTGGTCAAAATGTGAACTTATCCTCCTTGAATAAACACTTCTCTCTCCTCTGTAGAGTCGCTTTACCACAGTTGAAGTCAACAGCATTTGATATAGAGCTATGGTCAAAACACTTGTGGATAGAAATAAAAGTCAGTGGAGTGTGGATGAGATATTCAGTTACAGCATTCTGACATAAGCCTTTTCCTTTTTCCAACCTCCTGCTCTCTCTTTTACCTGTTCTCCTCTTGTGATATGTCTCCAACACTTTGCTTCCTGTGCTATTCAGCCTGTGGAAATGAGGCATCGGAGTGATGACAAGGAGAAAGACTGGCTGAGAATGCTAAAACGGCCCTGGATCTGCCTAAGCACACTCCCGCACCAGTTTAAAGCAGGCCTCTTTCAACTCTAAAACCGGGATCACGGGAAGAAAACGCATTAGCTAAAACGGGTCGAAAGCAGAGAGACAAAAGGCAAATGATTTATTATCGCCTTCGGCTGAAATACCGATGCAGGAGGGAAGACCCTCAGGTGCATTTCTGGCCGAGTTTTGACGAGGACGAGTGAGATGGTGCTGAGAGACGCCCTGGAATGAGGAGCCGGGGTGTATTTGGCAACAGGTAAGCAGGGAGAATCTCGGTAGCTCTGCTCGCAGGTGGAGATTTCATTCTGAGGTAAGGAAGGTGAACCAGTCAGTGAAAGGTAGCTTTTCCGGGAATGGCTCGGAGTTGTTTTCCTAAATTCTGTGTATTCATGACCCACAGGCTGGTGTGCTTTTGCTCTTGTCTGCTGTCAGTGATCGCTATCTCGAAAAGAGGAGAAACCGTCACACCTGTGGGAAGGTACGGGATGAAATAAGGGGATTTTCTTTGTTTTCCTTTTTTTTTTGCATGTGAACACTCCACCATGAAAAATGAAATATAAATCCCAACCTCTTGTGCTCTACTTAAAAGTTAGAACTTAACTATTATGTATATGGGTTTGATTTTTTAACAAGAATTAAGCAAATCATCATGTTTGACAAACGGCAAAGGTTTACCAGAATTTTTATTTTCTTTCCTGGGATGTTGAGCAAAGACACCCTATCTGACATGTTTTCAACACCTCTTGATTAACTGCTAACCTGCAAATTGATATTTTCTGGCACTTACACAGATGCGGGTATTACGTTGATAAACAAATAAGTATATGCATATTTCTTTAGTTTAACTGTTTCCTACGAACTCCACATTGTGTCTTTGTAATTACACATAGTTGTAACATTCACAAGTGAACAATTTAGCAGCTTTAAATGTGCAATTTTACTCAATGATACATATATATTATTGAACACATACAATTTGCATATTGATGATTTATGTTCAAATAACTTAAAAATATACATTCCTTTATTTAATTATTTGGCTTTCTTATCTACTAAGCAGTAACAGTATCGTTTCATGTTGTGCTCACTGTCATATTTTCAAGAGCTTGGCTGCTTGCATTTTTTGTTAAGTTTCTTCCTGTTCATGTTTTACTTGTTCATTATTTAGTTAATCCTCACCACCTACATTCATTCTGCTGTTTGATACCTTAGCATAGTTAGTCCTTATTTTCCTTTAAACATTGCCTGGGCGTGGGTCCTCATATAAACCCTTGTGCTACTATCTGTTTCTTTTTTAATCAAGCTCCTGGATCTTTTGGTACCACAGCTCTTTATTCTAAATGAAAGCCTTCGTCTGCCCCAGTCCACCTGTTCGTGATTATGCACTTGGGTCCTCCACAAGCTTCCTGATGTCTAAACATCCATATTCCTTTTTCACATATCACACATCTAGATGCACCACAATCTGTAAAGCAACTAGTCTTTCATTGTTAGGTCCTTGACTTCCATCTGATAATTACAGCATGAACCCAAGATAATTAGTTATTAGTTTTCGTTGGATTAAGGTATCTTTAATGTACATTTTGCATTTTAGGCCTGTAAAACATTTCACATTTTCAAACAGCAAAGCTTCACTAACTTGCAAATGTTCATTTTCTTTTTTACCACAAATTGTAATGACCAACTAGTGAACTAGTCAACGAGTAAACTGCTGTCCAGATGTCTAACATTACTTGTGCATTGTTTGTTTTTTTGCACATGGCAGACACATATGGCTAATTTCATAAATCATATACAAATTAACATTTCTTCTTCTTACTTCTGAGTCAAAATTTCTCAACCATCTTGCTTTATCAGGTTGTTTTCCTTTTATTAAAAGAAAATGTAAATGCTTTGGAAATTAAGATACTACATGTGTAGTTCAGCAATGTTGTTTCATTTGAATTGATCAAACATAGAAATAGCTTCCTAGGCTTCCTATTCCTTTCACTGAAAAGGAAGTGACCTTTAAAAATAAGATTAAGCTTAACAACTACCGACACTTGTGAGAAAAGGCTTTCTTGAAACACTTTAACTCCTTTGTGGGGGGATATTTTCGGCTCTGATTAGGAGCGAGTAATTCCTGGAAGATTTGTGATTCAGATTTAAAAAAAAGAAAAAAGTTGATATTTTCTGTCTGTGTTCATCAAAGCCAAATCGATGTCTTTACAATGGTGGAAAATGACATCAGCCTTTGTACTGTGGTGAATCCCAGCCAAGTAATGTTGCCCACAACACAAAGTCACGGTCAGGTTGACTAAACAAACCCAGGTTTTTGTTTGGGTTGTGCCACAGTGCAACAGATGCCAAGTTACTCATTTGTGATGTCTGTCGCTGTGTCTGTGTATTTTCTCAACGTAAATCCTGGAGGGGGAGAGGCTCAAACATCGCTGTGATGAAAATAAACACCACTTTAATTGCTCGCATTTTGTTTGTCCTGTGCTGCGTTGTAGTGAGGGAGGCAGAGGAGATCCCCTCCTAAGGCTCCTGCCCATTCATCCGATCTGACGTTTGCATCCTTTTTCATGATTCATTTTCACACCACACACACGCACACACATCTCCCCGGTGTCGAGACCTGCTGTAGTTCTAAAAACGTCACTGGCAACTCGAAGGAAAAGCAAATATTCAGCTGAAACTTAAAAATAATACTCCACCTCACAAAGAGGACCACACACACACACACACACACGCAGAGACGCACATTAACGCCAACACATACGCACGCAGGCGTGTTAAACGCTTCTCGTCCTCGTGCACTCTCGCACTCTCTCTCCCTCATTCACAAACACACACGGATACACACCGCTCTGCTTTTCCCTCAAAGCCACATCCTGGATATCCTTCCTCGAGGGAGGAGATTTACACTGTGGTCGTCCTTCAGGTAAACCAGAAGAGCCTCTGCTCTCAAACCCCCTGATCTTTATTATTTTATTTCTCCTTTATTTTTTTGACTTAGTTTACAATAATGGATGTAGCGAGTAGAATGGAAAAGTGGCCCGTCTGCATTTGCGTGGGAAATGGTTTCGGTATCCCTTCTGAAATTTCCATAGCGAATCCACGACGCTGTGAAGAATTTTTTTCTCCGATATCAAAAAAACACGACTTAATAAACAAGCGGGAAGACAAAAACATTTGAGGAAATACAACAGAAATCCAGCCTCCACGTTCTTCTCATGGTGTGTGTGTGATTTGGCTGGCTTCACCGGGGTCTTAAGGGGATGTCGAGGGGGGCTTGAAGAGGGCAGCCGAGGCCAGCCAGGCCACTGGGAGAAACAACAGAGGGGGGTTAATGAAAGCGCTGCGCATGGTCGAGGTCGACTTTACTCGCTTGGCCTCTGTCATCGTGGCTTGAGTCAGCTGTGCAAGGGAAACGCATGAGGAGAAAAGCTAACTTCCACGGCCTTGGTTTGGTAGCGGCGTTCAAAAAAACTTCTGGGCCGTGTAAACAAACACCATCTTCTCTCTATCAACTCCCCGAAATACAGAATCTGATTGCGGTCGTATAATTTTAAACTTGCCGTTTGGAAGAATCTGCAGAGGACCAAAGGAGACAGATGCCCTCAGAACTGCAAGTCATTACTTTGGATTGGCGTTGTCCTTTGTGCCATCTGGCCCTGTTTGCTTGTCCCTTACGTGTACTGTAACACAGCTGCCATTCACGTCTTTTTCGGCCTACTTGATCGGAGGGTGGAACAAATATGAAATAGTTACAGAAAAACACTGTATTTGATCTCATGGTCGTTTCGTGGCTGTTTCTGAGCTCCAAAACCTCTTGGAGCGTGAGTAAAAAAGAACCAAATGCAGCGATTTTTGGTAAAGAAACCCAAAAGGCCTGCTGTAACAGGGTTACCAGAAACAAAAAACCCAATACACAAAGATGAGAAGGGCAGGAATTAGCCCTAAATGATCTGACACAGTACAGAGGAGTTTGATGTACTTAGGATCAGTGTGAAAAGCAGGATGTTGGTTAGGGAGTTAGACATATAGCAGGAAATCAGCACTAATAGAATGTATGCAAGACCTGCAACTATAATATCAAACAGGAGGGAAAAGTCCACTGGGAAGCAGAAGACTGAGTCAACATAGACAAAGTCAAAAAGATCAAACAAAAAATAAATCTATGCAATGATCCATCCATCCATTATTGTTACTCCTTATTCCCTAATGGGGTCGCGGGGGGAAGTGGAGCCTATCCCAGTGGTCAATGGGCGAGAGGGAGGGTACACCCTGGACAGTCCACCAGTCCAGGGCCACACAGAGACACACAAGGACCAACAACCTAGCACACTCTTAAGGGCAATTTGGAATGTCCAATCAACCTAAGATGCAGATTTTTGGACTGTGGGAGGAAGTCGGAGAACCCGGAGAGAACCCACGCAGACATAGGGAGAAAATGCAAACCCCATCCAGAAAGGTCCTGGGTCGAACCCAGAACCTTCTTGCTGTGAGGCGATGGTGCTAACCAACACACCACCGTGCCGCCCATAGTCCATACAGGTAAATGTAAAATATACTTGTGGGAATAATGGTGGTCCCTTGTGACCGTTCAGGCAATAAATTCATATTTCAGGATAGTCTGTTAGGGTCATTTCCACTTGAAATGCTTCAACCAGGTACATTTTTAAACTTTCATCAAAACTAGCTCAAATGTCAAACAATCAATGGCACAACAGTATTGAATTTATTCAATTAGATTTGCACATGGACTGTTGACATAATTTATATTTCGCGTTGTGACTTGGAAAATAATTCTCTAACATGTCACAGAAAACAAAACTCAAAATAAACATGATGGCTCTTTTTGGTTATATTACATGCATCATGGTCACTCACAGAATATTAGCAGCTTAATGTCCCAACAAGACAGGATTACACTGAAGAGTCATTGATAACTGTGATAACTCCCCTTGATTTCCAATTTTATCCTTTGCCCCTCACTTTGTAAGTGCTTTTTTTTTAAATCAAATATATTTAGGGGTGTGCACTGTTGGTCTGTTTCGTACACTACATGGAATTGGCGGGACAGGAACCCCTCATGTACTAGAGATGAGGACAAAGTCTAAATTCCGCACTATGGCCTGTAATTAAATAACTGTCGTACAACTGCCACTTTATAGGCATCTGAAAAATATCTGCACCTATATTAGATAATGGAGATGTGGTGTCAGCATTTTAAAATTGGAACCTAAACAGCAAATGAATAAGAATACAAGGAAGTGAAAATACAAATAATCCTGCTACTTTCCAGTCCTCAGCCCCCTAAAATCAGCTTGCGAGAAGTTAAACCTTCCATATTGCTGCCTGCACGGTTTTAATACAGCTTGGTTCAAGTGTCAGGGCTTAAACAGCAAAGAACACCTTGTGTGTAGCTCGTATAGGCCACAGGCTTTGCCTAAACGTAAGTATCTGGCACCCCGAGATGGGAGCGTGATGGAAACTATGACATGCTCCTATTAAGCAAGACACAAAATAAGTCAGGTTCACAAGACATGGCGAAGGAGAGTTGATGCAAACTGACACTTTGACTTGTGGTTTGCAACGATTCCACAAATGTCCAAACAATAAAGCCAACAGCTTTACATTTCTAAAACTTTCCAATCTGAAGGGCTTGGTGGCATTCAGATAGTCCGTGAGGCCTAAGTCTGAAACAGAACCTGGGTTTTTACACAGATTCATAGTCATACATGTTACCTCCATTATCTCCATTAGTTTTTTTTCTGTGTCTGTTTAGTCTTTCTCAACAGACTTTAACATGGATTTGAGTTTACTCCACCTCTTAGCATGGGTTCCTCACATACTTGCTTTATATCTTCTAGCAGTCCCTGCCTTAAATACCCCCCCCCCTTCTATTCCAGTCTTACTTAGACTGTTAGTGGTCAGTACATTCATCATTCATGTTATTCCATAAAAACACAACAAATTTGCTACATTTTCGACATTCGGAGTGTAGATACTGAGCATTTTACTAAGGTGCTGTCGCTATAATCTGCTAATTCTGACACTGGTGTAGATATACCAGTCACCAGCCATTTTCTGTTTTTAAAGATTGGCTGACAATAAACACCGTCCACCTATCACAAGGGAGATCAACCTTCAATAGACGATGCTGCAGCGACCTGCTGCCAGCAGAGTTTCAGCTTCCACATCATCAGCATTCTTGAAGTCTCGCCCAGTGCAAAGGTCTATTTTCACCGCCATAATAACACAATTGTTCGAGTAAACAGTTTGAAATCTGAAATAAGACAGGAGCGGAATGGAGTCTGGTCTGACATGCCTGGTGTCAGAGAGGTGAGATTGGCTGTCCCGCCTTTTTTTCGCCTTGTGCTGGAAAAAAGAAATTGTTATCAGGACAAATGTGCACTTTTGTACATTTTGAACTATGCCTATAATGTTATATCTGCTTATCCATTATGTATGAATACTGCTGTATATCTGAGTTTAACATAATTTTAACTGCATTTAAGATTAAACACATACGCTCTCATCCAGTCCACCTGTGTTCCACACTCAGCATCATAACCTGTGATTGGATTCCATGCAGCAGTAGCACATATTTCCATTTAAAGCCTTATTTTGGCTTTGGGAATTGTACTCCCCATGGTGGTATCTCGCTGGTCTGCCATAAACTCTTTACTGTGGATTATTTTAATATGGGTCATAATAAAACATTGCAAGAGCAGACTTGCGTGCGGTCACGAAACATGAAGGTATAAGATATCGAGGCTTCCAGATGTTGTTCTTTCACCGAGCAGGTTTCCAGCAGTACGAGGCTTTTTTTTTAAGGCATATTTAATCCAACGGTACAAGGCTGGACAAAGCTGGGGAAGAAAAAGCGCTTTAGTCTGCAGCATTTCTGTCAAGAAGGTGATAAAATCAGTATATTGTCTGGTGGAGAGGAATGCATGGCTTTCTTGGAGCTGAATACCACTTAAGTTTCGATGGTTTCAAACTAGCACTTTATGATGAATTCACTCACTCTTTGAGACACGCAGGTGGCGGTGGCATTCTAATACCACAACTGTCTTTTGTAGTGTGTTGTGGAACTGTCAAAACTATCAGTGGCTCACATTTATATTACAAATGCTTTCTTGCAATTTTCCCGTTGCCCCTGAAATGCTTGCGTAAATGTCACTCTCAATACGTATATTGCTTGCTATGACTCGACATCTCCACATGAGGTGAACGATTGTGGATTGTTTTACAGCAGGTAGCGCTAAGCCAAGCAATATGTCACATAATCTACAAAACACCAGTGCACGCCAGGCAAAAACCATGATTGTCGTCCATCTGCGGTGAGAGCATGGGCTTCTCATGGAACAAGGCTCCAGGGGCCAAACGTTGCTGGATTTGTGGCTAGGGCCACACGGCATTTTGGCCGTCACATGTGTCATGGATCCGACGGTGAAGCAGCGTGTCCAGAACCAGACCGAAAAGGAAAGCTTCCTGAGGTCAGAGGAGTATAATGCACCGTACTGACTCTCAAATAAAACTGGCTTGTTTTTCTTAAAGGAAGGTTGAGGTTTTGGGGTTTCAGTCCATCACCCCCACACCACACCACCTCCACTGGTCTCCATTTGCAACAATACGGGCTCTCATGGCATTTTCACTTTGACCTTTACGGTTTTAGCACAAGGTGGTGATTGTCAGAAAAACTGGTTCATCAAAAACCGGCTCTGGTTTTGGCTCATCCAAATGCCACATTAACTGTGTATGAAATGTGTGAAGTTTCGACATGGTTTTACAGAAAAGTGAAATGACTGTGCAGTTTGAGCTCTTGAGGTTGTACAGTAAAAGCAATAAAATCTAAAATAATTTTAATTCATATTAGTGAACAGGACAACCATTTCTAAATTTAGTTTGGAACACGTGGAAATTGGATGAAAACAAGGGAGCATCCACCAGAGAATGAACGCTGAAGGTCAATTCCAGTCTCCATCTTCAGCAGATTGGTCAAAAATGGAAAGAGAAAACTGAGTCATCTGATTTTATAAGGTCATGTATGATATGAGGCTTTTTGTTTTCAATGTTTAGGCTGTGCTGAAGGCCAGAAAAAGAACAATATGCAAAATAAATGGTCTGGTGTCACACTGAGAGATTGCGCTTAGGTGTGCATGAGCTTTCTTAACCTGGGGAAAGCCTGAATCCCAAAATAGTTAAAGCTCATTGGGTGTAATGGTCAGTGGTCAGTAATGGCCGGTGGTTTTGGCGAGACATGCGACTCATTACACAGCTCTTCCTGTCCACACACATAGCGTATAATAAAAACTTCCTCGACAGATTGGAAACCACTCCACTCTCAACAACAGTCTTAAGTTCCTCTTTATCCATTTTCTCATCTCATTCTTTCTTTCATTCTTGCTTTCTTTTAGCCTCTCCCATCCTCTATCTCCCTCTTTTCCTCTGTGCGCTGACCTTCCCAGGCTGGCCTAGGTCTTTATATTTCAGGGTTTGAGGCTACATCTGAAACAAAAGCAAAATTATGGGTCTGGTTTGGCTTGAGGAGAGCGCAGTGACCCCGGCATGTGGTTTTCGTAGGCCAGACCAGAGAGAGGTGAGGTGGGGAGAAGAATTTGTGTGAATCTTGCTGTGTATTTGAAGAAAACCCTAACCACAGCTAATTTGAATGTGTCATTAGCAGGAGGGGGGAGATCTAAACTTGTACTGGCCTGTGATGAAGTAAAATCCACATGGTATCAAAAGCACTGTTTGTTTTCTATTCTTTTTTTGAGGAGGGGAGCATTTTGGGGTAACGTGGGGCTAAAGTCTGGAACAGTCTAGAAAGTAAACACCCCGCTTGACATTTTATTCATTTACTCACCTCTGTATCGGTTTTCAAATAAAAACGTCTGTTTCTTGAGAAGTTATATTAAGAATAGTCATATTTTCATGAGTGGTGTTACAATTAATTGCACAGTGCAAGTTTATTTATATTGCTCACCGACAGACTTTGAATTTGACAGTTTAATCATATAAATATTCCTTTGTCTATGTAATGGGATTCATCCAAGTCGGACTCAGGCGAGGATGTTAAGGTTGTAACATCCCTAAAGGGTTCCTGGTCCATCACAGGACCACACAGAGGCAAACAGCCACGCACACTCACTTCTCAGAACAATTTGGAATCACCAGTGGGAGGAAAGTACACTTGGATGGGACAAACTTCACACGGAGAGGCTGGAGTATGAACCAGGAACCTTTCCCACTGTGCGGCCACCTGTTTGATTAAAGATGCGATTATATCAGTAAACAGATTCCTGGATTGAAACCCTAACCCATAAACAGCTCAAAGTTTGGATTCTACTTTCTTAACCTGACTGGTTGAAGATTTTAACATGCCTTAGTGACCATTTTGCTTTTGGGCTCTGTTCAGACATGCCCTCACATTATTTCATTTAATCACTACCACGAATCAGTTTCAGAAATGCGTGGAACAGCCCGAGGTACACCTTAAGCTTTTGGTCCTTTAACATTTTGTAAATTTGAGAAAAAAAAAAAAAAATCTGCTTTGTGACTGAATATAACAGACATTTCTACATTCACCAATGTGTCTTTGCTATTTTTCATATATTATTTGATACCTTGACTATCAAATACATCCTCGGGCTCAAAAATAGCTTTAGACCAATCAGAATACAATATACAAACTGCATCTCAAAGGCATGAGTATACTGATATTTTTTTTTAAACACTTCTCTTTCATCAATGTACATCATCATCTGTCATCAAAAATACAGTTGAGAAAATCTACACATTTAAAAAATGATTTGGTGTTTTTCTACTTTAAAATAAATAATATTGTTGAATAAATGCAGCTTACTGGGTCAATTGCATTAAAATGAAATTACATGTACAAAATGAATAAATACTGTTACTGTATAATTTTGCTGACTAATATTGATACAAATTATAATAGAAATCCATAGAAAGCAAAGCAGCCATCTTTGTCACATGGATCACTTATTTCCAATCAGTGGTGTGACGTCACATGGCCGAGAGGTTTTCTAAGGACAAAGACGTAAAAGAAGAGCGTTGTATTTTGAGCTGTTACGCAGATGGATTACCCTAAAGTAAAACAATCACTGAATTCAGCTGTTTCATCCTGTTTGAGAGTTTCCGACAGTGGGCCTGCATCATTCTGTGTGGTCTCAAACCCTATTTAGAACTGGTGGGTGACCACTGTACAATTAGGTGCGCCTTGTTTCACGGCAGCAGGAAGTGTAATTCCTGTGAATGGAGGAAACTTTCTCATGTTTACTGCTCACATACACCTCCTATCATTGTTGGGAATGCAAGCTTATATTCAATATGTACAATTTCGTACAGGAAAACAACATTTTTAAACCTACAGGACATTTTTGTAACTGCTTGACCCTTCAATGGAACAATAAAGTGTATATGTGCAGGGAAAGGTAAATCAACAAGGATCTACTGTCACAATAATGTTTGGTTGGTAACATTTGTTAGCCCACAAAGTGTTTAAGGGTACAGCTCTTATTTACTTGAATACTTCTAGTAAAGGCCTATGTCACAACTTGGTCACTCTGGTCATCAATTCATTTTCATCTAGCAGAATTTACACAACACTTAAGACAATCCAGACAATCTTTTAATGTGTCGTTCCAAGATGGTGGGATGACCTACCAAGTTCTACGAGAACCTCCATGTCCTGTTTATGTTCAAGAAACTCTTGAAGACGCAACTCTTCAGAGAGTATCTTCTCCCCTAACTCAAATCCTGGAACTCCCTACCCTCTCTACCAATCTTCCTATACTTCCCTTTATTCCTACACTCACCCCTGTTGCCTGTAATAGAGTCTCGCTAGTTATTTTCTTCTAGGTATCTTATTGTCAGGTTAATGCTAACTGTAATGCTGCATCTGAATGTTAGCCGTTTTGGATAAAAGTGTCTTCAAAATGCAGGAAAAAAACACCAAAAAAAACAACAATTCGAAACCCCATACTCCAGGATGAGTAATGAGACATTGAGATCAGAGATTATACATTTTAAGGACAAACCACCACACAATAGTTCTTCTACATCTGAGTAGATGTCAGGGATGCAAGTGGTTTGAAGTCAGACTTCTTTCTGAAATGTCCGTTTATGTTTCAACAAAGGAGAAAAAAAAAGATCCATCCAGGGAGGATTCAACCAAACCTCAGAAAAGTCAGTGTCAGCACCATAAACAGTGTCAAGCTTTGGTTTGCACTTTTGTGGAGGAGTTAACTGCCAACAATTCGGCATATTTACTGAGTCTGACCGGTGACTGATGATCGATGACAACGTTGGACATCCCAAAGGACAGACCCAAACCGTCTCGATTTTTTGGGTTACATGCTAAATGAGGATGGAAAAGCAGGCAACAATGGAGAAAACTCAGATCATGGTTTTATTTCCTCAGGCCAAATGATGCCATGCTTCATTCAGAATGGTGGAAAGGAGTCTTTAAGCATTGAATTTATCAAAGAAGGCCTGACATCCATGACAGCCTCGACAAATCCCAGAAAAAGCCACAGCTCTGAACCCAAATGATAGACAAAAATCTCTCCACAATGTACCAAACTGTACTGCTGATAGGTTTAGTGACAAATCTGTCTGTGAACTGCTATTGTTTCATCACCCTGTTGCCCAATTGCACACTTGAGATCAAATTGTAGACCTTGCCATAGCTTCTAGGCAGAAGCGAATCAATTGCCACAGCTATTGAGAATCCACAGTGCATTGAGAACGAAGGCTTTTCACCATTTTTACTCTCTATGATTATCGCATACCTCACAGACACACAGCTCATTTCAAACCAAACCAGGCATATATGAACTGTTGAAATGTTTAGCTAATTGTCCATGAGATCTCATCCCAGTGATAATGAGGAGTCTTGTATGGATATTCTTTTTTTTTTTTTTTTTTTTTTGATTTTTGGACAGAACTACTTACTACTTAAGAATGTGGTATAACATTTTTTTATGCCCAAGTAATTTTAGATTTTCTTTTTTTTTATGCTATTTCACTGGTCTTGGAAATTCTTATCTTACATCCCAAATCAGGATATCTCTATAAGAGTTATGATGGAGAGATTGCTTGGAGTTGGAGCCAAGAATCAGGACATGTTATGCAAAGGACTGAAACTGAAATGTATTATCATTTAAAGATATCAAAAAGCATTGCTGTGCCATAAAACATCCATCCATTTTTTACATCAATTATTTCCAAAAATGAGTCCGAACGACTATAAGGGACTTTTAAAAAACAAGACTAAATAACAAAGGAGCCAGGAAAGAAGCTTGAGGAAAGACATGTACAGGGACTAGAGTTTCCAGACTGATGTTGGCATAACAGCATATGAAGATCTGGCAGGGATTGAAAGGGCCAAGGGATATTTAAGCATTTGGTGGTGATAAGTCAACGAAGGCGGCTGAGGTCAGGGAAGACAGGTGAGGGAAGTGGAGCTGGTGAGCTGGATGGAAGAGTAAAGTGGGGACTCAGACACAAGATTGGCCGAGACACAGGATTAGACATGAAACTGTAAAAGGGACCAAAATAAAACAGGACACACGACACACAAAAACCTGTCTGAAACTAGAACCAAGGGATGGAATAAGCAAAACTTAAGGGAAACCAAGAACGAAGTCCACAAAAAACAAAAAACCATGAACTCATGACAGTAAATACTCTTATCTACTGACAGAATAAGTATTTAAATGGCTAATAAATTTTTATAGGCTTTTCCAAAACTAAACCTAAACATTACCAAGCCATCTCTGGCTCTAAATCTTAACAAATGGATTTAGGGAAAAAAAAGAGGCTACGATAGTCTCACACAGGCTCCAATACAGACTGGATAAGAGATACTTGAGGTGAAACACTGATGAAAAACAATGGATCACAGCAGTTTCCTAATGGAGCTCTGGAGACTCCTCTGACCTCAAAATTGAAATTCTTTGCATTGAATGATCGATCATCCACTGACATAAGTGTAGTGTTATCCGAATGCAACAAGAAAGCAATTACACAAATCAGTGGCTTCTAGAAACATGAAATATTCCATATCCTTTTACAGTTGGAATGTCTGTGGAGGACGATTATGACTGTGCGCTTCGGTTAAATGTTGAATAGCATCGTTGTGGACAACCGGAAAGCGTGGAAGGGAACGTAACCCCAACATAAATGACACCTGCTACAAAAAATGGCCTAAGCAAAGCACTGTGCTGTCCATTGTTGTCCATGAGACAACTTCCATTGTTTGCAAAAATAATAGAACTTTTCAGAGATTCAGGATTCAGGAAATCCTAATTCAGTTTTGTTTGTCCCATGCCATTTCCATATGTCAGTTTTCTTTTTAAAAGAGTCCTCAGTTACCATGTTGATATGTGCCATTTACAATAGCAAGTCGAATTAAATGGGGCACGCTTTGAGCATTTAAACCATAGACCTGTTCAAATGTGAGGAAATTGCTTTCATATTTTTTCCATTATTAAATGATAGACTGTGGTGGTAAGAAAAAACAATAGATCCCGGCATTTTCTGGGCTGAAATACCTTTTTCCCATTAAGATTTCTCACAAAGGAGATGGCAAATGCTGCTCACTCATCTTGCGCGCTCCCCAGTACACAGCAGGTCTGCTCTCAATTGTGGTAGGCAGAACATCAGCGAGACTCATTCTCTTCTTCATTTCATACCCCCAGACACACCAGAAAACAGCTACAGTGCTTTCTGCAAAGCTACATTTTCCAAGGGAAAGAGCCACAAGCCCAAAAAAGCAAAGCGCAATGTCATCACCCAGGAATCCGTGAAATCCCAGAAAGTCTGAGTTTTATTACGAAAATCATCTAAGAGCGCAAACAAATGGGCAGTACAAACACGGCTATTAATTGAGAAGGCAGATGGTCCCGTTGCGGGCGGGACGGCAATGAGCCGGCACTGTGGAAAACAAAGCATTCGCGGTGACCACGACCCCTCCATTTCTGTCGCTCCTATTGGGAGACAGGATCTGAGACTGGAACCCACAAGACTCAAACAGAAATCACCATTGTTGCCCCAGTAAGACACACAGGCAAATCAATTCCCAGTAAGCAGTTGTAAAATTTCCTATCTTGAAGGTGTGACTATATTTGTAGGATATTGGCTTAAAAGTCAACTCATTAAGTGAAATAAACCTAAAATGTCCTGAAAGGGATTTTAGGATTAGTGTTAAAGCCCGTCTCTTTGCTGTTATTTCAGGACCCTGAACCAGGTGGCGAATGGGTGATGTTTTCTGTGAGTTTAGAATACTCTAAAGTGCTCTTTGGAACTAACTTTCCCCATTTTTTCTTTTTAAAGGTGCCTCTCCCCCACAGACACAGAAACTGGATCCTCTGTTTAATAGTTTGCTGTAGAAGGGCACTGAATGAGTGGTTTCCATTCCACTGGGCTGTAACTGATTGTCCCAGTGACCACAACAAAGGATGAAAAAGGGAGGAGGGTGAGGGAGAGAGAATAATCCCGGGCTCAGTATGGACTGGAGAATCTTGAGGATCAATGACTCAGTGACTTCCTGAGTCTTCAGCAACTGATCCACATTTTAAATCTGACCTATCAAATACCTATCTGATCGACCCCTTGCATCGCCATTCAGGACTATGCGATACATATGCAAACTACGCACATCTTTTGGGTTTCGCTGGCTTTAGAAGGATTGCGGCTTCTTTAAATAGCAAAATCACATGTTGGAATCAAGAAAGCTCGATCTACTTAAATATTCAGACGTTAGAGGAAACAGAAAAAGACATGACGTGGGTGACTATGAGGACAGCAGACAAATGCTATACAGATTCGGTGTTTTTTTTTAACAGAGTGGTATTACCATGACAGACTTGCTTTAGGCAGTATACTATGGCAGACAACCCTTAACCAAACCTACCCGGTGCGTTGGGATAACAATATATGGAACATTTTTCCTTTGGTTTTCCCCAACTCCCCGCAGAAACAAAAGGCGAAGAGGCATCCTGTCAAAAACAGAATGACACATTGATTATCATTGGCAGCTGTAGTTTACACTTAGTCACACACAAAAAAGCGCCATGCCAGAGTGCAAAATTCAAAGGCCTCCCAGTCATGAGCATCTCAGATGAATGCTAAATCATAGGCCCACAAAAACTAGAAGTAAATACTGAGCAGGCAGAGACCTACTAGTGTTGAAACAAAAGCAGTCAAACACATTGTGACTATGACCATATGAACAATGAGCCTCTTTGTGTTTTTATTTTCAAATTTTCCTTTGATGACATGAATAATTGGATAATTAATTCCCTGGATCTCTTTTTTTGGGCTTTTTTTTATCTGAGTGTACGCAGAAACAGTGTTTTTGGAAACAATGATCTGCAGATGTCTGCTGGAAGATTGAACTTTGCCATTATAAAACAATGTGTTTCTGTAAAAAAAAAAGCTGTTTGTTTCATTTACTGTGTCTGAGCAAGATCAAGTGTAGATTTTATGATGTTTAAAACTCTCACGATATGCTGCCAATTCTTTCAGTAACACTAACCACTGCGTGCCTTCCATTCGGCTCCTTTGTACACAGGACCTGTTTGTTAAAGTGTGAAATGCATCAGTTGTGGCTATAACATCACCACATGAGGTCCCAAAGTCCATCTGTCCAGTTGGAAGTGTTGGAGGAAGTGTCAAAAACCACCTTAACCTCAAATATAATTTGAATGCCTCTTCATGTGATATTGCATAGCTTTATTATGTGAGATTGTGATGCATTTTGAATTTAATGTTCAAATCCCATCACCTCTGATTTATGTAATCCTTGCTACTTGCCTTAGCTGAGTTATGTACAAGTTAATTTCCCTAATTTTTCCTAACACGGATTCTCAGATGATCTAGGTTCGATGTTATCATCTAAAGACAGCATTACTTGCAGGTTTCCATCATTTTTGAAGCAACAGGATGGACATTGCATTAGCTTGTTTAGCTGAGACATTTACTTGTAATCGTGTGAGCTATCTAAGCACCAGATTTTGCTACTGAAACCACTCTGAATGCATGAGATTAGCAAGTAGTGCATGGACACGATAGGAGATTTTAGAAGACTAGTTTAAAAGGACAAAATGAGAATGGGATCTTTCTTAAAGAGTTAAAGAATGTAATAGATGACTATCCGAAAGGGAAATTCGGAGGAGAAGAAAAATCTTCTTTGGCCAACAGCTGCACCATGCACCGCCTCTGTGCTCAACTGTGTTATCAAAGTATCGCCAGCATCAGAATTGGTCACACTGGTCTGCTTTCTTAGCTTCCTCCTAGCGAAACAAAACATTTGGCTGCCATGTTGCGTGTTTTCATCGGTGTGCAGAAAGATTCTCAAATAAAGCTGGATATGCACTTCAAACTTTTTTTTTCCACAGTTGGATTTAGAATTTTTTATGCTAATAATTAGATAGTATGATGCAGTAATGAGCATGAATATGTTTTCACAGCGCTACATAACACAATAAAGAGCAATTCTTCATCTTTCCACTCTTGCTGATGTCAGGAGGCTACCTATGTTATCAAAGCTGTGAAATCAAAAACTCATCCAACTCACGAGACAACATGGCTTCATGGTTGTTGTTTTTTTGCGCATCTGTCAAACTATGGTATACTGTGGTGGGGAAATTTCCCCCTCTCTCCCCATCATGTCCAGCCATTTAAGCACCGTGGACGTCACAGTGTGTACCGAGCTGCTTGCAACAACAGAGGCCGCATTCTGAATTTTCATGAGTACAGCCTCGGTCTGTATTCCCCGATGTGATTGATCCCTTGTGTACTCTGGCAACAGTTAGAGTTCAGTAGCGGTTGAAAACGGTTGCGTTTATAAATCGGTAAGTTATGGAGGGGCACACTTGGACGTTTTATGCCTTTCTTTGGGTCTAGGCGGAGCCCCTTCAAGATTGGTGAACTGTCCATCTCACTTAACCTCAAAAGTAGTAAATTGATTTAAGGACATGCAATAATCGGAGCCTCGTATCACGAAGAAACTGTGCAGTATTGCGGAGCCAATCACTTATGGAGCTATTTTGGGTGAAAGTCCCAGCTGACTTTTCAAAAAATATATACATCAGGATCCTATGTGTGTGTGCGTGTGTGTGCATGTGTGTGTGTCTCATCCAACACTTTATTTGGCTGAGGTCAGAGTCAAGTCCCTGAAGAAGGTATTTTAAAAAGATGGGCATAAAATTCAGCGAGCTCACATATCATTGGAGCTTTTGTTCGACTGAGCGACACACTGCATAAATGAGGCCCTATTTTTTAGGTAAAAACATTTGCTTCTCAGTTTGCCTCATATTGCCCGTGTAATATATGGTGGTGACATTCATTCAGGGATTATTGTTAAGGCACTTGCTGTGCAGTTGCGTTGTATGTGCCTGCCATCTGTTGGACTCCTCAGAAACATCACTTGGCAAATTCATGGCACATACTAAGAAATCCATTTATCATCGGACATTTCCAGTTTAGCCTTCAGCTCTCAAAATGTATCAAAATGTGCTCCACTATAAATGTTCAAATAAACCTAATATTTTTCTGAGCATAGAATGATTTCCATTGTCACTGAAGACCAAAAAAAAACCCTTACAAGTTAGTGATACCTATGTAACACAATTATATTTTGGCAATTTATGGCAATGGGGAGCAGTGGGCTGCAAAAGAGAGGAAAGAAAAAAAACCAATACCCCTAAATATATTATAATAACTCACTTATATCCTATAACATGTGTTGTGGTGGGAACCGGAGTCCGACGCCAGGAAAAAGAGGGAGTGGGAGAGTCCAGGAGTGGGCCGAGCACGTGCCTCCTGAGGTCCTCTGGGCTGGGGCTCACCAGGATTCAAAACAGCCCCGTACCCTGTCTGCTCCGGGCCAGACACCGCCATGACCGCTTGTATTGAGAGGCCTGACCGCCATTGTGCCACAGCAGAGTACGCAAACAAACACACGCCAGTCTGCTCCCTTTTACCATTACGTCGACTCATCAAGCCCACTGGGTTTAGTCATAGCCGAGGCCTCCAGTAAGCAAGCGGCTCCATCTTGGCTTCGGACGGAGGATCTGGCAGAAGATATTTGCTCATTTGTCCCCACACATGCATGCGGTTTGCTAACGCTTCTAAGGGGACTGCTGCCCCAGTGTTTCTTACTGTGGAGCTCTGGAGCAAGCCAGGCCTTTTCTTGGTAATGTCCTGCTTAGTTGTTTGAGTCCCTCGGTCGTTTTTACCTGTAGCTTTTCATTTTCTCAGGATTTAAGTGTTTTTCTCCTAACATAACCTATCAATGTCGGAGCTTAGAAATTCACTTGGTTATAAAATATGTATTCAAAACGATGTATTGCTTTACTTTGAGGGATGGATCCAAACAATAGTCAAGCATGTGAGATTGATTTTTCCCCACCCTTTTTTGTCTCAATATCATAACAAAAACTGAAAAGTACATCATTAAACATGCATCAAACTTTTGGCTACAGTATTGTTTTAGGGGTTCTTGGGTTAGAGCACAAACACAAAAGAACGAAAAAAAAGCAAAGAAATTCGCACAGAGACAAACCGCATTTCTTCCCCCCTTCTTTTCATGTCGACCACAAGAATGACCTGCTGGCCTCCATTTCCTCGGAGGAGGATATTCCCCCCTTTAGTGGAGCATTAAAACCCATCAGAACAGATGACTAGAGATCTTGATGTATGCACCCCCTCCTCTGTTATCTTTGAAGTGTTGGGAGGCTTTGGCCATGCCTGGCCACGGTGATGACTGCAGTCTCATAGTTAGGCTGTTACTGATATGTTACCAGCTCCCTCCATGTCTCATACACCCCCTCAAGTTTGATGGGAACATAGGTTATGGTTCAATGATAACTGCTAGTAAGAATACAGTTGCCGGTGCCCCCTACCAAGTTCGTTTTGTTTCTGCTTCCACCTCGTTTCCCTTGAAATTCCTTCCCCAGACAGGGGTTTTTTTTCTGACCCTGCCACCCGTTGAAACACACACATATACACGCATACTTGCTCAACCAAACTGACAAAGAAGACCACAAGTGACAGTGTTTCCATGCATACACAAAAGAGAAGCTTCTGTACTTCCAACTCTTCTCGGGGCATCCAGAGGACAAGCTGTTATAAGTCTTATCCACCCCTTGACAGATATCATGGGGTGCTAAAACAAACGAAATGTTCCGAATGTAACCTTGGAAACGGACATTCCGCCAACGGCCGAGAACAAAAGCAAACCGGCTGAAGTAGCTCTATTCATATGTCTCTGTTTGTTCACTAATATTGACATATCTGAATTATCGAAATGAAGTTTCCTGTTAAAATTGCAGTCAGGGTATCGCATGATGTTTTCATGGCCTTGCCTAACCATACAGTGGTTCTTAATTCCCTTATATTCCAGACAGATACTGCAATATACTGTAAGTGAATCAAGTCCCAGATTCTCAGGACTCATTTGATCTTTTGGCATCAATGCTCACAGTTGTAGTTAAACCATTCATTTGTTTTCTGGCAACCTCCTGGACAACACAGACCGACTTTTTTAAAGCTTTTTTTCAAAGGGCGTGAGTCTATCTAGTCCATAACTGAAGGAAGGGTTAGACATACTTTGGAGTTTGAAGTTATTAGCCAATTTCAATTAATCTACTGACAACATAATGACATGTGATAAGTATTTGTGTGTGATAAGTCTTTCATGATTTCAGAAGTTGACACTACATTGTCAGGAATCTATGAGTTTGGTGCCGAAGAATGATTATGTCAATCCTTTTTTCACTTTCTCGTATATGCTTAAACTTGTTTTCCTAATTTGACAAAGTTTCCATGGACATTTTGACATGATATACTTTAAATGCCACTGTAAGGAAATACAAAAACAAGTACTCTAACTAAAATAGTGTTTATTCTATTGGGGAAGAAATGCTCAAATACATAAGTATTCACATTTTAAGAAAGGACAAGTGAATGCCACAAGAATAAGGGCTTACAATGTCACAGAAAGTATTTATTCATTTTATCATATCCTTTAATGACCTCTACTTGCATGCACTTCCAACAAAAAAAAGAGTTTGAATATCTGAATCCATTTTATAGTGGCATAATACAGTAAAAGGTTGTTCATAATTGTGCACTTTAAAATTGAACGTGTCATTAAAACAAAAGAGAGCTACCATCAGAGTTTATCTTAGGAACAGTCAAAAGTAAAAAATAACATAGTCAAAACATAGCATTAAAACCTTCTCTCAGAGTTATGAATCGATATACCGAAAAAACAAAGTTTACAGTGTTGACAATAGAAGTTTTAATAGGTGTAGTCAAAATCTAGCATCCTCATCTAGAACCAAAACTCTGACACAAAGACGTGAACGTTGACGATATTCTGGCCAGAGTCGCCCTGAGCTGACAGGTTGCGCATGGAAAGTTTCAGCACTGTTTCCATTGGACCAATCACAGGCTTTACTTGGCGAACAACACCTGAGGGAGACAAAGATGAATTGTAAAACTGGTGGCTTTTGCATTTTTTTTTCTCAACAATCCAGCTACAGTTTGTACGTCTGTTAAATGTTACAGCCCTTATGTTCTTATTGTTCCATCATCTCTTCAAATTACTGATTTAATATAGATAGCAAAGCAGTAATATCAAACATACGGCAACTAAAACTCCAGGGAGAGATAATGGGTGATGGTTGTCGAGCTGTTTCACTCATCCGGGTTTTCTTCATCAATCTTCTTCACGCTCAATTAAAAAGAGGTCTTGGCAGACATTCAACCCACCTTCTGACCTTTTCCTCCACACACTTATACATTTTTGGTAATGTTGAGGTGACCAAACAGAGAGTTTTACAGTAGCATGAAAAAATCATGTGCGAAAAAAGAATTTAATGTCATGTCTTACTATTTCGCTGCCTTGATAGTGATGTATTTGAATTACTTTAGAGTACAGCATTTGTCACGCCTCTAATTGTGAAGTTTTTTGTATTTCACTGCAGAAAGTCGAAGAGAAGAGTGGAGGAAGCAGGTGTCATGGATGCTGCTTTATGTGAGGCTTGGGGTTAAATATTTGAGAAAGATACAGTTCATTCTCATTCCAATGATTGTGTGTGAATCTAAATGGTCAAAGACGGAAATATATGAAGAAAGGAAGTGAGTTTGGGATAGACTAAGGCACCAAACCAGTGAAAACATTGGTGTTTTCTTTTTCTCAGATAGAATTGCTGATGAAAAACAAAGGTCTTCAGGGTGGATTCAGTGTCTCCTGGATTCTCTTAGGTAGGTCGTGTAGCCTACCCCTGTGGATGTAATTTGTTACCAGATGGTAAGTATTAGTGTTTCTTACACACTTGGTTAAAAAATCCAGTATAGGACCATATAAAAGAACTGGGTTTTGCACACAAGCAGCAGACCTTCAGACAGTCCAAATCAAACATAGCTCCAGATTAAATTAAACCACAGAAACTCTGAACTCTTAGGGGCACTTATGGATCTCTGTCTTTGGAAAACAAAAGTAACATGGACCCTTATGTTATCACTTCCTTTTTGGAATGTAAGATTTGAAAAAAAAAACTCGGTTTGATAACAAAGAAAGAAAAAAATCACCTGATACTCACATCTCTTACAGAGAGCATCATCAGGACAGGCCAGGGTGAAAGAAAAACACCTGGATCTGAATGTTGAAATAAAACTGTGACTTTTCTAGACGTAATGTGTTCAAAATCCAGATATTGCCATCAGCAATTTTTACTCAAACATTTCCAATGTTTTGTTTTTCTGTCTGTATCTATTAGTGCATCTCAATGACATTAGAAAATAATAAACATTTGAGTTACCATGTAACATTTTAGTTAACATTTAGTATTATTTAGTTTCCAATGTTTTGTTTTTCTGTCTGTATCTATTAGTGCATCTCAATGACATTAGAAAACATTTAGTATTATTTAGTTACTATGTAACTAAAAAGGAAAGAAAAAAGAAAAATCTGACTGATAAAATACATGTTAACGGAAGAGTCCAACAAATATTCCTTTGGACTTTAAATTGGTCTGGCAACATTTTGCCTAGGGCTTTGACTCATATAAATAAATAAAAAAAACTATAACAACAAAGTAACCAGTAGGGATCGCGTACATCTAAGCAGGAGAGCAGGAAAGTTTATGGCGGGAGCATAATCACTCTTTACTAGACTGCACCCCCAACTTATTTGAGTTGGACACACTTTGGTTACTAAATCTTATCCCTAAGAACCTATGAGGGGATGTTGACAGTGCAGGTAAACTGATTAACTTAGTAAAACTGTAGCTTGATCCAACCAATGACTCTTATATATACAACAGTCTGTGAGGTTAATATCATACCATACTGTTAGGGGTCTGCTGATATATTCATATTAAGGATACATTATGACTAAAAGCTTGGGGGGGAAAGAATACAAATAATCAGTTTCTGGCTTCATTTGGAACAAATTCTTCTTTTCCAGGTGTGCCTTTCCACCAGCTGCTGCAGTTAGATGAGCATTCAAATTAAAAAAAAACTTAAAAAACTGCCCCTGACAAACCTCGTGAATCAGATACGCATTAAAGTCCGGGTAAAACAGATGGAAGAATAAACACTCTGCAACAGCGCATTACTGAATTCCCATGGAATTCACTGGGTGCTCTCTTTAAAAGAACATGCGATTACAGGGGTGGGGGTAGGGGGCTGGGGGTGGG
>CAJRST010022223.1:4120836-4221858 GCA_907169785.1 Menidia menidia | reverse complement strand
GGGGGTGACAGTGTTTATACAGGCTGTCAGCAGACCTGACTCGGCTTTGGGTTGGTGACATTTCAACTCTGGCCTGTTAGAACAGCTACCAGCAGATTTCGGTCAGGCTTTTCACGACCTGCTTTTCTCTCTCACACCAAACAACCTTAACCCTCTTTCCTTTTCCCCCGTTTTCTTGCGTTTTGCCCTGTTTCTAATCTTCATAACATCAGGGGCGCTCGTGTTATTATTAGGATGACTCAAGAGATTGACTCAACGTGGATAAAAAATTATGAAGAATCACTGCCCGGACCAATTGGAACTATGCGGCTCTACTTTGTGGTACTTGTTACAGTAGGGTAAAACACATTTGGTTGTCATTCACAACGGGGGAAATGATGATTCATTATGCGCCATCGCTTGGGTCTTTTGGGACACTGGCATTGTATGATGGCAGATCCCCCACCCACTCATTCTTCTTTATTTCCCTCTCTTCCCCCTCCTAAGGGGCGCCTGGTGTTTGTGGCACCATCACTGTGGCCCGCAAGGGTAAATGAGTCCCATGTGTTTGATGGAGGAGAGCAGTCGCAGTCACGCAATACAGCCCATGGAGGCATTCCTCCAGGAATCCATCCTTAACTCTGGGAGGGACTAGTTTCAAAGAACTGCCGTCTCTCTTCTCTCCGTCACTCTATTTTGCTTTCTCGTCCCTTTACTGCGCACGGTCTGTGGGCAAATAGGAGATTTCGGCAGATTCTGGAGATAAGCCCCTCAGAGGAGTGAGGAGTGGGGCCCGCTCCTACGAAGGTTACCCCCCCCCCCCCCCCTTGTTTTGATGTTTTGGTGTTCTGTTGCATGGTGACACCAGACAGAGAGACGCATGCCTGAAATTTTATTGTTTCCAAACCATCAGTGCCATCAGAAAAAAAACTCTTGATTTAACTTTACACCAGCGGGAATACTGAGAAAATAAGTGACATGGAAAAAAAGAGACTGAATTTTTAGTTGGATGATTGATTTTCAGATGTAAGCCAATTCAGATGTCACGCAGTTCCATGTTGACCAATCCAAACTCTGAATTAGTTCCAAATATTCATTATTTGTCCTTTGAATAAATACAAATGATTATTTTTAATTACAGCCGAAACCAAGTGTGGCTGATGTCTAATGAAGAAAAACAGTTTTTAATCAGGGTCAACTGAGTTCCTTGCAAATCTCCTGAAGACTGGTTCTGTGAAAAGAAGATAAATAACCTTTCCATATAACTAAATACTAAAAATTAAGATACACATTATATCAATACTAAAACTTAGCGAGGGCTTCTAACGGGGAGAGTGTGTGGAATGTGTCTGAGGCCAATTAGTGTTTTGTAAATTTGTTTTGTGGTCTAATTAGGGTAATATGTTTTTTCTCAGGAACAGAATGACTGTTGTACAGCCATATAACTGCTCCAAATTTCCCTTTCTCGCTCAGTTTGGTATTCCTAAAATGGTTCATATGCTTTATATTTTGCACACTGTTAAGCACGACAACAAAACCTAACCTTCTAGATGTATGTATCGCAGTTCCTGTAACATGTATTGGAATTGTAAGGAACTGATGAATTTCCTTTGTTTTTCGCACAGTCCTAAAGACTTGAAGATGGTTATAATTATTCCTTACACTGTGGTCTCATGTGACCAATTCTGCAAAAAGGATTTTGATGCTAATGCAATTTTACATGACCCCTTGAGAGCTTCTGTGAAATCATAACATTATAACTCAGTCTTTCTGTAAACAACCCATCAAAAGAACGGTGGTATCCTCGATGAGGAGAAAGCATCCGTTAGCAGCTGGGCCTGAATGTAGTCACTGTGAACCTGAGGTGAAACCACAACCACACACTCATCTTTAACATTTCACCCGAGCTTTGAAGAAACGGGCCAATGGCTACATGGCAGGTTGACTCCGATTGGCTATAACGCACCACCTGAGTTTGATATAAATAAACAATGTGGAGGTTTTTCGAGAAACCGTACGGATGATTGCTTGCACTGTGAACTGGTTGCAAAGTCATTGCAGGGCTGGCATGGCTGAGCAGAGGTTCCAGTTGTAGCCATGGGAAGGTTTGTGATCTCCCTCCAGTTTGCTGAGGCATCTGCCAAAGAGCGCAAAAGGTGACCCCACTCGTTCAAACCGCCACCATCAAACAGGCAGCTGCACAATCTGTCCGCCCGCCAAGACATTCCGCCGCACCATGAAGCATCCCCCTTAAGTAGAAAATAACCTTCAATAAATGCACGGCGGAGAGACACTCCCACACAAAACAAAGTCGAGCAAAATGCCAGTAGGCATTTGTCATCCTTCACGGCCACAGGGCCTGCAGTATTGAAGGGTAACATGTAAACAGTACAATTTCGGGGTTTTTCTGGTTTCTACAACTCAGCGATGACAAAATCTAAAATGAGCGGGTTTAACACCAGAGACAAATGAAAAGTATGCTCTGGCGCGCTCACTGCGGTGAAACCGTTGGAGACTATCCAGGTGGAGTACAAACTTCCAGTACGCAAAGAAGGTGCCGGAGGGCATTCGCCAACATCATTACAGTGCCATCTTTTCCTGATCTACACAAAGAGCTCTCTTTCTGGTTATTAAAGTGAATTCTTTAATAACCTATTTTTTTTACTGCCTGAAAAGTCCATAAAAGCTACAAAGACGTCCCAAAGAAATCCCTAATTATCTCCTTTCTTACAGAACCAGTAAGGTAATCCATTTCAAATTTTATTGACCAGTTAATGCGGCGGACCGATAATCCATTCGTAAATAACACAACCAACTGAGGCCCCCCAGGGACCGGTTCTAGTATCCCCAGCCTTCTCGCCGGTACATGGATGGAGTCCAAACACAGCTCCTACCACTCCACCGAGGGAGGGGGATTCATGCATGGCTATGTGGCATGATATTTTAAGGTCAATTAACAGTGAGTCAGCGTTACTGATCTCTCAAATGGTCTGTGGGTCATTGTTGGACGGTGCCACTCGCCGGGTTGACATCACTGAAAAGCTGCCTCCGGGACACGGGGTTTGTTCTTTTCTAGGACGGCCTGTTATAGCAAGTTGCGGGCCGGCGCAGCTGAGATGACATAACACGCGCCATTATCTTCACCACAACCTTTGCACTACATTACAAGCAACCTTTCAAAGCCATAACTAAGAGGTATAAAATAGACTTGAATGTCGGACTAAATGGAAGGGATCCACGATGAAAAACGGCCTTGTTTGCATTTTAAATCAGGGCTCTTTTATTACACTCCGCCTGAAGAGGACGAAGGGAGTGAGGCGTTCGAGTTGCCAATGAGCTTTCTGTCATTGATTTTTGACGAGTCACTGTACAAATGTGGACCGAACGCGGGATTTATTTAGCGAGTTTCACAGCTAACTAAACAAACCTGGGCTTTTCTAAAAGCAATTTTGTTTGAAAGCGCGGACTAATGGGGAGCATAAACACTCCAAACTGAGGGGAGATAAGTGTATCACGATGAATTATGTCGACAGTTTTATTGTAAGTAATATGTACTCTGTGTTCACACGCGGTATGTCTCTACATCGCTATCTCTTCATCAGTACATTCGATTGTGGTGGACCACCCGAGGGGAGCGTTGAATATTTGAGTGTGGGGCCGTGGGCTGGAACGGACCCTGTTTTGATTAGCTGTAGACGTTTCCACAGAAGGATTATTCGAGGACGTGGCGCTCTCTGGTGGGCCCCTCGCAGTCTCGTCATGATTCATGGAAATGACAGCCTGCTTGAGGTGAAGGAGGGAGTTGTACGCCTATCTCGACGGCTATCCTCGAACCCCTCACCAGCCACAGGCCCAGGAGCAGTTACGTCTCACACGGAGGGCCGACATTCCACCGGCCGCTGTTGATGGCCGGCCCGGATGGCCAGTGACTACCTGCACAAACCGTCCACTTCCATTTCTTTCATCCGGCCATCTGGCTGCCAACTCTGGGCTGCCGGTGCCAGCACAGAAGACGTTTGTACCCCGGGGC
Organism: Menidia menidia; assembly: GCA_907169785.1. NCBI lineage: Eukaryota > Metazoa > Chordata > Actinopteri > Atheriniformes > Atherinopsidae > Menidia > Menidia menidia. The sequence continues at coordinate 4,217,849 of CAJRST010022223.1, read as the reverse complement.
AGGATATGAAACAGAGCGGCATATTTCCACCTGCGATGGAAAAATGACTGGAATTTAGCTGCGGTGTCTTAAATTTACAGTTTTCCCAAGAGGGTAGGCGTGAATCCCGAGGAGAAGACGCTGGGGAATATGCTTTTCTACCATTTGATAAACATAAATAATACGCGATACAATCTTCTTCTCCCATAAAAACAGGAAAGAGACAGCCGTGATTAATGGAGCTGTGGAGGGATTCCGTGACAAATACTTCCTCATGAAAAGTACTAGTTATTTGGACACGTCCAAGAGATGACTAAACACACGCTGACTGTTTAATTCCACTGTTGTCTACTGATTGTGTTGTACTTTGGCTCTGGACCAAGGGATACTTTTCAGGGAGCTGCTGACTCAACCAAAACCACAAATCACATTAGAGCCGTATCTAGATGTTCTGCAGTTATATAAATATTTTTCACTGCGCGAGGGGAGAAACATCACATCTAATCTTCCCCCGTAAAAAAGTCTGTCAATAACTACTAAATAATAGCAAAAAACTAGATCAGCGTATAATTTACTTGACGGTGAGGTAAAACAAAGCAAAACAAAACATCACAACAACTTTATCATAGAGTTAGTGGGAGGTCTTAGCCATCAACCCACAGATGGATGGGATCAGCTTTCCCGTTATAGGCTCTGGTCGAGCAATGCTTTGCACATTGGTTTGTCTTCTCACATGTTTTCATGTCGCAAAACGCTGCTGTGAAGATAACGAGCTTAAAGCCGGGTCTGTGGATCGAAAGTGTGTCTACCTGAATGGATTCAGAGAGGTCACTGCGCCTGTCGGGAGGACTCGTGAGCTGTGTGAATAGGAATCCCTATTTTCAAGTTAGAAGTGTATTCTGGGGATTGTTAATTGCCTCTTCTGTCGCTTTCGATAACCCGAACGGCGGGGCCAAAAATAACGACCAAAGGTAGTCTGAGTTCACACACTTGTTCATTACTGGAGCCTCGGTGTCTGCCGCTCCCTCACATCCCCGCGAGCCGGAATACCGCCGCCGGAGACGCTGGAGATACTGGAAACTAAAGCTTCCCCGGTGTGACACGTCAGCCAGACTCACACAACGGTTACGCAACGGCGGCCGAAGCACCAGCAGCGCAAACCACTAAAATAAAAAAGCACGAGGGGCCTTTCGACGCACCGCGGACGCCCGGCCAAAGACGCCATCACCCAGGGGCCTCCGTTTGGACCCGCGACGCGCCACTGGTGCTAACACGCAAAAGCTGCATCCAATAAGCATCCGACGGGGTTTCGGAGGGAAGAGAGGTGGCTCCTCGCAAACAGCTCTTTCATGTGGCGGTCGGTTTAAGTGCTCTAATGCTCGGCGAGACACTGAGGCCTAGCGCGGGGAAACGGAACAATGCATTCAACCACATGAAGCACAGCGCCCGGGATTACTTCTTCACATATTTTCTCTGCCATTTCTCTCATCACACGTTGTCTTTCTCCCTCTACTATGCAATTCCCCACACACAAACACGTACACACGCATTCCCCAAATGAGCACTGCTGCAAACGGGGATCATTTAGCCTAAATCCGCTTCGCACACATGCACACAGGCGCTCACAGGAGATGATAGATTATGAAATAAGTAGAATTACACCATTGTGCGTTCCAACAAAAACATACTATTATGAGTGAGTGCTTTATAATTATGACCGCTCGCACAGTGAGTTATGTGGATTCACGCTGACGATGAGCCCTTTTTTCTCCCGCATCTTCGCATGAATTTGGATGTGTTTGATAAGCACACATCTGTTTCGGCAACCGTACAGTAGAGGAACACTTGTGCGCTCCCACAATCGAGCCTTAACCAGAGACAGCCACACACCCGTCCCTCTCCCCCTCTCCCTCCTATTCCGTGGAGCCAGATGTGCGTACTGACAGGCTATCCCCTTCATCCATCATTAGCGCGAAAACGGAGAAAGAAGCCGTCCTTCCACCGCCACCCGGCCTGCATTTCAGCGCACAACCAAAACAAAAACACTCCGACAGACCCAACAATGTGTCAACCTGGGGTTGAGCGCGCCGTCATCCGGCCGGGGCCAAGCCTCAATCCGGCTCTCCCACAGTCATGCAGCAGCCTCGGGTCACCGCCAGACTAAAAGATGGGAATGGCATCCAGCCAAAGACACGCTGTTGTTACACTCGTCCCGAGATAATATCAATGCACCGCTCTTTTTTTTTTGTTTTTGTGCAACGGTGGCAGCCACTCAACAGGTAGTTGTGATTAACTGCCTGTCAGACGCAATCACTTGTGCGTACGTAAGCACACGTGTGGATTAATTCACGCCGATGCCGGACATTCGGAGCGGATTGACTTATTGTGGAAAAACAGTGATCTCCCGGATAAGCGTAGCCATGGATAAGTGAATAAAATGGTACTTTGTTTGACCGCAGCGCCGAGAAAAACGCACGCCAAATATTTTTTTGAGACAAAAACAAGCCTTGGTCTGTCTCGCAGAGCCACTGAGAGGACAGGAATCCCAGCGCACAGACACACAAGAGTCCCCTTGAAGATGCTGACAGCTACATGAAGCCGCACTCTTGCCAGGACCATCCACAGCTATGTCACATTCACTCATGTCAAGAAACGGTGGAATATTCTTATCCCTGTTCAACGAGTGCATGTGGGCCTGATTTGTAGGAAAATAAACGGCAATATCTAGAACTTACCTCCTTTTTTTTTAAAAATAGAACGCCAATAGTCCGTTGGAATTTGCATAATAAAGCTGGTATCGTCAAATTGGACTCACCTACATACACTCCATTCTCTACTCGCTTGAAGATGTCAAAGGAATTCTCAACGTTGCCCTCCAGAATGTCAAACTTGACGTCATAAGTGCCCAAGTGATAGGACCCGTAGGCCGGGACAGTCGTTCTCAGGAAGACAATCTCTGTTGAAAGATAGCAATTAGACAGAGAAACGTTTTTGAAAGCTAAATAAAGACTAAACGACTAAAATAAACGACTCAGGAACTGCTCTGCCAAGCCATCACTTGACAATAAAACGAGAGGTTCAGAGAAAGGTTGCAGCTTTTCTGTAGGGTTGTGCGGCCGTAGGGCCCGGAGCCCTTTACACCCCAACTTGGAGATAATGAGAAATGACAAGAGCTTGAATCTCTGTGACGTTGAGCATGAGTGGGCCTGGAACATGCAGTACAAGCTGGTAAATAGATGTTTGTCGGCTGCCGTTGCCTGTAATGGCTACTGTGGTTACTTGTTTTCAACCAGCATAACACTTAGGGCAAGTCGAGCATATTTTTTTAGGGGAGGGAGAAGAGGTAGCTATGGAATCAAACAACTACAGGATACTGTAGTCGAGAGGTACCCTTAGGTTAGAGGAGGTACATCTGAGCATAGAACAACAATTATATGAAATTGAGGAAATGTTCTTATACTTCATTTAGCAAATTCAGCAGCATAACAATTATGCAAAACCATGCACATTTTTTCTCCTTATTGCTGCACCACGTCAAGTCAATTTTGAATGTCGGTGCATGTTAAGCTGTGCTAAAGCTGGACTCTGTTTGCTTATTTTGTGCTGCGCCAGGATGAATAGAAATGTTTTGGTCGTTTCAATTACCAATTTTCATCTTGTTATTTTGCCAACATTAACCGAAAAGATGTACTGATTAAGGGGGTACGCTCGTTAAAATACCATCCTCATTTGAGTTGAGCTTTGGTTAGAATACGGCCGTAACTTCACAATGTGTGATGCCACAACAGTGTGGGCTGCGTAATAAAGGACAATCAGAACAATTTGCCGCCTTAACGTTTAGTACAGACTAAATCACAGCTCGGTGAATATTTTAAAGTGCTTATGAAATCCAGACTTTTTAGGAGCAGTGATGGTCTTGGACACATAGTCAGAGCATTGAAGTCCATTTAATTCCAGCTGTTTGTTAGTATGATTGCAGTATGTTAACAAGTATTTTCAACGTTTGGTTTTACTTTAACAAAATAATCTAAATCTAAAAATGGTTGTGATATCTTTTATATATTAGTTATATATTATAGTGACTTTTTGTATCATTTGAGTTTGGCTGGGTAGTTAATAGCATATTTTTCTGAGAATTGGCCAATCCTATCAGAACTCTGACTTCAATGTAACACAATGATGAAAAGATAGCCTTAATGTTTTCTTGAACTAAACGAGACACTTTGTATGAACATCCCTCACCAAAACTGGAGTTGTACCTACCTTCTGGTCGCGCGAACTCTCGGAACGTGGGCAAGGAAATGAAGGTGTGGGATACGGAGTGTGTGGGGTCCAAAACACAGGCGATGTCATTGGGCTGACAGGATTTTATACAGCGAATGGTGTCGGAGCGTTCGAGGCGTGCTGCTCTGAAGAGGAGAATAAAACACATATTCCACAAAGAACGGTGAAAACACAAACATGCGTACAGTCTACGTTTAAGTGTTTAAAGGGAAGCGGCCTTCGTTTTTACCAGATAAAACAGCGTCTGTGGGTTGAGGGGAACTGCACAATATAGAACTGTGTGGGAAATCTCCAGTTGCTGCGAGACAAACCGTCTCAACCAGCCAGCAGGGGTGCTGGACCTCGCACTCAACATAGAAAATAATCACATTCTATGTGGTTTTTAAAGAACAACAAACCCGCAATAGCCAGATCTCTCACTTCACAGCTTGTGGAGGCTCTCGCCGACCATTGATGATCTTCCGATGCCCCGTTTCAAGCTGTGTGGGAAATGAATTACTCCACTCACAAAGAATGATCCACAACCTGCTCAGGAAAATATTTGGATTTGCCTCGCATCCCCAGCTTCACATCAGATAATCTCTTGAGGAGGATTTATGTGGCAAGAGAGTGTTCTAAAAAGACTCCTAAATTGTGAGTAACATGACTAGACAACTCCCCGGCCTCTCCCAGGGAAGCTCTCATCCTATTATTTAGGGCTTTGTTTATTCCACAGACTAATCAGTGACAGGTCAGAGAGAACGGAGGGGCTCGGATGGCTCCTAAAGCTAACACCACCTGGAGCGTCACTTTTTTTTGTTGCTTCCTGTCAGCTTCGTAAAGCTTTGAGAGTGGTTTTTAAAGGCATTAATAACCTCGTAAATCAGCCGCTCGGCTTTGAAACAGCGGGGAAGATTTAAAACAAATGGAAGTGTTGATTATGAAATTTAACCCGTCAAACTCGGGCTCAGCCCCGAGAGCGGAAACAAGCCCGTGCACGGTCGCGCCGGGTTAAGAAAACATCCCCGCGGCCTCGCGTAAGTCGAATGAATGCGCACGGCCACATGTGAGTCATGGGCCGTGGATCTCCGGCGCTCCTCGGGGGAGCAATCCGCTAAAGCCCAGAGCCCGGGCCCAAAGCCTCGGGTTGCAGGGCTCCTTTCATGGACGGCGAGGGGGAGAAGCCCCTGACAAGAAGTCAAGCCACCGCCGGGCAGGGGCTTGTAATTAGCAATTAGCGGGTGGGTCCAAGTTTGACTTCGGCTCGTGCCAAACCCACAAAATGTTCTCCTCGTTTAGAATACCGCGGCGAGCAGCAGCGAGGCCCGAGCGGGACTCTGGAGGATGAGGTGAAAGCTGTTCGGTTTGAGGGTGAATTTACGAGAGGACAGTGACCCAAGGTGAACTGGACGAACACATCAAAGAAGGGCCAGTGAGGAAAGTTTGTTCCAATGATTTTTGTGTTTTTTTGCAGATTTGCCTATACTTTTTTAAATCAAGTTTCTAATCAGGTCAGTGGATTGGCGTGGAAAAGCCGCGCCATTCTGCATGTGCAAAAAGTGAACACATGAACACATGCATGTCCTCTTCATCTCCCCGTGCCTCACGTGGCCCTGCCCCTAGAAGAAGAAAAAAAACCCCCAATACTTTCAAACCAGAAAAGGAAAACAGACTTTTCTGGATGAAAGTGCTCTGGTCAAGCGGACCGGGCCTTATATTTTTTCGGTAATTATTATTTATAGCCGGCACATTGATAACGCCCCAACACAAACACTGCAGGGCATCATTCATTTGGTGCGCGGTGATGTTGCCGGACCACAAATTGTTCAGACCACCGGCCAGAGCCCAGAGCCCCATAACTCAACGTCAAAGGGGGAGGAAAAAACTCCTGCTGCACCACTGTGCTCTTATTTTAAGGATATCCCCGCTAGGAACCAAGTGCATCTTTACTGGCCTGACAGCTCAGGACAGGAGGAACCTAGGACATCTGAATTTACAGTTATTAAAAGCCGCAGCCTTCGGGCAGCGGCCTCACAGCATGTCTGGCTATTTATACTCTCCCCGGCTGGTGCACATTTCCCCCCTCGACTCCGCCACTGCATCCCATCGTGTGTCACTTACTCAGCCTTCATTTTGGATTATCTGTCTGCTTTTGGGGTTTACACCCGCAGTGTGCAGTGGAAATCTGTGCATTTCACATTAAGCCAGAAAAAAAAATGGAATGGAAGCTAAAGAGACATGCCTCAGAGAGATGTAGATGTGGTCCAAAAGACTGACGTTTGGGAAGTGGGAGTAGCAATACATTAGATTAGACCCAATCTGGTTTGTGACTGCAGTTTGGAAAAATTGAATTATTCTATGAATGTTTAAAAAATGAATAAAAAATGTAGGTGCAAGGACTGATTGTACTCTTTGTAAAAATCATATAAATAAGATTGTAAATCTGGCTATTGTCTGTTTTATTTTGTTGACAAAATATCCATGATTTGGTAGAACATTTCATCAAAACCTCATTTGGAAAATTAAATTAAAATCTTACCTTGTGTGAAATGTCATTTCTAAATTTTTAACTCCTTTTGTAATCAAATTAACTCTTTTTTTTGCATCGGTCACAGAAAGCCCTTATATGTTCAAATACATGCACCATGTGTGCCAAAGTTTGAATTCCCCTTTTAAAAGCGTTTGATTGAGTTGACTGGACTAAAGGAATCATAAAACTATGCAGGAGAAATCTTCATGCCTACAGCTTTGGCTTGGCCTTGCATAATAACTGCTCCCCTTGCTGCATTAGATTAAAAACTGTACTTGACTTGAACATGTGTTATTTCTATTTGACTTTTAATAGAAAAGTGTTCATCCAGCACATAAACCATAAAATACTGCCAAATGTCAGACTTTATCATGCAAGCGTCGTCAAATTACACTCACTTTAGGCGCGCTTTAGCTGTAACCATTTTATGACATTACCCTAGCCTAGAGCGCCACCTACAGTAGCAGGCCTGACAGTGACCTGACTACAAAAAAAGAAGGAAAAAGGAGGTGGTTGGTTCATTCAACTTAAACATGAAACTTAATCTTAGTTTTTACGGATAGAAAATGTTAATGTACGTTAAAAACTGAGTGTATTTTTCTTTTATAATAAGCCTTAGGAAGAATTATGCCAGAATAAAAAAGCAATTATGTGTGCTAACTTATGTATTGCAGGTATATAACAGATAAACCTGAATTAAAGTCCAAAACGTGCTGGATATTGGGAAAGACCAGACATAATACCCTTTAATGGCACTAAATATGTAAGGCACTGCACATAACTCTTAAGCCAGATCTAACTTCCTCATATTTTGCTTCCAAGCAGTCAGACTTTTGTGTAATGTCTTTTACTTATCTTGAACAACGGTTCTCCAGGCTTTTTGACAGTCTTTGAAAGTTTTTCATTGGACATCAAATGTGTTTTCTTTTTTGTTGGACCAGTTTTGTGTCTTTACGTAGACACAAAACAATCCCAAATGTCCTACCATTGTTTCAGTCGCATCTACAAAAAATGACCAAATATAACACAGTTTATAAGTCATCCACAAGTTTGATTTTCAAAAAGCTATGAAAGAGAATGGCACAAAATGCATTCTAAATATGCACACTGAAATGTCCAATCAAAAGCTTGGGGAGTTATTGTTAAGGACTACTTCAAGAAATTGGCCAAAGATAAAAAGGTAATACCAAATATTCACCTTCAATCTGACTAAAATTTAGTGATCTCTCCTTTTGGCAGCTAAACTGTCCCCTTAACTTATTCTTTCTGATATTTTCAGTAAATCTATGCATTTACTCGTCTCCTATTGGGCAATGAATGAAGAAACAAGGGGGGGCTTGATGCTTTTTCAGGACTGTAAATGCATTTATCTCTACTTCACGTTCTGTATTCATGTTTGCATGATACCACTCTCCACCTTACATTATCATTCTAAACAAATTAACACACTATCTTGCATTTATTGAAACAATTTCCTTTTTTTCCCAGTAATCTGCAGTAACTATGACAAGTCTTTTTTTTTTTATAAAAGGGTGTAATAGCATGAGTTAGCCCCAACGCACATGTTGAATTTTATTCTAAAAGGGGATTGTAAGGGACTCTGGGCTCCTCCTGGGTAACGAACACCAGAACTTTAGCCAGGTATGTGGTGACCGTGCCGTAGCGGTGCAGCCTCAGCTCTAGAGACAGAGCGAAGTCCTGCGGCTTGCTGATCAGCTTTGCCACCGACATGACCCCCCCCGTGGGCTGCTGCTCGGTCTTGAAGTAAGCGCCCTCGTTGCCGGCGGTGATGGCGATCTGGATGTCGTCGCCGGGCACGACGTGAGAGGGCCCCATGCGGAAGATGTTGGTGAAGACGGGGATGTTGGTGGGGAAGGTGAGGTAGTAGTAGGTTATTCTCAGGGGCATGGTCAGGCACTGGTCAGACTCATTGCAAAGCAAGCGTTCACATCGGCTGCGAAAAGAGAGAGAGAGTCCGGGGCGGGACAGGACAGGAGAGAGAGAAAGGGTGTAAATCAGACCTGCCGTGCGTGGCATGCAGAGAATGGCACATCATTTCAGCAGCATAACGTCAGCTACCGTTACCGGGCATGCAAGGAAATCTATCACTACTGCTTCCAAACAGGGCCGGGGACACGGTCTCAAGTGGAAATGTGCTGAGACCGCCGTATTCGTGTGCTTTTCTTTCCATTTCCGTAAAACCAAAGAACATGCTACAGCCAAATCGATTCGGAAGTCATTCCAGCACTGTGCATCATCAAACACATGCAGGGGGTTGATTCGGAATGCGGGGAATGGTTCGAAAAAGGTCTGATACCACTGAGTCTGAGCCCAGAGCTCTGTGTTGAGGAACGCTGGTCTTCTTGAGTTGCGTGTATCTGTGTACAACCCTGGTGCTTTGATGAAGAAAACACAGTCGGTACTCACGTCTCTCCAACCCGTCGGTAGTTGTTCGGGCAGTCGAATCTCAGGCAGCGGAAGCCTCCCTGTATGTTGAAGCAGCTCTCGTCCTCAGCGCAGGTGTGCGTTCCCGTTACGCATTCATCGATATCTGGGTTGGGCAAAAAGGTGAAAGAGGTTTTTTGTTTTTTTTATTTAAACCCGCACGGACACAACTTCCACAATAGTTGAACGTAAAACTGTAACCAACACATCAAACATCCCATTGGGTTCAGCTTACCCTGGCAGCTGCGCCCGTTCACCGCCAAGGTGTAGCCAATGACAGGACAGGAGCAGTGGAAGCTGCCCGGTGTGTTGTGACAGCGGTAGGAACAGATATGACCCCCGGTCGGTAGCGCACACTCGTCTATATCTGAAAGGGTCAGGGAAGCAGATAGAGAGAGGACCATTAGTAAAAGTCAAAGGACTAGTCGTCATCCTTTGCGAAATACATGATCGAATACAAATGTATCCATCTTGCCTTCACAAGTCATGCCGTCTATGTCGCTGAGCTGGTAGCCACGGCGACAGTAGCACTGGTAGGAGCCGTACACGTTGGCACACTCTTGGCTGCACGGGTTGCTCTCACACTCATTCAGATCTAAAAAAGGAGAAGGTGAACAAAGTGCCACTGAAAGCTTCATCCCAGCAGCAAACCCCATTTTGTGTTTTTTCGAGTTTCCTGAACAGGTCTTTAAAATTTCCGAAAACACATTGCCTGTATTCTTACACGATGTAATTGCGATGTTTTTTTATGTTCATTGAGATTCTAGGATCAGTTCCTACGATCCAATGACCCAATTTCAACCCCAACTTTAGCTCTTCTCATGTACATCGTTTCCTCACCGTCACAGTTCCTGCCGTCGCCGGCCAGCTTGAAGCCAGTGGTGCAGCTGCACTTGTAGGATCCCAAAATGTTCTCACACTTGTGCGCACACAGGCGTCCCGGGTAGTGCCTGCACTCATTAATATCTGAAACACCAGAGTTCAAACACAGGTAAAAGACCGAACCCTCCCGTCTTGCCTCACAGTCAAAGTCAAAAAGTTTTATTTACCCATTATGGATCGATTGAATTTTTCTCTAAAAAACATTTTGTTTTCCACCCAGCGCTTACCTTCACAAAGGCGAGTGATGCTGTTGAAGTTGTAGCCCGACTGGCACTCACAACGGTAGGAGCCCAGCTGGTTTATGCACCCGTGACCTGCACAGACTTCTTCGGTACCCTTGCACTCATCGATATCTGAGGAAAAAATGGACCAAAACTACTGAGACCGGCGTAAAGTCCAGCTCAGCTTAGGATCGCTAGGATGCTGGCATGTAGAAACAGAACAAAAATAGCCCTTCCAGTCGTACCGATACAGCGCGTGCCGTCCTCGTTGAGGTGGTACCCTCGGCCACAGTTGACCGAGTTTCTCTGACAGATGTAGGAGCCCACAGTGTTGATGCAGGTGTTCCCTCGTTGGCATGGACTCACCTGGGCAACGCATTCGTTGATATCTGAAAATACAGAGACAGGTGACATTTCTAAAGTAAGATAAGCTCTGTTTAACCAAACACAACACAGTTCCCCTCATAGTGAGAGCGGGATATACGACATCTTTATTCTGTGGATTATTAAGGAGTGTTTCGAGACGGATAAAAAGAGGGAAAAGTTTAAGAAATGGTTTCCGTAGTTTTGGGGCAAATGCCAAAAACCAGAGAGGATTCTGAAAAGAGCCAGTGAAAGATACAAAAGATGATTTCCACTGAAAATACCTCAAATTACATGTGATCCAACTATACTTTCTAGTGGTTTTTTCACTCCAAAAATTCAAACTAACATTTTGAGAGGTGGGAATGCCGTCGGCTGCAATGTAGCCTTCAATAGAAATACTGGAAAAATTAGTGTGAAAAATGGTGTCCAGTTGAGTGAAATCAAAGCAAATCACAGGCAGGATTTGCTCAAATTAGACGTAAAAATTGAAAATCTGAGAATACAAAGGATTCCAAAGATTTCCAAAGATTTCCAAAATCCAAAGATTTCTTGTCTTTGAAAAGATATTATGGCCCCCCCAAACATGTGTGTCAGCCTGTTGGCGATGTAATTTCTCTTACCGATGCAGCTTCCGAGGGCATCCTGGATAAACCCGTCCCCACACTTATTTTTGGGGAGACAGCGGAATGAGCCCTGGGTGTTTTGACACTCGAACTGAGGGCCGCAGTTGTGAATGCCCGTCTCGCACTCGTCGATATCTGAAAGAAGTTACAGCATAGACGCCGGTGAACTAACGATATGGCCGACGGCGTTATTGTGCAGAGGAGGGCGGAGTGGCGGACCTTTGCAGTTGTTGGTGTCTGTGAGCTCGTAACCCGTCCCGCAGCTGATCTCCCTCTGGCAGCGGAAGGAGCCCTCCGTGTTGATGCAGCGCTCCCCGCCCCTGCAGTTATTCGATCCAAGCAAACACTCGTTGATGTCTGGAGGAAGAGACGAAGACAAAGGCATAGACGAAGGAGGGGAAAAATTAAGAAACAATGTCCTATCACCTTTCAACGATTCATTTATCCTGGCTGGACGTTGTCTTTTTCAGCTAAGAGAAAGAGGAAAAAACCTGAATCTTAAATGTCCTCTGCAATTTACCTTCGCAGTTCTTTCCATCTGGTTTGAGTTTATAGCCTTTGAAACATGTGCATGTGTCATTGGCCACACACTGATGAGCACACTTTCCTAAAAGGTGGAGAAAAAAGCATGTTAACAACTGATCATTTAGCCTCAGAAATGTTTTAAAATGTTCATCGTAAGTGTCCTTAATGGTTTGGTGTTCACTCTATACCTGTGCACTGATCGCTTAGCACGGAGTTATCTCCATTTTCAAAGGCGAGATCCTGGCTTTTAGCTGTGTGTGAAAAAAAGTTATTAAGCACATCTTAAAAATAAAACATGGACTATCTATGTGTATGTCTATTCAAATGATTGAAAATACGGTCTTTTAATGGCCGTCCTCATAGAGACAGAACCATTAGTTTTCATAAACATTGCAGTCTAATCAGACTCAAAGCCTACTTGGTATCTAAAAAACAAGATTTGGTTGAACATTTGCCTGACTATTTTCTTGAACCAATAATGAGCCTCTATGGCCGTCTCATGCATGGGCTTTAGCTTAACCTTATCGGCTTGTGTAATAATGCAGGAAAACATAAATTCCTCCTTTAAACACAGCCACAATCAACCTGTGAGGAAATTTCAACATATAACCACCAGAGGGCAGTAAAGTCTTCTATTTGAAATCAGCTCTTGTTTCACCACCAAATCATTCTGGTTTAATTCAGCACAAGCTTTATTTTTACCACTTGTACTCTCTCTATATGTAAAAATGTTGTTTTGTTTTTTTTAAAACCCACGTTCGGTTTGTGGTTCTTGCGTTCTGTTATTGGCCACAGCTTCATCCACACAGCAGGCCCGCGACACCAGGCTGCACGAGAAGCCTACGGCATGGTTGGAGTCGCAGGGCATGCCCAGCTCGTGCATTGCCTTCCCCAGAAGACAGCAGTCACAGCACATCTGGGAGAAACAGACACCTCATAAAACATCTGCATACTGAAGAGTCTCACACTCTCATAGGGGGAAACATACTTTTTATATCAGGAATATACACGAAAGAGAAAAAAAGCTATATTTGACAGAGTAGAGGTAACTAAAGGTTCCAGGGCTGATTATGTTATTGTGACAACCTTGTAAAAAAAAAAAGACTTCATTCCCTTAGGCAGACAGATGGAAAGCTGGCACATATAGAAAAGGATTGAGAAAGACATCCAGATGACGAGAACTCAGGTAAGCAAAACAGATTTGTGATGAGACGACATCATCCCCCCCAGGCTGATGTGAGCTCAATCAAACATTCTGACAGTCTGTCAGGGAGGAGGAAACTTAAAAAGCGTGGGGGGGTGGTGAGGGACTGGAGGTTTGTACCTGAACTCTAACATCGTGTGGTAAATGTAAGATCAAACGCATGCTTGTTATCTACTACTCTGAATGAGTGGGCTTACTCTGTGAGAAAACTTTTCAGGATAGCTAACACTTCAACCTGTAGAAAGCACAGAAACAAGCACCCCGAAACTAAGGATGCTAAATGCCAGATTCTGATCATTCTTCAAATGTACAGTAAATGAGGACAGACATCTCCATACTTGTATACTTTCAGGGTCAATATCTGCTTTTTTATCTTACTAAACAATGTACGGTGCAGGTGCCAGTTAGAAGTCAAACAAGAAGCCATGTTGACCACCAATTCTGCATTATTCGGACATCATATCAAACAGATCAGACTTCCTTCCTCCGGAGCAAGCAGACTTTTACGGGTCGAGTTTCAACCTCTTTTTTTTTTTAATGCCATGCTCATTTTCTATCATCAGAAATCTGGAGTCTTTATATGATCCACCAAGATCCTTTCAGTTTCAAACAGAATACAGATTATTTCAACAGTGTGGGGGAGCAATAGACATGCTTCTGAAGAAAAGGCAGCTTTTTATTGTTTGTTCATCGTAGATATCTTTCTTTGGACTGGGTTTTTCCTCTATATCATGTTACTGTAGATCCTTTTACTGGGAGATAAAGCATGTGGGTGAAGCCATCAGACACCAAGTTGTTTGCGATCTCTGACAGATGGAGAAAAGGGTGACAAAAGCTGGTTTTAAATATTCACTAAAGTTATTTCTGGAAGCCCCATCGACATCAAAAGCACAAGGGAAGCTGGCAAATATTTGCTCATCAGAGCTAGCTTCTTTATTTTAGAAAAAACAACCATGATGTCTTAGAATAAACCACAAATCCTCAGCATAATGTTAAAAATGATTATTCAGCAAAAACAAGCTGAAGATGAAAAAAGATTATTCCACTCAGCTTAAGATATAATAGTGCTGTGACCAACTGGAAGGCAACTAAAGGCTTCAGTCCTCATTCTCTAAAACATAAGTAACTGTTAAGCCAGTCCTGAAGTCCCCCTCCACTAAATCTCCATCTCATCCCCACTAACATTTGTTAGCCCATCCTATCCTGCTCTGACCTGGACCGATAGTGAGAGTAACTCAGCGCTACATGTTTGTACCTGGAACGATTCTCAGAAAAAGAGAGATAAACAGTACAAGTTTGTACGTGCATGGATTATCAAGATTTCTGTTCTTTTCGCTCTCAGTTACTTTTAACTTCAGAAACCTCTTTCTTGGCTGCTGTCTGGATGTTGAGAGAGAGCCTGAGGCTCCGGGCTCATTCAGACTCACCGCTCATGTAAAACAGCGAATCAATAAACTGACCCACCGATAGAAATGTAGTGTCGTCCAGATATATGGTTGGAAGAGAATGACTTATCATCAGTCAAGTTGTATTTGGACAAAATTTGCAACGAGGCTCAATTAAAAAAAAAAAAAAAAAAAACTTTTAGAGCTGAGTCGCTTTTTATTCTTTTAAATTGGGCACAACAATGTTTCCAGAAAATGTTAAATGGAGAATAAACATAAAGAATTCAATATTCTAACTTTTTTAAAAACGGGGGACATAAGTAGACAAAGAAAAGTACTATTGGCAAATTGGCATGGCTGTTTTGTCTTAATAACAGTTTTCTTCAACACTGTATCTCACGTTCCCGTGGGATGAGTCCGTTTTTGTTTTTTTCTTAACGGCTTTTTTGTTTAGCTTTTTCAAGGGGAATATCTCTTACATCATGGGGCATTTGAGGTGGGGACTGACTTTAAATACTTGTTCCATCATGTCACGAAGACATGCTCCACTGTCGGTGAAATAATCCAGACGAATTTGACTTGAACTGTGCCTTCCCAGATCTAAAATTGCGTAAATCTGTCCATCATTCATATAATGTCTTGTTTCGTGGACTTTACCTCGGGTGTGATCATGAAACATCAGCAGCTTTCACTTTAGAATTGATCGAGTAATGACAACTTTCCCTCCCGGCACTCACCTAGACCTGATATGAAAATGCACCAACTTGCAAGCCCCTTTCATCCCGATGTTGTGCAAACAAAGTGGGCAAAGTGGGTTTGGGCATGAGGGAGTGAAAATGAAGAGAGGATGAAAAGATGTTGGCTGAGAGCCTGCGAAAAAGTTCTAGAGGCAGCGCTGAATTTATAATCCATCTGACAGCAACAAGCTCCGTTCCTCCCCGGAGTGACGTGACTCATTCTGCTCATACACACCCACAAACACCCCCCAAAAAAAAAGATACAGGCCATCGTTCTTGTGGATCTGATGCGGGTGGCCGGCGGACTGATGTGCGGACCCACCTTTGTGGTTTTGGTCTCGCAGGTGCTTGCTAGCAGAGTGTCGCACACCCCTTGGTCTTTAGCCGTGTTGATGCCGGCCGTGCACATGTTGTCCTCCAACACCGTCACGCAGCACTGCTCCTGCACGATCCTGTACGTAAAAAAACAGAAAAAACTCCATTAAAAAAAACATTAAAAACTGGATCCGGAACCTGTGAGATTCTGGGGCTTTGTGACACTTTCAAGCAGCGTACAGTGGGGTAAATAAGTATTTGACCCCTTGCTAATTTTGCAGGTTTGCCCACTTACAAAGAATGCTTATTTTTCCTCATCAGATGGTTATCCATTTTTATAAATTCATATGATGTGATTTTCTGGAATTTTCTTTGGGATTCTGTCTTTCACTGTTAGAATGTACATATGATTAAAGCTATAGATCGTTGCATTCTTTGTAAGTGGGCAAACCTGCAAAATCAGCAAGAGGTCAAATACTTATTTCCCCCACTGTACTTCTGGAGATTATATTTTATTAAACTGAAATCTCTGTCTGAAATCAAACCTTTACCCAGCATCATGTCTACTGGCTCACAGCGGGACAGTAGCTCTCCTGGAAGACTAAAACAAACCACACTTTTGCAATGAGCTCGCTACGTCCTGTTAGAAAACAGAACCTGGCTGACTAACAGTTACCAGTAACAGCTGCTGGTTCCCAGCCAGACGTATCAGTGGGGCCGAATCAGTCAGGTTCCAGGTATTTCCTCTTTTATTGAAGCTCTAGGATCTAAATATCCCTTGTGACGCGGTTTGCTGTAACTGCTATGCAATCAGCTAAGACATGATGCTGACTCTCACTGTCAGGACGATCTTACGCAAGACCCAGAGCGTAAAATCCACCCACTCAGACCTCTTTATCGACCCTTACCAGAAATTTCTTTCCACATTCGATCTCAAAATTCAAGTCGAGGTGCAGGCCATCTCTCCCGACATCCTATCCCATACATTTTTAAAAAAAAATTTCTAGCTTTTGCCGTCTGAAGTAGTCAGATTTCTTGTATTCCCCCCCCCCTCTATCCTCCCTCTATGATGTGTTTCATCTAAAATATATTTCCTGGATTTGGTAACAGCCTTCTTAACCTCCTTCATCCTTTTCCACCCCTAGTCCTTGCCCCTTGCCCTCCTCACACTATTATCTGGACGGATTTCGGATCGGCCGTGGAGGCTACGGTAAATGCGTTCGCCATCAGTGCTAAAAGCAGCAGAGCTCGCTGACTTAGGGGTCCCCGAACCTGTGGCAGAACACCTTCTAATATTACCGACAGACCAGTTATTACCCCCTCGCTATTAGTGTTTCCTGCCCTCAAGAGAAGTGAATAATGTGTCGGGAGATTTATGAGAGCGAGGTAAGGCAATCTCATCATAAGAAAGCGTGCGGGGCCAAATCCGTTGGGTCCAATATTGCATGTTGAGTTTCTATAGCGCTGATAAAAAACGTGGAACATTATGGAGTTTTTATGGACGTGCAAATCCCAAAGTGAGCCTTCGAATGAGGCCCTGTAGCTCTGAATCCCTGAGGGCACACAGGCACCTGCTCACCTGCACGTGGTTGATCCGGAAATGAGAGGAATGGATGCACAGTCTTTGTGGTCATTCCCATACTTCTGGCCATCTTTGCAACAGTCTTCCATTGAGACTTGCTCTGCATCTATAAATAAGAGAGAATCATGCAAAATGACTTTGTCTTTATCCGTGTACAAAAAATCTGAATATGAGAGACAAACACACTAAATAAAGACATAAAAATGTATGTTTATCATTGTTTAAGTGGGAGGCTGGGGACCTGAATCCACGCACTAAAGGAGATTAGAACGACTGCTTTGTGGTTGGTACTGTGCAATAAAAAATAAATAAAAATAGTCATCATCACGTGTTACAAAAATGATTCTGTTAAACAGAAGATTAAAGAAGATTAAACAACCCGAATTCAAATACCTTTTCCAGCCTTAAGGGAATTTTACAACAAAGATAATGGGTGAAGAATGTGCTGCTGCAGACACAAGAAAGGCGTTCTGACTGGAGTGCAACAAGCTCTGTGGCTGTTTATTCTTGTGGATTAAAGACCGTGGAATGTCTCAATTCTGTAAACAATCAGCCATCACTTTCGCATTAAGTGCTCTCACTCACTTGTGGTTGTTTTTTCTTTCTGTTTTGCCAATTACCTTGTCCAAGATAAGGGGGCAAAGCTATTATACATTTAGATTTATGCATTTAGCTGAAGCTTTTATCGAAAGCGACTTACAGAAAAAGGGTTTAACATTCAACTACAACTCCACTTACAACTTACCTTACCTTAAGTGCAATGTGCTAGAGGAGGATTTAACATTAAGGATTCAACATGCAAATATGACATAGATTACACAAGTACCATACATTGAATGCTAAATGCTATTAGGGAATAAGTGCATTTAGAGTTTTCAGGACAAGAGACTCTCAAAAATGCTGGGTCTTCCAGGATTTCTTGAAGGAGGAAAGACCATTTGATGCTCTGATAGTGCTTTTAAGGTTGTTCCACCAGTGTGGAACTGCAGATTATAGGAGTCTAGATTGACCTGTAGGCCGTGTTAGCTTGAGTGGGCGAGCGGTGGCATAGGGCTTTAAGAGTGTGTTGAGGTAACTGGGCTCAAATCCATCCAACACTTTCAGTGATTTCAATTTGATGCTAAGGGAAGCGAGTGGAGTTCAGTGGACAGGGGAATGAAGTCTGCTCTCTTTGGTTGGTCGAAAACCAAACCATTCTGGACCATCTGTAGCCGTCTCACAGCACAGACCGTAAGGCCTGATAGGAGGGCATTGCATTGGTCTAGGCGGGAGATGACTAAGGCCTGTACTATTATAATCCCACAGGGAGCAATGGTGAGTGGGTGGGAAACTCGTCGTAAAACAGATATTGTTGATCTAGGGTAACAGGACCCGAGCTGGTTCTGGTTAGTGGATAAGTGCACTGAAATATTGGGAGCAGGGATTGTGAAATACACTCAACAAATCCTTTTGTCTGAGACAGAGCGTCTGCTCCGGGAAGTCTGGCAGGAGGGAGCGAGTTTAGATAATAAGTTAGAGCCAGTTGGGAGGACAAGTGTCTGGAATCGTGGTCGTCAGTTTTTATGGGGTTTGCTTCTGTCTCCGAGAGGACTGGGAGAAACTTTAGAATAACCATTAAATCAAAACAGTCGCGCGGGCCGGAACATTCGCTAGGGCACAAAATCCCTGCGCCGATAATCCTGTGACAGCGTTGGAACTCTCCCTTTCTTAGAATAGTTGAGAGGTTACCGTAATTATAAGTTGGCAGCCAAGGGGCTGATTCTAGGATAAGATATAACAACAATGAAGCAGCTTAGAAGTGACGATCTGGTTCAAGGAAGCAAGAAGGAAAGCAAAGCCTACAATTACAACACTGCTGCTCCATTAAAGATGATTAATCTGGCAGACTCGTTGGTGTTACGGATTGAGGATTTATTGCTGGACAGCTATGTAAGCTGACTCACTACTGACTTCTGGAAGTCTGGCACATCTTCTGGCCAATAAACCTGGTAGAAGCTGAGTGAAATGAGATGGCATTTTAATAGCTTTTCGCGTGGGCCTACCAAGATGGCCCTCCCGAAAGTATCTCCGGCTTTATATGTTAGTAAAGTACTATCAGGACGTTTGAGGGAAAGCTTCGCAAAAACATTTGGCCCCCAAAAAGATCAATGACAAGGATAGAAAGTTGTATTCGAGCAAATTATTAAAGTGTTATTGTTAGAAGCAAAAACTTAATCTCAACCAATTCGGGGGATATATTGTGGCTATTTACATCAAATTCAGATTGTTTTCTATTGATGATCTCCTTGACATACAGCTATGTTTATAAATTCTCATATCAAGCCTTTATTAAAAGTGAGAACAGACTCTTTGCCAGCTGGAACAAGCTCCAACTTGGTAGGTCCCATCCACACCAAGGCTCATCCATTATTTCCACAGCAACTACAAGTATTGCCATAACCAGTAGAGGTCCCTTTTACCCCCCACTAAAAAGCATTTTCAGATCACTTTGGTCTGCAACCCATGGCCTTATGTCAGGGAGGAGAACCGTCTCCAGTCTGTGTATGTCTACATGACAGCAATAGCCGGTCCCATTTTCAGGCTGCTTCTTTTTATGGAGCTCTCTGCCCACAGCAGCTCTCGGGCCGATGCGTAATTATAACCCGTTTGGCGTCGCGGAGTCATTCCAGTGCCACCGCGGCCTGGGCTGCCCTGCTCTGGAAGCATCCTCTTACGATCTAGAAGCGCTATGAAAAACTGAGCGGCTTCTTTCGCTTTCTTATCAGGAGGCGCAAAAAACAAAAAACAAGGCTGCCTGTTGGCTGGGAGTACTGGGATGTCTTAGTGGAGCAGCACGTGGCTTGTCTGAGTCTAGACGCCTCATGTAAACAAAGCCTCCACTGGTGGAGCTCCGTACTACCAAAGTGGATGGCCCGTACAAGATATCGCAACGGGTGGGGGCCGTATCTCCTATCCAGCTGTACTCAAGGTCTTTTTGCCAGTTTTGATAAGCCTAAAGAAAAAAACTAACTAGAAGTTAGGCATTCTCTCATTTGAGAAGGGAAAGAAGGGGAAGAAATGTCCACATACATCACCCCACGCCTCGGTGGCCCTGCTGTGGGTGCTAAAGTATAAATCAGGCTTTGGTCTAGTCTAGACGGCAATCCACTCCTGGTGAGAGCGTGGTCCCACTTTCTGTTTTTTGACACAACATCCCCGCATACCAGGCCACTTGGCCTTTGACTTGCGGCGCGAAAAAGGACAGGCGGCGCAGGTAGTGAGGGCTCTCTCTTCAGCCCCAGCATGGCTGCACTTTTAACACCCCTCATGTGGAGTGACTGCCCACTTTACAGATCAAAGTCATTCAGGATGGGGCATAAGGGAAGCTGGGAAGGGAATACTATTCTTTACATGAGCTGAAATTCCCCAATGCCATCAACAGATTTTAACTTTGTATCACCAATCAGGGCATGCTATAAGCATATATAGACACAGAAAGACACAGAAATGTTATGCATTTGCGTTTAGGTGGTAAAATCCTAGAGGTTTTTTTAAACTTCTACTCAGATCTGACACACTTTGAAGCCCAGTGAACTGCTTTAATCACATGCCCCGACTAGTCCCCGGGACAAATCATCACCTCCTCGAGTCTCGCCCTGTTTGGTTCTGCCCGTAAAGTGGCAGGTTATCAAGGAACGCAACATCCACCGACTTCAGCAGGACGCACCGGAATTCACATTCTCTCTTCGCCTCGGGGCTCGTCTCTCCTCATTAAAAAGCCTCTCACATGTACAGCCTCTCAGACAAAAAGGTGGCTTACCTTGACCGAAGAGGACTCCGAGCAGGGAGCAGAGCAGCATTACGCGCAGAGCCATTGAATGGAGAGGAGATTCTGGGAAGGCAAAAAAAAAACCCGTGTCCGTGCGCAAGCTTTACCTCCCGGTGCCTCTGGATCCGCGAGGGTATAAGGAATAAGCGGCAGCGCCCCTTTAAACGAGAGAGGGACTGAGAGTGCGGAAAAGAGGTGGATGTGATGGAGTCGCGGTGCGCAGCGTGACTGGAGCGTCTAATTCTGGCACCGCGAGGGGCGGGCTGGGACCACAGACACCCACTTGTTGCTTATCAATACCCAAAACCCCGAACTGGCTCCGAAAGAAGGGCTATAGACAACGCACTTAACAGTGGGTCTCATCCAAATGAGATTTCAGGAGTTACAGATACAGGACTGTCTCAGAAAATTAGAATATTGTGATATGGTTCTTTATTTTCTGTAATGCAATTAAAAAACATGAAGTGTCATACATTCTGGATTCATTACAAATCAACTGAAATATCGCAATCCTTTTATTGTTTTAGTATCGCTGATTATGGCTTACAGCTTAAGAAACCCAAATATCCTATCTCAAAACATTAGAATATCGGATTTTTGAGTTTTCTTCAGCTGTACGCCATAACCAGCTATATTAAAACAATAAAAGGATTGCAATATTTCAGTTGATTTGTAATGAATCCAGAATGTATGACATTTCATGATTTGTAATTGCATTACAGAAAATAAAAAAAACTTTATCACCATATTCTAATTTTCTGAGACAGTCCTGTAGAAATATATTATTCCAAATATAAAGCCTGGCAAGGATCTTCCCTTAAATACCTTACATGTGTGAGACATTTGTGCGTCTTGTAAAATATAACACCTGAGGTACTGCCCCCCCCACGCACACACGCACGCACGCCCTCCCCTGAAGATTTGCAAGTGTCTTCAGGCCATTGTGCCCTGAAGTATGCGCCGTGCACACATGGAAATTGTCTCCCCATCGATGGCAGAGTAGACCTCTTGTGTCTGTGACTAACGATTGTAGTGATTGCTCAACATCTGGAACTGGTTTGGGGGTATTTAAAAAGAAAAAAGAGAAAAAAAAGACGTGTTGTGGCTATGCCTAGACCTTGAAAACCCAAATAAAGTTAATAGTAGGTAGCTGTCGGAAGAATAGGGAGTCAAATTGAGATTTTTTTAATGCATCTATATACAAATATATATGTTTCCACTCAGCTTTTTGCTTTAGTGATAAAGATCAGGGATGGATCATTTTAAAACCTGTCACAGTGACTTTGCATCCCCCCCTGCACAGTAGTATAACGGGTCCCTGTGGGCCTACAACTTTGTCCTTTTTTCTCCATTAATTAAAGCTTTTGCGACTGTGGCCCAACGCACACCGTCAGCCAGTGATGAAGGACTGAGAATGGCTGGGGTATCCAAAGAAAATAAATAAATAAGTTAGGCATATGTCTACCAGACTTGGCAAGAGGAGCAGAAATAATTGCTAGACTGCATTATAAACATTTTGTACCAACCGAAGCCCTCTGCAAATTCAATCAGTCTACTGACTCTGGGCATGGTGACAGAAAGAGGTTAAATGATCCTCTAATCAGAACCATATGTCTCCACCAGTAGTCTAGCCAGTCAAGAAACTTCACCGAGGACTTGTTATGATGACACCACAGGCATAAAGGAAAGCCCGCAAGTATATGACAGTTATAAATGAATAACTGCCGCGTAAAAAAAAAGAAGTCATATCTCATTCACTTCATGCTCTTCAATCTACCAAGAGCTGTTTTCTCTTAATAACGGCACTCTGTGGAGCAGCTCTCCTAAAGACCTAATCTTGATGGACCACATGGTGCCTTTTATTTAGCATAATCACTTCTAAA
The DNA here is from genome assembly GCA_907169785.1 of Menidia menidia. Taxonomy (NCBI): domain Eukaryota; kingdom Metazoa; phylum Chordata; class Actinopteri; order Atheriniformes; family Atherinopsidae; genus Menidia; species Menidia menidia. The sequence goes on along the minus strand of CAJRST010022223.1, from coordinate 4,195,101 downwards.
CAGAGTAAAAGTGTTAGTGCAGCTGCAGACTAGCTGAGAGCAGTGGGGACATCAGTATAATCAACATCCTTTAGATGCCATTTTCAGTGTTTGGATCCAGTATTCCATTCTTTGGCTAAAACCTTTGAAAAACAAGGTGACAGTGTAAAAAAAATGGCAGAGAGCCTGACTGAGTACTTTTATCTACAAAGCTATCATGGTATCTGGTTTAGCTTTTCTCATTTTTTTTTTTTTTTTGCAGTTGCTTTGATGGGTTTGGGAGCTGTTCAGAATGTACCCACCTGACTCTGGTTTGGATGAATAAGGTATAAATTGTGAATGGATGGATCGTTACATCTGTTGAACACTCTACAAACATTGATATACATTTGGAACAAGATAAATTCAGTAGGATATTTGACTCCACGACTGAAAGTGTGTAACAAAGTAGCATCACAGTGCATGATCCTGAACCATGGAATATGTATAAGCCATTATGTTTTGATGCTGCATGATGGTGTACATGCATTACACCTGAAACAATTCAGGGAAAGGAGTAAAAGATGTTGTGAAACTGTGTTATTTAGCTGGAACTGCATAGTAAAGCTTTTGTCATAACCTCAGATTGAATTCTGGATATTTTTTAGTTCAGCAGGAGGTAATGATCAGTCTTTTCACAAACCAGAAATACAGCAAGATATTGTGCACTTGAAAGTAATGAATATTTTAAGAAAATAACTAAGACAGCAGTTTGATGGTTCCGGAAATATTTATAATCAGTAAAAAAGAGTCTTAAGATTGAGTTTCCTGTGGCCACCCCCCATGTAAGTGATGAGTGCCACAACCCCCTCTGAACTGTACCAGTAATCGCAACAAAGGTCAGCCATTTGCTGCTGACCCACCTCTTAATCTTATCTTTAGCTAATGTGGAAAGGGGATAATATGCCATTTTAAGATTGAGGAATGTCCAAAATGTTTCTCACTGCTCGTCTTCCCAAATGGCCAGCCCACTCACTCCTTCTCCACCAACCATTTAGTTTAGCAAAAAAAACCTGCCCTCCAAGCTAATGGATGGAGGAAATTTGAAATGCGAGCGAGGTCTCATTGAAATGTTGTTAATCTGGTGTGTGTGTGTGCGTTTATGGGGGTGCAGTTCAGATCCTTTGAAGCCCAACAAAGCCTGTCTTGCCACGTCTGTGTCAGCCTCCTGAGGGTCGCTAACGTGGCCAGACAGAGGAGGCCATGGAGGCCTCAAATGACCGGGGCTTAACGTAGCCCACAACCTTTTAAATAAAGGGTTAGGGTTACTCTCTGCTGAGGTTTTTTGGTTTTCTTTCAAAATCTTGACACAACACAAAAAACAAAAGGCACGGGATGGGCACATAACACATAGTATTCAGTGTTTATGCAGTTTATATTTTCAATGCTTGCAACAGAGCTTTTTCATTCATGAGTTCATCATCCTTGTTGTATGAGGAAGTGGTTCATGTTACCATTCCAGAAGTTGCATCTCATTTACTTGTTTACAATATATCGGTTAGCTCAACACAGGTTCAACCTATTGTCACCAATTAGCCATAGCTAGCTTTAAGGTCAAAGGTTAACATTTGATTGCTCTAACTACCATTTTTATTGCAGTAAGAGTTCTTTTTTCTCATGAATTCTTCATAAAATCTCATCGAACATTTTCTCTTGCAATACAAGTTAAAATAAAGTAATTTCACTGGTCTATGGATACATCTTTTTTTTTAACCAATTTGATATACTTTTCTAATTTTCTAATATTTCTAATTTTCATAAGCTTTGCAGGTATTAAATCTAAGCTGACTGAGATGTGGAAATAATAATGATCGGAATGCTGAAGTTACACTTATTAAGGTTAAAGCTTGATTAACATACCAAACCCTTTATCTAGGAGCATTTGGAGGCAGACACTGATGGCCCAAAACTTACCTTTATCACCTGGTTTCTGCAATCAAGCTTTGGAGCTTTCAATAGATCGAGCTTTGGATAGGACTACCAGAATAGTAGCTGCTTATAAAAGTTCCTATGATGGGAATGCACTTGTTCAGGCTTTAGCGAGCATGAGAAATATCCAAGATATCCCCAACAGATTTATTATCACTTAAGTAATTAACATAAGTTCCAATGTATCTTTAATCCGCAATACAGTTAAAGATGATTTTGCTGTTTTCATTGTCATTTTCTTTTTAATTTTGCACTAAATTGCAATTTAGTGCTGGCGCAGGTGCTAAACCTCTATATACTGGACATACTGGGATGTGCTGAGACACACTTGAATGAGAGAAGTTCTGAGTCTGGAGGAGAAGCAGATGCTCCTCAAACTCAAAACTCAAATGTCATTAAATATTCAGTGTTGAAAACGTGGAAGAATAAAGAAATATGGAAGAGACTGTGGCTATACTGTCTTAAAACAGGATTTTTGTTTTCAGTACGAGCCTTAAGTCCGACAAAAACTCAGCAGGGCTTTGATAGAACAAATTCTACTATGACTCAAGAAGATCTGTCACAGTGGAAAGATTGGTTGGTCCCTTTACGGTCAGCGTGTCATTAGCACATACTTACAGAATTTAGACAGGGAGAGGCAAGTAATAAAACTTCATACCCAGATGTTGAAGTCAAATCCTGATTAATAACTTCGGTTCATGAAATATTGCATGTCAGCACATTGTATAGCCGTTTCTACTCTAACGTTCAACGTTGGTACTAGCAGTGCAATTAAAACGCTCGAAATTCTGTCAGCAGGACAGTTCACTGTATATTTACAGGGAGTGATTAAACGTGCCCACTCAGTTTCTGCCTTTACCGATAAATACTGCATATTACATGCAATTAAAACTCCAATTACAGTAACCGCATGTGACATTAATCCTGTGAACTCTTCAACTCTGTCCGGTTGCATTTCCAGACTCACCGAGGGGGGGCCGCGGGCTCCCAAAAGACTGAAACCGGCTCAGAGCAAAACAAGTGCAGCAGCAGGCTCTCACACCTCTGTGATGGTGGAAAAATACATCCAAGTGTCTGTCACCTAGACTCCAAACACAGATTTTACGTGTTAATTTAGAAACCATTATGTTGCCTCTCCAGCCAACATCTAATTACGTTTCGGGCTATTATCCCATTTGAAATAGGGTGCAACAATGTTCTGGTAATGTCTAGCTGGGTGCATTCCTTTTTAGTTTTGTTTTTTTGGCATTACATCTAAGCGGCTTTTTTTGTGTTTGTTTTTATGTGGAGTACTAACTTCATACTCAGTGAAGCTGGCTGTTCTGCTTCTCTTATTGTAGTTGAAATTCAGAAAAACAAACATGAAAGAGGTGAGCAAAAGGCTAGACAATGATCCGAGTGAAGAATGTTCCGGACATTGACCAACCAAAACACAATAACTCGAAAAAGGGACCTACGCAAACAAACACAACATATTCCCAGTCCAACAAAAAGAGGAAACAAGACAGTTCTCTTGTTTCTTCATTTCTGAAAGCACAAAACTATTTTTAAAGAAACACTGATCCCACAGATCACATACAAAATAGAACAAAACACAAAAACAAAAAGCCATTTCTTATTCAGGGCAGCAAAATCAAAAACCAAAAAGAGGGGGATTGGAAGATGAAAATACCTGATTTCCAAACAAAAAAGGCCACAATTTATTTTTTCAAATCCACAATTCTATATTAACCCTTTAAAGCCTGATCCAAGAATAAAACAAAACAGAAAATGACTTTTTTTTTGTTTGAATTCCTTATTTGGCCTTTTAAAAAAATATGTAAAAAAAACCAAAAACATTTTTCTAATAGTAATAATTTAATACTATGCGATAAGTCAAGATTATATTTTGTGTACTCCTCTGCCCCCTGTTATCAGGTGTATCTGATTGTGTGCAATAGGATTTTGAGCAAAGTTTTTACCATTAAATTATGCAAAAGGTGTCAGACGCAAAACATTTCAGACACCTTATGTATCAAATATGATACGTTTGGCATTACAGGGTTAAAAACTGTTCAAATAAACACCAATGCCATCAAAAACAAACAAAGGAATACACAAATGTTCCAATGTCTATCAATTTTGGAACCTCATTACCAGCAGGGACACAAAGCCTCTATCATACATAAACAAGTGCTACATGAGCATAGAAACCAAATGCAATTCAATTCCTAAATCCTTTATTTATTTTCAACATTTTCAATCATCATCCAACACACACAAGTAAAAAGAAAAATTATTTTGGTAGTTTCAATGACTCACACCCTAGGCCTCTGCCCTGGGTGTTTTAGGCTCCCTGCTTGAACATACCTGGCTCAGATTAAAGGGTCACTAACAAGTTCAGGTGGAACCTATGGACACACTATGGACACACTGTCTAAAATAAGCATTCGATTTGAAGTAGGTGTGTTGCAACTGGGGGAGATCTCAAGCAATGGCACCTTTTCACATGTGAGTCACCTGTGGCTTTGGGGATTAGGTGATCCACTACACGCCATGGGTTTTGCAACTTTTCCTGATACAGCCTCGATATTTATTCCCATATTTGTCAAATAAAAACAGACATAAGTGTCTCCTGATGACCATCTGATCATTTTCGTTTTCAGAGATGTAATACATTGAGTAAAATCGGTGTACTGAGGTCTTCTCACGCCCATGTGGTCCATGAATGCTGAAAATGTCACACACATTCTTAAGCGGTTTCTGCATCAGCTTTCAAATTCCAACATTCCCCAGACTCCCTAAATCTTTTTACAATCTGCTGTAAAACACCCATCTACTGCAAAAGTGGTGAATATCCATTGATTCTCTTTTTACAACCAATCCTGTCACCAAAACCTTTCTAGTATTGTCCAGCTTGAATATCCGAGTTCTTCCTTCTGTTGTCATAAGTTGCTGGCACAAATTCAACTTTTGCCTATTTTTCGAAAAAATATCAGTTAAAAAAATGGAAAATGATGTCGGTTACATCTGTTAAACAAAGGTAAAAAACAAATGACAGGTTTCACGGAATAAAATGATCTTGTGCTTTTTTTGTCTGGGGATATAAGCAAATAAATGTGTGAGCCAGATGAAGAAATGCAAAAAAAAAAAAAAAAACATTTTCCCTGCTCTGAATAGCTTGGCTCAATAATGGTATTTTGTCCAGGCTTCTCCTAACAGAATGCTCTGACCACTGTCTAATGTAGATTAGGGACAAGCTACTCATAAGCATATAAATACTTTAAGGAGCTACTTTAAGATGGCTACCAATAATGATGTTTTTGTTGCATTTTGATTAGCTCTGCAGTTTATCACACGTTTACTGTTTGACACTATCTAATAAAAGTAAGTTTTTCTGCACAGCTGTTATTCTATCTCTACCATCACAAGGATTTTTGCAGAGGTGAGATAATAAACTTATACTGGAAAGTTGAAAACCTGTATTTGTGACTGCTTTGTGGTATTGAAAAATATTGCAATTGCAATGATTTTGTTAATACATCAGGATCTTTAAAAAAAAAAGACAAATTACCTGACCTGCTTGTCCACAGGGGTTAACCCCACATAAAAAATGGTCTCCCTTTTTACTGTATGGGCTCCAGGCTTGCAGTCGTACTCCATCCCAGACATTAACGGGTCATGGCAGAAAGAGCAAAACCATTCCCCGCTGAAAAGAGACAGTCCAGGGCCCCGACGCGAAAAGACAGCAAGTTGGAACGAACTGCACATCAACCAGTGCATAAAGCTGATGGCAGATGAAAAACCGCACATATCCAAAATGTGAAAACAACTCAAAAACAGCCTCATTTGTTAAGAGCACCATTCCACAGTAGACCACAAGTCATTTATTCTAGCATGAAACTTGAAAATGAAAATACATGAGTTCTGGCATTTTCATCTGAGCCCGGCCATAAATATGAGCTGACAGAGCTCGCTTGGGAGATTTGAGGAGAGTTGGAACATGGCACGTTAGATGAAAAGCGTTGGAGTACACACACAGCGCACGGGCCTTCTTCCCTTTGGGTTAAAAACCCTGGTCAACCTGCTGCACCCCTCTTTCTGAAGGGATGTGATTTGGACCTTTGGCTTTACTCTGGTCCAATAGACTTTGTGGAGGAAGCTAAGACGTCTGTGGTTTGTCTTCTCTGCTATACGACAGGGAGAAAAACACGTTTTCAAATTAAAAGGAGATGATGGAGATGTTCATTTGTTTCTGTTTTGAGCAAGATTTGATAACCATTCCATCCTCTTAACGATCATTTATACTGTAAACAACATTGTTTTCATTACTGAGATGAGGGCAAATCATTTTACTCCAACTATTTAATCTAAAGGTTTATACTAAGTCCCACCCCCATTTTTTAAAACTGTCATGCATTGGGTTTCCTATTCAGACTTTGGGTCCAATAAAGGATTACAATTGACATTCCACATATCCTTGCTTGTACTCTTTCCTCTAAACACAAGCACTTTTAATAATCCCACTAAGTTGCTGGCATGTTACAACCCGTTTGGCTGCTTTGCTTCAACAGTAATGTCTCTTTCCACATCTCATCTTTCCCTTCAGTGAACCCTCTGTTATGTCAACCCACAGAAATAATGGCAGAGAAACTCCAAAGATAAAAACAAACAAAAAATAAATGACAAAAATTAAGCCTCAGTCCAAAGCTTTCGACTTTGATTTCTTCTCATAAGCATTTGATTACTAAATTACACATCTTTTCTAACCAATAGGTATAGGACTGTAGGTATAATAAATAAATGCAAGAAATACAGTAACAATTAAACAATTTCTAGGTTTGTTTTATTATATTTGCAAGCATGACCTTATTTGCTACTGAATGACAGCGTACGGAGATTCATGTGTCATTCGTAAGTGGTTTAAACTGGAACCTTACATACTGAGGGCCTCTACAATTAGCAGGTTTTGTCCTTTCTTCTATTCCAAAAGAGCAGCATCAAGTCTTTTATAGACAATATCAATATCCAATATCCAAGTACACCCATAAAACCATTAATAAAATATTAAGATACACTTATCTTCCAATCACCATAACAAATTTGACTATGCAAATCTCTTCATTATATGTTACTTAGGGTTTTAGTTGCAACAACTCCTCTCAGTCACTCAACAAACAGCAATACATCAGTAAATAAATATTTCTACCGATATGTGGAAATAATTTCGTTCTGTACAAGCACCTCTAAAACTACCACTACTCGTGTGTTGTCTCATAAAGTGCGATACATATATGCTCACAACCTGTACAATATTACAATATTTACAATAACATCATTACTAATTACAGAAATACTGTATTTCTTGAATACTCGTTGGACCGTAACAATAATCAACAACCTCCTCACATAACTACGGTCAAAATCTGGCTCCTCTTTGATGACAATGGCAAGCCCTGCGGATGGCCTTTGTCTCTTCTTGACAGCTGAGTCCAATGTTCCACTTGGATTACGTGGAGAGAAAAACAAAGGCCAATTACAGCACATTTCAGGTAAAGAGAGAGAGAACTTTTGCTTGTGTGTGAGAGGTCATGCAAAGCTGCTCCCCTACCTCAGACTGCTGCCCGACCAGAAATCAAAATCTGGTTGTGAGTTTCTTAAAATATAAGATACATATGTACTTTATTCTTTAAACATAAAAACAAATACCACTTCAATTTTTTTTTTTTTTCAATTTTATTTATATAGCGCCACATCACAACAACAGTTGTCTCACAGCGCTTTCCAAACAGAGCAGGTCAGACCCTACTCTGAAGTTAACTACAGAAACCCAACAATTCCCACCATGAGCAAGCACTAGGCGACACAGGCAAGGAAAAACTTCCTTTTAACAGGCAGAAACCTTGAGCAGAACCATGGCTCAGGGTGGGCGGCCATCTGCCTCGGCCGGTTGGGGGTGAGGGGAAAGAGAGAGCAAGAGAGAGAGAGAGGGCGAGAGAAGGACAGAAGGAGCAGAGAGGGGCAGCCAACACAGCAACACGTAGAATAGATTAAAAATGGCAATGATATTAATGCTAATGATGAGCAGGAACATGGGGGCAGCAGGAAACTCCCAACCACAGATCCAGACTCCACAGCTCTAGGAACACCTGCAGGAAGTGATAGGAGGAGACTCCCAACCACAGATCCAGACCCCACAGCTCCAGAGCCAGGAATATCTGCAGAAAGTGTTAGGAAGAGAGAGAAGAGAGAAGGGGGACGAGAAAGCACACGACTACGGGGAAGGGAGAGAGTCCAGTTAGTAACATTGTTAATGGAATGAGGTTGCACCGGGAGGGAGAGAGAGAAAGGAAAGGGGAGCTCGGTGCATCATGATGCATCCCCCGGCAGTCTAGGCCTATAGCAGCACAACCAGGGGTGGACTTACTCTAACTATAAGCTCTATCATAAAGGAAAGTCTTAAGCCTACTCTTAAATATAGAGACGGTGTCTGCTTCCCGGACCCAAACTGGAACCTGGTTCCACAAAAGAGGACTCTGATAGCCGAACGCTCTAGCGCCCATTCTAGATTTCAAGACTCTAGGAACTGCCAGTAACCCTTCATTCTGGGAGCGCAGTTCTCTGGTAGGGCAGTAAGGTACTAAAAGCTCTTTAAGATAAGATGGGGCCTGACCATGAAGAGCTTTATACGTAAGGAGAAGGATTTTAAATTCTATTCTGGATTTAACAGTTGGCCTACAAAAATAACTGAAAGCCTTTGGGGTAATTTGGTTTCCCTCTGTACACCGGATCAGATAAGCTGTCCCTCCTGTTCACTCAATTGGACTCTAAAGATAGATATAAATATGATTAACTAGGAATTATATGAAGATGGAAATCTGCAGGTACAAATATCTTGAGATATGTCAATACTTGGCCTCCACCACAAATAGGAAGAGATGTTCGATGCAGGTACGCAGATGTAGATGGAAAAACATCCCCTAATTTGTTTTGGTGCTTTGAGGTGCTTCCTATCCAAGGTTTCTGCAACGTACAATGGCAATACAAAAAAAACGGACACATGCTTCTGTATCTTGAACAAACTTAGAACAGCCAGAACCAACCAGACTGAGAAATAAGCAAATCGCTTATACCACAAATGCAACAGCACAATTTGTGATCTCCAGGCACAGAACTGGTATATTTCTCTTCTGGGTTCAGCAACAGCTTGTTCACATCAGCATGACGCAACCTGTGTGTGTGACTTCACATGCCGGTATTGTCCCGTGAGCTATCCCTTTAGTCTGGGCGGGAACCAAACAGATGGAGGACTAGACTAAACATCTTGAATGACAAGATATCATCACGCCTCGCTTCAGGAATTTGGGGTCCTCTGTCACATGCTGGCTGCTCGCCACATTCAGCTAATTTGCTCTCTGATTTTGAGTCGTGAGCTCATCTGAGACTCAGAATCCACCCTGACAAGGAAAGACATCATCCATTTCTCAGGATGCGAAGGCTGTAAGCTTTATCTAGGATAATGCCATCTACTGTCAGTTCTCATTAAAAGGATTTTGTCAGTCAAACAGAGCAAACCTTCACATTAAAATGCAAAAACTTGGGGAGAACAGGAAAAGGGGAAAAGGAAAGTTAGAAAGGATATAAATAATCCAACATGGCTGCATTTCATGAAAATTAGCTAGTATTAATTAAACTGGTTGTGATCACTCGTAATATATAAGAAAGAAGCTTGAGACATCAGGTATGACGACATCAGATTTCCTATTTGGATAATTTTCAACAATCCTTATTTGCCTTTTGTAATGTAGATTTTCTGTCAGTAATGGGCTGTTTGACTTATTACTGTTGATTATAAAGTTGTCAATACTACTATTAGTCTTTGAAATCTTTGTAAAACTACGAAAGTCTAAATAGTATTGATACCAATAATGATGCCCTTGATCATGTGAATGTTTTAATACTGTTTCATACATCCATCAAAATGCACCATGTGCTGATCAAATGCGTGATGGCCTAAACCAGGATGGGTGTTCATAAAAATGAGAACAAAGCAAATAAATTTATACGTAAATAAACAGCACTCCAACAGGAATAACTTCTACCATTGCGACTACAGCAGAGCAAGGCAAAGGACCAAAATCAGCACCATCAAAAAACTCAGACCATCCGATATTTCAGACTGTCCCACATAATTCTGGTACTGGTAACATTCTTAAAGAGTTCCTGATCAGATCAGCAGTTTTTTGCCTCACCCATATCGACATCTGAGACCCAGTAAGATGCTCCACACTGGAAGCGTACGTCTCTGTGGGGCACCAACGCAGAACGGCACTTTGCCTGAGGGAGGTTTCCAATTTGAAACAGGATCTGGAACAGATGGGGCGTTATACATCATTTATCACTGGTGGCGTGTTCCCACTGTATCACATCCGAGGTAGACCACAGCAGAGCCTCAGAGTTTCTGATTGGGAATTCTGGACCCCAATGGGATGCAATCGAGAGGATTAACGGGCCTCAAACATTTACAGTATAAAACAACTGACAGGGAACTTTTGAAACACTTTTCACAGAACTTATGTCTGCCGTCATACCTCCAGCTGATCCACTAGCACCTCTCCCTTCTCGTTTATCTCCAGAATCAAACTGAACATGGATTTCTTGATCTAACGGACCAACGCACGGTTCTTATCAACCAGAAGAAGCCTGCAAAGAATGCAATAATATGATCAATAGGGAACTCCTCCAAAACCTCACTGTTGCTGAATGTTGTACATACTGAGGCCCAAACACAGCCCACAATAATTTAAAGTGCAGATGTAGGGTGACACTTGACCCATCTTTTGGATGCAATTTGGAGGATGCAGGATATTTTTCCATTTTTTAAAAACATTTTTTGGGGGTAACACATCTGTCTTAATTCCAGAGGGGAACAACTTGTCCATGTTGCCAGCAAATATTAAATGTTGTTTCTGTATGGCAAAAAAAGGGGAGATCTTCTTGTTTCAGACTCAGTTTCAAATAATTGAAATATAATTGGTAAATTTGTCTACCACATGTCATTTTCTGTGTTGCACCTTTTGTATTTGGCACTTCTGGGCCACGGAATTAATTAGTTGCATTTTTTTTTTTTAAACAGACGTGACCTGAAGATACAATCTTCTTTGGAAATAATCCGAATTTTCACAGTCAGATACATGGTATACTGTCTTGGGGTTTCACCTCGCTGGCTCTGCACTGGGCCTTCGACCCGTTAGAGGTTTTAAAACTTATTCTGGCTGTGTCGTGCACATATCGGCTATGCACTTTCTCTAGTATTGATAAAAGAGGATCAATCAGAGGATCATCCACGTACAGACTAGAGTGGAGGGCCCTGCTAGTGAGGCAGCCATTTCTCCTGGAAATAGGAACAAGACTGCCCCCGCATGGTTGCGCACCCCGTTACCAACCTGGGCTTTTCTCTCCACCGTGGGACCCCCTACGGGGGGGGGAAATACATTATCCATCACTTAAACTGCCAAAAAGCTCCTGCCTGCACATCAGATTGCGTTTACAAAAAATAAAAAGACAGTTGTGAACGCAAACCAGGCAAACTGTACCCGTTTATGTGGCAAATTGGGCATCTAAAGACATCTTTACGATCCGCTTGAGCATAACTGATGTCAGAATCCTGCAGGGCGAGGGTAAACGACTCTTGCAGAAGGAGTGCAGACAGAGAAGAAGTTCGGGCTCTTCTTTGGAAAAGCTGAGGCTGCAAACGAAGCATGCGTCCATGCGAGCCGAGACGCGCGCGCAGGACTTCGCCTCCTGCACGCTCTCTGCTTCGTTCCCGACAAAGATGACACCGGACCGACCAGGCTCCTGCTGTCCATCTGATAGGACATCCGTTTTCCGTGACCGGACAGCGCCGTCAAGATGCGCCGTCAAACTGTCACCCGTTTTTTTTTTTTTTTTTCAACGCGCGTCCTAACGCGTCAAACTGAGAGCTGGGGGACAAATTACCTCCTGCAAGACTCTCTGTTTGGACGGACACCCTAACATAGCACTTTTTTTTTTTTTTACTTTTTGCGTTCCCAGCACAGCTTGAACATCTTTATATTGCAGACCGATCTTAAAATAAAACCTTATAAACTTCTCCACGGGGTGTGGGCGCAAAACTATTAGGCTTCAACCTGCTCGTTTAAAGGAAAGAAGTGTAACACAATTTCCAATTTTTTTAAGTAACAAAAAGTTATTTATTAAATACAGTAAAGATATGACAAATGAACACAAAAGCGACAATCAAATACCAAAAGAGGAACGAAACAGAACACAAAACCAAGTGCGCTCAACCCAACAGACGATACAAGGCAGTTTAAACCACCAAAAACCAAAACATTTATTCCAAACAGTCAAGATTAAAGTCTACTGCCTCAGCACACTGTCAAACTGCAGTTTCCAAATTGACGCACAGGCATGAGAACAATGTGCCCCCCAGATCCTGGACTCCTGGCTCTTCAAAGCCTGGATGTGGCTCCTCCTGGTTGGCAGGTTTCTGTAGGGGAACTGAGCTGTATTCCAAAGCATGCTTTGGAAAACACAGAGAGGAAATCAACCCTAAATACTAATACTTTTTTAAAGTAATCATTCTCGTTAAAAATGTACTGGAGGATCTGACAGCATGGTCAATTTTTCTTTGTTTCCACCCCAAATAGACCATTTACCAGCCTGGTGAATAAATCATTTCAGCCCATACCTTTTTAGCTGCATCTTTGGGGGGAAAATGCCCTAGATAACACAGCTTGATGACATAAAAATTGACGACTTTATTCCCCCCCAAAAAAATAGTGTAAACTCGAAAAGCCAACGCCCAAAGAAGAGCTTTGAAATGTCTCTTGTGGGTTACTGTTAATGCTAATCTAGGTAAAATTAGGTCACATCACATATTGTGGATGACTATTAATGATAATCTAGGTACAGTTAGGTCTTAAAGTTAGGCTCTAAAGCTGATTAGAACTGTATCTCAGGTCATGCGTTTCTATAATTGTTGGGAAGAACGGACTTTTAATGTTAATTCTTTCTCACATCCAGCATTTGTTCATCTAAACAAAGCTGAAATGTGTGTCCGCGTGGAGCAGCGCGCTGATAGTGGGTCAGTTACACACTGTTTGGCCTCTGTGGCTCTGAGGCGTCATCAGGGTCCAACGTTCATCCTGTGGTAGTGCTGCCTGTCAGCCAAGTTACGGAGAGTTTGGCCAACGGATTTACGTCTGCACACAAAAAAATGAATCTCTCTGTAGAAAACCACAGCGTTCCTCTGAGTGACGGCCACCACATTCCGCTTTTGGGATTGGGCACCTATGGAGACCCCCGAACGGTGAGTGGAATGAAGCCTCTGTGTTTACGCCGTGAAGTGGAACTGTGTAACACGTGCGCATGTGAGGGTCTTTTTGCGTAATAGTACTACGCAAGTACTTTAGTATGTAAAGTATGTATAAGGAAAAAAAAGGTCATCAGGGTTTTCAAACTCTTATTTTCTACATTTAGGTCGTTTTCTTCGCATTTAGGTCATTTCTCCCACATTTAGCTTATTTCATTTAATTTTCTCCACATTTAACCCATTTTACACACATTTGAGACATTCAGAAATTCTGTTTGCATCTGAACTAGAGTCAAACTTTGAATCTAAATCTAAATCGCCCACTCTTCCGTGGTGTGGGCGTGGTTGTGGATTTGGAAAGCCTTTAAAGGCCATCGAAAGGGGCGTGTTTTCTAAATACTCAAACGCTTAGTGACCCATTTACGTTTAGAATAACAATTAGATTTAGATTTGATATTTATATTTTGGTTTAACATTTACTAGATTTAAGATTTGATTTTATTCACATATAACCACATTTCTAAAAGTCTCAGATGTATGTAAATGAGCTGAATGTGAACAAAATGAACTGAAATTAGCGAAATGCGGAGAAAATGACCTAAATCTGGAAAGTATACTAGTATGAAAATGTGAGCAGCTTTTTTTCATATTTGGGAGCTTATTTTAAAGGATGGTCCTTTGCTACAGTCCATGGATCAGCAGAATGGGTCCACATACAAATGTTGATGGCTTTTTAAGGCGTATTTAACCAGCAGAACTTTTTTTTCATGAAAAGGTGTTTTTTTGCATGTATAGAACTTCATTTTCAGGTCATATGCTTTTTACAACTTTGTGTTTTTGTACTAGACACCCAGAGGTACAGCGCAAGAGTGTGTCAAACTGGCCATAGATGTGGGTTACAGGCACTTTGATGGTGCTCTGGTGTATTTCAATGAGCACGAGGTGGGCCAAGCCATCAGAGAGAAGATTGCAGAAGGAACCGTCAAAAGAGAGGAAATCTTTTACTGTGGGAAGGTAATGCTCTCAATGCTTTCAGTGTCATTTGTCACTGTTTGTTTCCAATGGCTTTCCTTTTAAAATGCACTCTAATTAGCATTCTGTTATGTTCCTCAGCTCTGGAATACCTTCCATCCTCCTGAGTTGGTGAGACCAGCCCTGGAGAGGTCTCTGAAAGCCTTGAAACTGGATTATGTGGACCTCTACATTGTTGAGCTTCCCATGGCCTTCAAGGTGTCTACAGTCCTCTAAAATAGGAGCAGTTAACTTATCCTAACTCGATTATATCTACTGAGAACACAGCATTACATTTAAAGATAAAACTTACAACAGACTTTACAAATTGGACTCTCCTTGACACAAATTGCAATAGTTAAGTGGAGGCCAGTAGTTATTCAACACAACAGTAGCCAGGGCAGGTGAATGGGTGACAAATGCTAAAGCCGAGTATTGACCCTTGTTTATGTTTTAGCCTGGAAATGAGTTTTACCCTAAAGACCAAGATGGAAAGTACATCTACCACCACACAGACCTCTGCGCAACGTGGGAGGTGAGTGCCCCTGATATCCCAGAGGTGTGTCCTAATGCCTCATTTTGGCTTCACACAGGCTTCGTTAGAGCCGGACTTATTGAGTAAAAAAGCTGTTAGAAGCAAAGGAAAAATTATTGTAAGCTAAATTCAAAGGGATATGAAGATTTTTTTTTAAATTTCATGACAAAGAATTCAACACAACTAGCAACAACATCCCAACAAACTGTCAATCGGCTCAACCTCTAACACTAAATGTTTTTTCTCAGTCGCCTGAGAATATATGTTTATTTTTTCATCTTCATCACGGTTTCAAATGAACTCAACTGTCTCAAAATGTCTTAAAGGATCACTGCTGTCAGTCAATGAAAAATTGTGAATCTTCTCCTGTCCACAGGCTTTAGAGGCCTGCAAAGATGCCGGGCTGGTCCGGTCCCTGGGAGTTTCTAACTTCAACCGCAGGCAGCTGGAGCTGCTACTGAATAAACCCGGCCTGAAACACAAACCAGTGTCCAACCAGGTGACACCTCCCACCCCAGTAACAGGAAAGATTTTTTAAATATACTTCAGTAACTGCAATTTTGTATGAGGAATGAACTCCTTGTGACAAAACAACAAGGATTAGGTGAAAAATGGACTGTCTTTCTCTTAAAACGCATTAGAATGTGGACTGTGCATCTACTGTTTGATGCACTGAGCCATTTGTCTTCATGCTCGCTCTTCTCGCCTCCCTGTTAGGTGGAATGCCATCCATATTTCACACAGCCCAAGCTTCTGGAGTTCTGTCGGCAGCACGACATCGTGATTGTTGGCTACTGCCCGCTCGGCTCCTCCAGGGATGCTTCTTGGTGTGTAGTTTTCTGCGGTTGTGCGCTTTTCAAGGTCTCGGGCCTCTGTGGGAAATCTTTGAAGTGAAAAGGGCCGATGCGGTCAAATGTTTTCCATTCTCTGCGGTGTGGATTTGAAAATAGAAAAAGTTTCCCTTAAAATTGTATTTGACATCAGTAAGTAGATGGTAACCGTCCCCCTAAATCTGATCTAAACAAAATAAAGAAAAGTTTGATGTGTGTGTAATGTAAGATTGAAGCATCACTGTCACATTTGGGGTAAGTAGAAATGCTAACTTTGAGAAAATCCGCCTACCTTTCCTGGGTTTTATTCAACTGTGACTCTTTCAGGGTGAATCTGAAGTCTCCTCCCATGCTGGAGGATGAGTTACTGGTGTCCATTGGGAAGAAGTACAACAAGAGTAGTGCTCAGGTAGCCCTACGCTTCAACGTCCAAAGAGGAGTGGTAGTGATCCCAAAGAGCTTCAGCCTGGAGAGGATCACACACAACTTCCAGGTAGTCGGGCTTTTTAGTTGTGTAGGCTTCGCTTTATGGTGCTAAACTTTCTCACTTTGACTGAATCATTACTTTTGTCATTCCAGATATTTGATTTTTCACTCACCCAGGATGAAATGAGGGCCATCGAAGCGCTGAACAAAAACACCCGCTTCGTGGAGTTGCTGATGTACGCACAAAAATATATTTGATTGGTTGTGTTGTTTTGGGTGAATCATTTTTTTTTATGTCAAATTGAAATAACACCTTTTTAAACTTTTGTTTTGTACACAGGTGGAGCGATCATCCTGAGTATCCCTTTCACGATGACTATTGATCTTTTCTGTGATGGCGTCTATGTTTAATACTTGAGAATTCTCCCAATAAAAGAAGGGCCATAACGGAGGAACCCTTTCTTGACTCTTTCTCTCATTATTATGTTTTAATTCACCGATGCCACAGGTTTTCACTCTCAACACCAGATGGCTCTTTTTCACAGGGAATGTAAGGGACAAAATCCAGGGGGGGCCCATCCAGTGTTTGTACTTTTCTATCTAATAACTGCTTTCTACTATTCAGGGTCGCATGAGGGAGCTGGATCCCTTTCCCAGACTGTCAAACCTCTTAAAAAAAGAAAGTGCATTCTTGACACATGACATCACAGATTTCCTAAAATGCTAATGAGTTTAGTCCGAGTTTAGACAGAAAAGGTTGACGCTTGCTCGGACAGTAATGACAGTAACTCTGCCCGTAAAGAGTGGGCGGCTGTTTGCTTTTGTGGATATTTTTTTTTTTTAGAGGCATGAAGGCCCCAGCCAGGCCTCTGAGGAAGAATTTCAGTGTTTTCCTGGGAGATATACACTATATTGCCAAAAGTATTTGCTCACCTGCCTTGACTCACATATGAGCTTAAGTGACATCCCGTTCCTAATCCATAGGGTTCAATATGACGTCGGTCCACCCTTTGCAGCTAGAAAAGCTTCAACTCTTCTGGGAAGGCTGTCCACAAGGTTTAGGAGTGTGTTTATGGGAATTTTTGACCATTCTTCCAGAAGCGCATTTGTGAGGTCGCACACTGATGTTGGACGAGAAGGCCTGGCTCTCAGTCTCCACTCTAATTCATCCCAAAGGTGTTCTATCGGGTTGAGGTCAGGACTCTGTGCAGGCCAGTCAAGTTCATCCACACCAGACTCTGTCATCCATGTCTTTATGGACCTTGCTTTGTGCACTGGTGCACAGTCATGTTGGAAGAGGAAGGGGCCAGCTCCAAACTGTTCCCACAAAGTTGGGAGCATGGAATTGTCCAAAATGTCTTGGTATGCTGAAGCATTCAGAGTTCCTTTCACTGGAACTAAGGGGCCAAGCCCAGCTCCTGAAAAACAACCCCACACCATAATCCCCCCTCCACCAAACTTTACACTTGGCACAATGCAGTCAGACAAGTACCGTTCTCCTGGCAACCGCCAAACCCAGACCCGTCCATCAGATTGCCAGATGGAGAAGCGCGATTCGTCACTCCAGAGAACGCGTCTCCACTGCTCTAGAGTCCAGTGGCGGCGTGCTTTACACCACCGCATCCGACGCTTTGCATTGCACTTGGTGATGTATGGCTTGGATGCAGCTGCTCGACCATGGAAACCCATTCCATGAAGCTCTCTGCGCACTGTTCTTGAGCTAATCTGAAGGCCACATGAAGTTTGGAGGTCTGTAGTGATTGACTCTGCAGAAAGTTGGCGACCTCTTCGCACTATGCGCGTCAGCATCCGCTGACCCCGCTCCGTCAGTTTACGTGGCCTACCACTTCGTGGCTGAGTTGCTGTCGTTCCCAAACACTTCCATTTTCTTATAATACAGCTGACAGTTGACTGTGGAATATTTAGGAGCGAGGAAATTTCACGACTGGATTTGTTGCACAGGTGGCATCCTATCACAGTTCCACGCTGGAATTCACTGAGCTCCTGAGAGCGACCCATTCTTTCACAAATGTTTGTAAAAACAGTCTGCATGCCTAGGTGCTTGAATTTATACACCTGTGGCCATGGAAGTGATTGGAACACCTGATTCCGATAATTTGGATGGGTGAGCAAATACTTTTGGCAATATAGTGTATTTGCATTAATGCCCTTTTTCTTTTTATAAACTGAAGGGACCTGATAGAAATGTACTTGGATGATTAGTTAGGAATCTAAAAAAATTTGAAGTTTCTCAAGCAACTTTTTAAAATTTGTTTTTTGTAACAGTTTGGGTTTTACTAATTGTTCTATTACTTCTTTTGTTGCGCATAAAAATAACCCGGCCCCTTGGTGTAAACTTGTTTTGCGAAATGTTTGTGAGGTGTGGATATTGTCAACCCTTTATGTGCAGCTGTTAATTCCTCTGGGTGCATTTCCTTTGCCCCTCGCAGCTTTGAGTGGGAACCATCGGTTAGACTTTGGCATCAGCTGGCCAGTGACCCGTGAGGTCTGCGGGTTCGGTCAGAGAGGGTGTACTTGACCAGATCTGTCTCTGTACTGTTGACACAGAGTGTAATCGTCATGTACATACGTGACAGGTATGCACCTTGCCAGTTTTTGCCCCGGGTTGTGTAACGATTCTGCTTTGGACCCAAGAACACCCTGAGGCAGACGGTCAGTTAACAGGATTTATTCAGAGGAACAGCGGTAAATCCAAGGGAGTCCAGAAACAGTCCAGGGTCAAAACAAGGGAGGCAGTCCAAGGGAGCAGGCGGGGTCTCGAGGTCGGAAGCAGGCGGGGTCATACACGGGCAGGCAGTCAGGATCAGGCAAAGGTACAAACGAGGGACAGGCAGGCTTCGAAGACAGGTAGACGGAAGGCAGGTCGGATATCAGGCAGACAGGATAATATAATGCTGGAAGTACTTACTCTAAGGCTCGATACGTTCTGGCACGGAGACTGGCATGAGCAGAGTATATATGGAGGTGGAAACAGGTGCAGGCGATGAGGGTGATTATGGATTGAGGATGCTGAGCAGGTGTGCAGACGGGGTGGAGCCAGCTCCAGTGCCAGGAACGTTACAGAGCCCCCCCCTCAAGGGCGGATTCCAGACGCCCTAGGCTGGTCTGGGTGGGCTCTGTGGAAGTCCCGGATGAGGGACCTGTCCAGGATACGACTGGAGGGGACCCACTGGCGTTCCTCCGGCCCGTAGCCCTCCCAGTCAATAAGGTACTGGGTTCCCCTGCCCCACTTACGAGATCTCAGGATCCTCCGCACGGTGTAGGCAGGGGAGCCGTCAACAAGCCGGGCGGGCGGCGGGGTCGCGGAGGCGGGAACCAACCTGGAGGACCTGACAGGCTTAACACGGGAGATGTGGAACGTTGGGTGGACTTTCATGGATGGGGGTAATCGCAGGCGGACTGCCACTGGGTTAATAATCCTCTCGATGGGAAATGGCCCGATGAATCGGGGTGCTAGCTTCCGGCTCTCCACCTTGAGCGGAAGGTCCCTGGTGGAGAGCCAGACCCTTTCACCCACCTGGTAGCGGGGACCGGGGATCCGCCGGCGGTTGGCCGCCCGGGCCTGATTTCGGGAGGCGACGAGTATGGCCCTCCTGGCCCTTCTCCAGGCTCGCTGGCATCTCAGGGCGGACAGGCGGGCAGAGGGGACCCGGGACTCCAGTTCCTGGGTAGAGAATACTGGAGGCTGAAAACCATACACCACAAAAAAGGGTGAGAGGCCGGTGGAAGCGGAGGGTGTGGCGTTCATAGCATGTTCCGCCCATGGCAGGTTCTGGGCCCACTTCGTGGGGTCCGACTGGCAGAACAGGCGGAGCTTGGTCTCGGCCTCCTGGTTGGCCCTCTCCGTCTGGCCATCCGTCTGGGGGTGGAAGCCAGAGGAGAGGCTCACCGAGATGCCCAGCATGCCACAGAACTCCCGCCAGTAGCGGGACACGAACTGGGGACCTCTGTCCGACACAATATCTGCTGGGAGGCCGTGCAAACGGAAGACCTCCCTAGCCAGGATGGCCCCCATCTCCTTGGCAGAGGGCAGCTTGGGTAGGGGGACCAGATGGACCATTTTTGAGAAGCGGTCCACGATGGTTAGGATCACGGTGAAGCCCTCTGAGGCCGGGAGACCAGTAACAAAGTCCATAGAGAGGGAAGACCATGGACGGGAAGGTACCGGCAGGGGACGGAGCAGCCCCGCCGGGGGGGCGACGGGAAACCTTGGCCTGGTTGCAGGGGCCACAGGCGGAAATGAAGCCCCTAACGTCCCCGGTCAGGGAGGGCCACCAGAACTGGGAGCGGGTGAGACGTAGGGTATTGGTGACGCCCGGATGTCCGTACAGGCGGGAGCTGTGGCAAAGCTCGAGGACCCTCTGTCTCAGGTGGTCCGGAACAAACAGCCGGTCCTTGGGGCAGTCCCCAGGGACCTGGACCGAGTTCAGGGCCTCCCTAACCTCCTCCTCGAGGCAGAGACGAGAGACGGCGCACCTTACCGCGTCTGGCAAGATGAAGTCCTGTTCCTGGTCCCGGGTCTCTTCTTTGGCCTCGAACACTCGGGACAGGGCGTCAGGCTTGACGTTCTTGGCCCCCGGTCTGTAGGAGAGAGAAAAGTCGAAACGGCCAAAAAACAAGGCCCACCTTGCCTGTCTGGGGTTGAGTCTCTTGGCGGTTCTGAGATATTCCAGGTTCCGGTGGTCTGTCCAGACCAGGAATGGAATCTTGGCGCCCTCGAGCCAGTGCCTCCACTCCTCCAACGCCAACTTAACGGCCAAGAGCTCCCGATTACCCACGTCATAGTTACGTTCCGCGCTGGAGAGCTTCCTGGAGAAGTAAGCACACGGGTGTACGCGACCGTCACTTGCCTCCTGGCTAAGCACGGCCCCGACCCCCGAGCTGGAGGCATCCACCTCCACAATGAACTGACGATCCGGGTCGGGGGAGACAAGGACGGGGGCGGAAGCGAACAGTTTCTTCAGGCCCTTAAAAGCTCTGTCCGCCGATTCGTTCCAGACGAATCTAGTCTGGCCCGACGTGAGCGCGTGGAGCGGGGAGGCGACCTGACTGTAATTACGTATAAACCTCCTAAAAAAATTGGCAAATCCCAGGAATCTCTGGAGCTGCTTCCTGTCCGATGGGATGGGCCACTCGGCGACAGCACGCACCTTTGCTGGGTCCATGGATACCTCTCCTGGCGTCAGTACGAATCCCAGGAATGAAGTGGACGTTGTGTGGAACTCGCATTTTTCTGCCTTCACGTAGAGCTGGTTCTGAAGAAGGCGGAGGAGGACTGAGCGTACATGCTGCTTATGGTCCTTCAGATTATCAGAGTAGATGAGGATGTCGTCCAGGTATACAAACACGAAGTGCCCGATCATGTCCCTCAGTACCTCGTTGACCAGGTTCTGAAATACAGCGGGAGCATTAGTGAGGCCGAAGGGCATTACAAGATATTCATAGTGGCCCGTGGGAGTGTTGAAGGCCGTCTTCCACTCGTCGCCCTCTCTTATCCGGACCAAGTGGTACGCGTTGCGCAGGTCCAGCTTAGTGAAGACCCTCGCCCCCTGGACCTGGTCAAACGCAGAGTTCATTAGTGGGATGGGATAGCGGTTCTTAACAGAAATATGGTTGAGCCCCCTGTAGTCAATGCAGGGCCTGAGGGATCCGTCTTTCTTCCCCACAAAGAAAAAGCCCGCTCCGGCAGGTGATGAGGAGGGACGAATAATGCCCGACCTCAGGGATTCATTAATGTAGTCCCGCATGGCTTGGGACTCAGGAGGAGACAGGGAGAACAGGCGGCCCCTAGGGGGTGTGGTGCCAGACAGCAGGTCGATGGCACAGTCGAATGGTCGATGAGGCGGAAGGCTTGTGGCCCTGGCCTTGTTGAAGACCTCCTTCAAGTCCAGGTACTCCGCCGGGACCCTGGACAGGTCTGGGTAATAGTTATCTGCCTTACCCTGGGATGACGGCCGATGCTGGGCAGCAACCAAACACAGCTCGGAGCAGGAAGGAGCCCATCCCTTTACCTCACTCCGCCGCCAATCAATCTGGGGGTTATGCTTCCTCAGCCAGGTAGCCCCCAGAATCACCGGAACCTGAGGAGACTCAATCATCATGAAAGTCAGTTTCTCCTTATGGTTACCTCCCATCCTCAGTTCCACGGGTTCCGAGACGAGGCGTGAGTGGTTGAGTTCGTGCCCATCCAGGGCGAGCACGCTGTGGGGGGATGACCCTGGGTGGAGCGGGATCTTGAGCCTCCTGGCCAGCCCCTCGTCCATGAATTCAGTGTCCGCCCCGGAGTCGATGAACACCTGTAGGCTGTGGGACTGGTTAGAAACAGTCAGTGTAGCGGGGAATAAACGGTCTGGGGGAATCACCAGTTTAGTGTAGCCCAGTAGGGATCCCCCTCCCCCTACTGAGCTTGGTCTTTTAGCGGGCAGGAGCGTACACGATGGCCAGCTCCGCCGCAGTAGAGGCAGAGACCCTCCTGCCTTCTGCGCTGATGCTCCTCCTTAGATAGGCCAGCCCTCCCCAGTTGCATGGGTTCGGGGGCGGGTGCCCTCTGGGGGGCAGCGCAGGCAGCGGTGGTGGGGACCGACAACCCCGGAAATGGGGTGGACCGGCGCTCCCTCTCCCGTTCTCGGAGGCGGAGGTCCACCCGGGTGGCCAGCTCCTCCAACGCTCTGAGGGAACCGGGGTACTCCCGGGTGGCTAACTCGTCCTTAATCCCAGGGCTGAGTCCATGAATAAAAACGTCCATGAGCGCGTATTCGTTCCAGCGACTCTCTGCGGCGAGCAGATGGAAGTCTATGATGTAATCGGACACTCCCCTCTGCCCCTGCCTGAGCGCCAGAAGTCCCCTGGAGGACTCTCGGCAGGGTAGCACTGGGCTAAACACCCTAGTCAGCTCCCTGGAAAAGTCTGTGTACGAGTGGCAAATGGCGGAGTCGTTCTGCCACTCGGAAGCTCCCCAAAGCCTCGCCTTTCCGTCCAAGAGGGAGATGACGTAAGCCACCCTGGCCCGGTCTGAGGGGAAGCAGGATGGTTGGAGTTCAAAGTTAATCTCACATTGTGTGAGGAACGCCCGGCACTGCTCGGGGTCGCCCCCGAAGAGCCCCGGCGGAGTCAGGCGTGGTTCGGGCGGTGGTGACGTCACCGGAGGCGTCGCCGGCGCCACGGAAGATGGCTGCGGAAGAGGAGCCGCTGGAGGGGCTCGATCACGGAGGTGAAAGAGGATTTCAGCGACGCCAACCTGTAGCTGAGAAATGGATTGTTCCACTCCCGCACGCCACTGACCGTTGGGTGATGGGTCCATGTTTTGGCCAGAACGTACTGTAACGATTCTGCTTTGGACCCAAGAACACCCTGAGGCAGACGGTCAGTTAACAGGATTTATTCAGAGGAACAGCGGTAAATCCAAGGGAGTCCAGAAACAGTCCAGGGTCAAAACAAGGGAGGCAGTCCAAGGGAGCAGGCGGGGTCTCGAGGTCGGAAGCAGGCGGGGTCATACACGGGCAGGCAGTCAGGATCAGGCAAAGGTACAGACGAGGGACAGGCAGGCTTCGAAGACAGGTAGACGGAAGGCAGGTCGGATATCAGGCAGACAGGATAATATAATGCTGGAAGTACTTACTCTAAGGCTCGATACGTTCTGGCACGGAGACTGGCATGAGCAGAGTATATATGGAGGTGGAAACAGGTGCAGGCGATGAGGGTGATTATGGATTGAGGATGCTGAGCAGGTGTGCAGACGGGGTGGAGCCAGCTCCAGTGCCAGGAACGTTACAGGGTTGTATGTCAAAGGTAAAGAAAAAATCCATCCTGGCAGAGATGGAAGGAATAATCGGCTGCGTTTGACTTTTAAAGTGGCTCTTATTCAACGGAAGCTTAAAAATGGATTTTTAAAAATGGATTTTGGTTACTTTACTCATTACTATTTTGAGATCGTTGCAACTAACAGTATGTTAATGATTAACCAACTCTGAGAAAATCATGCTGAGCTGCTGTGAACTCAAATCTAGCCTCTTATGTCAGGAAACCTTTTACCCCGCATGTTTACATTTCTGATTAAAGCAGAGTTTGATCTGAGGTGACAGGAACCCCTTGGGGTACAGTTTAAGCACTGACCTGTAATAAAGATTTTTTCTTTTTTTCAATTTAAAAAGAAAAAGGCAAAAGGAAATGAGAGGTCCAAGTCATTCCAGGCTCTCTCCAAATAAATCAATACGGTTAAAAGTAGACAAAACTGCTGCTGTCAACTTTGTTCCACAAAAGATCAGAGTATCAAAAACACAAAGAGGCTAAATAGGAGGTAAACTTTTTTTATATTCCTCGAACTTTTGTATTCCCAGAACTGACCTGTTTGTCAGAATTGATGCCTTTAAGGATTTGACTCATTCCTGTCATTTGAATACATGCCTCCATAAGAACTTTCTCACATTCAAATATGGTGATATGAGTAACCGAATGTCTGCGCAAGTTACAAAACTTATGGCCCTGCCATAGCTTAAAATTCCACCCTTAAATGCAAAACAGATGGCAAGGCAGACACGCAAGTTAAAATGTGATTAAATCAAGGGCAGCACAGGCACAGTTTTCTGCTATGGAACAATGTTCGGGCTCTACACATACGAGATTAAATGCAGTAAATAACCAAAATACTAATATTTGTGGTGTTATAGCTCAGGAATGTTTCATCAAGTTTAAAAGATTCTGAGCAATACCACATATCAAACCATTTAATCAAGACAAGGATGGCAATAAAATGTTTCAAGTTGAAGCCAAACTATGATTTGTAAGGATTATTATATGATGTTAAACAACTAAATGTGTACGCTTTTTATGAAACTCGTCAAGGTGTAAACACCAAGCCAGTGGATTGTAAAACAAGTCTGTACTCAAGCCAAAAGCTGCAGAGGAATTTAAACTGAACAAGTTGGTGGTGACGATCAAGTATATATTCATGTATTCAAATGTGTGCTGGTCTTACATTTCAGTCTAAACATAAAAAGGATCCTGTTTTTACTATAAATGCATCGTCAAGATGTCTTTGAAGAGACCTAGTTTTAAACTCTGTGGAGGTGTTAATCCTAAAGAGATAATATGCAAGACTTTGAGCTTGTTGCAGGACTTTCTGTGCTTCAAAGACCTCTTATCTTGTGGAAATTCTTTATCTCCACTTCCAGGTTTTATTTCAGCAGAGCATGCTTATTGTCCAGGAAATTTAGACTTAGATTTGACAGGGCACTTTGTTCACAAGACATAATTGTCTGAAATTGTAGTTTGATTTGTGGTTGTGATAAGTAACTTACAGAAGAAAGAAAAGAGGAAAAGAGGAAATGAGCCCCATCCTCGTAAAAAAAACCCTTTGGATTGTGTGCTTAAAACAAAACCAGTCCTCTCTGAACTCCCGTGGTGAGAAAACGCTCTGAATGAGCAGCTGGGTGTGCGAGGAGCAAATCTGGTCTAGGAATAAAGACTCCTCTACGGGGGCTGAATTAGGGGGATGTGTTCACGGCCCAGGCTTCATGAAGATGGTGTAAAATCTTAATGACCATCGGTTGGAAAAGGTGTCTGAAATATCACCAAGAATCTTATACACCAGTTGTTCAGAACAGTTTACATTTAGGTCTGTTTTCCAGAGCAACTCCGACCACGTTCAACATCACTCTAGCATCCATACACACGTGTGCATTTACACATGTCACACAGGAGGTTTCAAAAGCAGGTCCACTTATGTCCAATCTGCGGTAGTTTTCTGTGCTAACCAAGGGAGAAGGAGCGTGTCAAAAAGTTATGCAATCAGCCCAAAGCATTGAGGCGACAGAGACCTCTAGTGTGTGTGTATGTGTGTATGTGTGTGTGTGTGGGGGGGTGTCTGAATGGATGTAGAGGGTGGGAGTGTCTCCAACAAGGGGCAAAGTGAAGGGAAAATTTCAATGTAGGCTGCACCAAAGTTTTGAGTTCCTCAGATCTCCTCCCCTGCATGCTTGTTATATAGTGAAACCTGAACCGGTAACTGGCCTATATTGACGCCTCACTCTCCTGTGGAAACTGCCATTTCAGAACACTATGAAAGGTGAGTGCCTTTTCCGTCTCCCTAGGATACTTTTCTACGGCAAAACATGAGTGGTGAATTGATTGCTGCTCATCTAGAGACACCGGAAATGTTGTTTTATTCTTTTGTTTTTCAAATTTGAGGTGACTTCTCGCTTGTAAAAGCTCACTTAAATCCAGTGTTTGAAAGGGATGCCTGAGCATTGCAATTATCAGCACAAAAGATTATCAGTACTTTCTTTTTGATTCAGCTCTAAATTCAAATAATGATTCAAATAATCAAAGTGTGCCAAATTTTAGGTCAAAACCTGGCTTACATGTTTTATTTTCTTTACATTTAATTGATTGTGTACTGAAAATATTTCTGTTGACAAGCAGATTTAAATCTTCTTGATGTGCTTGTGGTCAGAGACAAGAGCTTTATGCACAGAATATATGTCTTCTTCACCTTGAAAGAACAAAAAGAAGACAAAGTCAGCTTGATTACCCAGAAAAGGAAAAGTTTTTTTGTTTTTTTTAACCTTTATGATCTATATGATCTAAATTTATATGCATGTGTATTTGTATTTAGCTAGACAGGGCTGACTAATCTTAGCTTCTGTCTATTCTTATAATTTGAAACTTTGAATCAGATAAGATCACGTGTAGTGCTGATAACTTGATATTGCATAACTCTTCCCCAGCTTTGAGGGCGTCTGAGAATGAGGCATTGTGAAAATGTAACTGGGGTTCACGTGTCAGAGGAACCTGATGACTGCCTTTGTAAACCAGATGCCACATAAAGCCAAAAGACTTGGCAACAATTGTCTGGAACCACCAGACTCTTGTTCCTCCATGAAACTGGCTAGTATGGCTACCTTTTTCAGTTATTTTCCATTTGCACCCCATTCCTGAAATGGTCTTGGTCCCCACCCTCTTACCGTCATAATTCAAACAGCAACATGCAGCTACAAGCACAGTAACTTATTTACCCTTGAGGACATGGCAGGTTCCTCACTAAATTATTCGACAAGGCATACCCTGAACCCAACAAAAAAGCTCGATCAATTGATTTAAACCTTTTTTTCATATACTCGGAAAAAGTTCTTCCGTCTGCATTGTTATCCAACAACACTTTCCCAAGAACCAATAACACTTTTCCAAGAACGTTTCCCTTCTCTTCTTTGCCGTCACTCAGAGTGCCACGTGATTTATCACAACAACACATTCTAAGAAATGGGTGGGGGAGAAAAAGACTAAGTGAAGAGTTTTTTTCTTTTCTCACAACTTGCAGTGACACCAGACTGAATGCTCACCCAACATTTTTATCCCAATCCAGCCTTCCTTACCGACAAGGGAGTGAAAGTGTTTGCATGTTTCCCTGCACAAATACACTTCAAATGTCAAATGCATGGGTCAATATCTTGCAAACTCATCTTGCAGATGAGTTGATTGAGTCATTTAAAGCCGGTACTCATCAAAGACAGTTCAGGGACTGCTGTGTATTTCTAGGCTGGATGGAGAAATGTCTTGTTAAAGTTTGTGTTACCATGAAGCTGCGTCCACAGGAGAAGTGGGCGGGTAGATATTTCTGGTTGATTGACCCTTATTGACCACCTTTTCACAAATTCTTAGTCAACAATGTGTTAAATATTGCGTCTCCTATATCTATATGTCGCCACGTGAACCAGGGAAGCCAGTCTGTCAATCAGTGGGTCATTCTGTCGGTCACTTCCTCTCTCCCACACTTGGTCTGTGTGTCCATAGTTAGTAGGTGTGTATCTGGATAAAGCTGGTTGAGGTAATTTCTTGTCAGAAAGTATTTTTGCATGGTGTGTCTCTTCTCTTATGCCCTGCCTAAAAGGTGAAAAGCCTTTTTTGTGAACCTGATTGTGTTACCGTAAATGATGATGACAAATAGGTCCACCTTTGACAACGGCGTCTTTTGAAGTGCGTTCCTCGGTTCAGTGAAAGACTGTGAAAAAGTGGGAGAAAGCAGGAGCTGGCTGTGCGGCCAGAGAGGACTGTCATTTGCCAGCACAAAAGCAAGGGGCTGCTCTCCTTTTTTGTTGCACTAAGCCTCCATTCCCACCAACTGCCCTTCAGAAAACAAGGAACTCTATTTTTACCACATTTTGGCTCCCGCTCTGGAGATTTTGCCCCCTAAAACGGGTCCAGTTTCCAGCCCCATGCGCACACCACATACAAAGTCAGGCTTGTGCTCGACCCCTTCACTCTGTCAGCAGGAGCACATTCCTTAAGGTGGCTTCACACGAGACATGGGAATAGGTGGAATTTCCATCCCATGTGTTGAAGTCATAGCAAACTCACAGTTAAACTGATCCCCAGAGGCAGGTTCACACAAAGAAAAACTTAACATTTGTTTTGTGGATGGTTGAAAATTTGAAATAGGTTCGTCACTGAGTTAGATAAACTTTTTTTTTTCTGTAAACAGCTGACCAGTCCCTTTGAAATTGGTCTGCAGCACTGACCACAATGTGTCACGGGGAGGAAAGAGGGGCAATAGAGGGGCCGGCGAGGTGGCCGTTAATGCAACTTGACAGGAGTGAGCACAGTCAGTGAGCTGTCTGTTTCCTCCACAGAGGGAAATTCATTCAGCAGCAATGCCCCCGAACAGGCCCTGGCAGAGGGGCTGACCGGCTTCAAACGCAGTCACGTAACCTCAAGCCAATGCTGACCTCTTCCGAGGCAAAGACAAAGCTCATAAAGACAAAAACATGCTTATCTAGACCAATGAATATACAAAGAGATCGCTTCTGGAGAGCTAGCCAAGGTGCTGAAATTAGTTTTATCTTGGAAAATGTCTCTGGCATGCTTGCATTTAATATTCCAGCTTTACTGTTGCTGCTCTATTGACAGGGGAAAGCGTTTCTGTCTCATTTGGGTTAGGATGGTAAAAGATCTGGATTTGATTCTTAGCGTGACATTCGCATGGCCCTGTGAGCCCACCACATGCTGCGAAAGGTTAAACGAGCTTTACGAGATGACTAGATAATTCATTCAGAGAAGGGAAGAGCATACTTGGCTGAGAGCTTTTCAGTGGGGAGTTTGCGTGTCCTCCCCATGTGTACACGCTATTCTTTCTTCTTCGAACAATAAAAAAACAAAAACACGCAAGGTCCATTGGAGACTCTCAATTGCTTTTGGGAGTGAGTGTGACCGTGCAATGGTTGTCTGTCTCGTCCATCTCTGCGTGGCCCTGTGATGGACTGGTGACCTGTCCAGGGTATCCCCCACCTCTTGCCCAATGACTGCTGGGATTGGCTACTCTCGTGACCCAGAATTGGAATAAGCGGGTATTGAAAATGGATGGATGGATGGAAGAAAACACTTGTGTGCTTGACATCTTAAACAGGCCGGTAAGTCAACAGGAGAAAAGGGAAATGTGCACGTTTCACGATCAAACTTTCCTATAGAGGCAGAGGGATGCGTAAAGTTCTTGTGGAACTGAATTCTTAATGTGAATGCTACCAACACTCAGGTTCAGTTGACTGAATTTAAATACATATTGTGGAATGGCTGACTCATCCACCTGATTCTGGGTTAATTGAGCTGCAATTATCTTTCTAAATATATAAAGGTAGACAGACCCTGAAACAAAATAATAATCTGGTTGTGGAACTGAATTGCAGAAGTCAGTCAATCCCAGATTTATTCTAGACAAAATCATTACTACTAAGATTAGATTAGATTAACTGTTTTTTTTGTGTGTGTGTCTGAAATGTTTCTCGCCCAAGTGAATAATTTCATGAGCCCACAAGAATAATTTTGAGGCTGGTTTATAGATGAAATAATGTACTGGAGTAACAGAACTAATATAATTGTGTCTTTAATATTTTAAAACCAGAACCATTACCAGGTTTCAACCTACTAAATCAGGTAACCTTTCAGATTTTACTCTAATTCTATGGCCAGAACAAGTTAATTTCAAGTTAATCCAGAAGTGATTGAAACACAATAAAATAGCTGGATCTTAATTCAGTTTTGACCATGTCTTCTTATCCTTTACTCAAAGTTAAAAGTCATTACACAGCTTGTATTTGCTTTTGTCTGTATTTTAATTAGTTATTTTTTTTAATCTTTTTTCATTTGTCTTTACTCTTATGCTGTCCAATGTCCCTCTTAGGTCACACAGGAGATGTGGAGAACATGTCCAAAGTTGAGCCCTCCAATGGGCACAACAGGCCTTTGGACATCGTGCCCAGCACTGATGAGAAGATGATAGACAGGGGTCAGTGGGGAAACAAGATCGAGTTTGTTCTGTCAGTGGCTGGAGAAATTATAGGCCTGGGAAATGTCTGGCGTTTCCCCTATCTCTGTTATAAGAATGGAGGGGGTGAGTCCAGAGAGCCTTCTTTCTCTCAATTTCTCTCTCTATACGTACATGTATACACATGTACATACATGTGCGTGTTTTGGGTATTAGAAGGGTCTCAGAGGTTCTTCATCTTAAATGTCTTTGTGGGTTTTCCCTTTCATCTGTACAGGGGCCTTTTTTATACCATACCTCATCTTCTTGTTTGCTTGTGGAATCCCCGTCTTCTTCCTGGAAACGGCTTTGGGTCAGTACACCAGCGAAGGAGGCATCACCTGCTGGAGGAAGATCTGCCCCTTATTTGAAGGTAATCTAGCTTTCTTTTAGAGCTGATTTACGGATTTTTATATGACCCGGTTTTTTACTCAAAAAAGTAAAAGTGTTCAACTGAAGTTTATTTATGAAGGTTCAACTTCATTATGTTGAAACAGTAAAGGAAAGATTTAATGAGGATGTTTTTTATAAAATGACGAGCTACATCACAGAGGTTCACAAAAAAGGAATTTAAGAAATTGTATCGCTAGTTTGTGTTTTACACATCTGTACAAAAGTGGAGTGGTGTATTGATACTTTTGAATGATTGAATTTGTGAAAAACAAAATATAAAGTTTGTTAAGATCTGCGTGTGGTGGATACCCGGTCTGTACCCGTGAATGCAAATGCTCCTTTTCTTTTCTGTTGTCTTTCAGGAGTGGGTTATGCCACCCAGGTCATAGTCGCTCTGCTGAACATCTATTACATTGTCGTTTTGGCCTGGGCCATCTTCTTTCTGTCCAACTCCTTCACCTGGGATCTACCCTGGGCAAGCTGCAACAACACATGGAACACAGGTGAGACACTTAAATGTCAAACAGGTTTGCTACAGGCAGGTTTCATGAAAGCCCCTTTGTCTAACTTTGGAGCGTCTCGGTTCTCATGCGCTTCATTTAACCAGGCCCATACTTGTCCCAGGTTGTATGAACTGTTACTTTGTAGAGGCCACAACATTTACTTAAAGACTCATTAATGTTCTCGTCACTTGCTGACATTTATCATTCGATGAGCTCAATAATTAGGAATGGTCAAATGGCTCAATCGTGAACACAGATCTAAACATCCTGTAGCCTGCTAGCATGCAGCTTACATTCAGCCCCCAGAGGAAAGTAAGGCCTCAGAATGCGAAACAGGCTGCAAACCTTGAAAAAAAAACCTGTGCCCACTGTGTTCAAGGCCTCAACCAAAACTGAATGTTCCCTTCATCGTTTCATTTATTCATAGTTTTGTTTTATTTCAAGGGAGCGAGTGTTCCTGCAGCACTTTACTTTGTCTCAGCGGTGACATTTCTTCTCCCGCCTGAGTGTAACTTGGAAACCTCGGAGAAAGCCTGGATTTCTTCACACGATTGAATGTGCTTTTGTTTATTCTTCATTCAAGATTCCTGTATGGCATTTCAGAGGGGGAATAGCTCCATCAAGCCCCATGAGAACGCCACCTCTCCTGTCATTGAGTTCTGGGAGTAAGAGCCTTTTTGTTTACCCATGTTCTCAAGACACTGTAAACGCAAGAAAATGAAAGAAATCTCCATCAGAAACTATTCCATCTGGTTGTTTTTTGTCGATTACAAATCTAATGATTTGAAACAGAGGATGAGACGGTTCTGACATTTGTTCCGTGTGTGCACTCAGGCGCAGAGTGCTGAGAATTTCTTCAGGTATCGACCACATCGGCTCTCTGAACTGGGATCTGGTTCTTTGTCTGGCCGTTGCATGGGTCATCTGCTACTTCTGCATCTGGAAGGGAGTCAAATCCACTGGCAAGGTGAAAATGTCCCCCGAACAAAGGAAACCAAAAGAATATCTTTAGCTGTTTTGTTCATTAAGGAGTTTTTCCACAGTGTTCCTTCTAGATTAAAAATCCTGAAATCCGTAATGAGGTTTCCTTTGCATTAAATTAACCTTGAACTTGATTATTTGACTGGCAAATATAGGGCAAAATGATGATGGTGGTTTCTTCTCTTGCAGGTGGTTTATTTTACGGCCACATTCCCTTATGTAATGCTAGTGATCCTGCTGATCAGGGGGGTCACCCTGCCGGGCGCCTCCAGGGGAATCCACTTCTACCTTTACCCGGACTTGGGACGGCTGTCTGATCCACAGGTCAGTTGAAATAAAATTCAAACCTGACCACAAATTTACACCTTTAACTTATACTAGGTGCTAAAATTTTGGAACAAACCTAGTAAAAGTACCGGGCATTAATGTCCATGTGCCTTTTAATAGTTTGCAAAGGTACAAAATAAGCTATCTGTGAAGATTCTCAGTCATCCAGTTCATGGTCAAACTCGGTCAAGCATCGTCCAGCCAGTTGCCTAACTTAACTTTCCAAGGTTTACAACATAAGCTCAAACCAGGTCACTTGCTTTACACATCTAGTCATCTAGATCAAGCAAATACATCCAGAGCAATACGTCCAAACTTCCACTTCCTATTTGGCTTTTTTATTTGTTTGAAAATTTGTTTCAGGCCACACACCAACATATTCAACGTGATCAGACATGACTAGACAAGTCCTCTTGAATCTTGCATAGCATTTGTTTGCAGTTGTTTTTTTGCTCTCACCTCCATCCTCAAATTCAGTGTTAGTTGATAAAAACTCAATCTTATGCGCTATGGTCACTGATGCCCCTAAAACCTCCTCTTCATGCATGAAAATCTTAAATCCCCCCCCCCCTCCCGTTCCCCCCTCCCTCTTCCTTTCCTCTCAGGGGATGAATAAGAACCCCATGTGTGCTGGCCAAGTCAAGCTATGCTGGTGGAATCTGTGTCTTGGGAGTATCTGCCTTTGTGTGATGTTGTGTCCAGCGCTTGGGCTGTGTGTTGGACCCCCAGTCAATCAGATCCTCAGTCCTGGCTGCCAACATGCTCCAGTGCTCTGGGAACTCTTTAACAGAACTGAAAGAAGGAAAAAAAAAAAAGACTAATTAGAATTTTAAAATGCGAGGGAGAGATTTTTTCTTTTTTTTTTTTTAAAGCGCTGCACTTTATGTTTCAAAGGGTGACGGTGAGGTTAAAGGTTTTTCTAGGAAGCTTGACTTGGATGTCAGTCAGTTCTGTGCCCTGAGGAAAGAGAATGGGGCACAACACCCTATCAGCCCTGCAGTGTTGCAGAGTTCAAAAGAGCCGCTCTCAAACTGACTGATGGCAGTGATGAATCTTTGGGGCCTTGTACACATTTCACAACTAACTCTCCCTAGGGTGTATCTGTGCTTCAACTAAGTAACTTTTGACAGTGTAAAAACACATCACTGAATCAGAAATGTGTTTTTCCTGCTGGTGTGAGGTTTAGTGATTGGAATTTTCCCCTCTTTCCAAATTTGTTCCCTTTTTTTTTAAGGTATGGATGGACGCTGGAACGCAGATTTTCTTCTCTTATGCCATTTGTCTGGGTTGCCTCACCGCCTTGGGGAGTTATAACAAATACAACAATAACTGCTACAGGTAATGGCTTGTGTTGTAAAATTCGAATCATCATTAACTGCCCATCAAATGCATCCAAGGAAAAGATCATCACTTTTTTATATATAGACCTCGTACATTAATTAGGTCCACAGCCTAGACCGGGGCACTAGTCTAAGTCCATTACCATGTGCTTTTTCTAACTGGAATATCATGTTGTTTGTGTTATTTCCAGGGACTGTCTGTCCCTCTGCTTCCTGAACAGCGGCACCAGTTTTGTTGCTGGCTTCGCCATCTTCTCCATCCTTGGCTTCATGTCCTTTGAGCAAGATGTGCCCATATCTGAAGTGGCGGAATCTGGTTTGTCCTTCTTTTATCACGTACACAATTTATCAAGGGGGAAACGTAATATTTTGGCCCTTCACTTTGGGCACAGCTAGAGTTTTGAGTTTTCTTGGTTACAATAAAGGTATTTTGTCCATATTTCAAGAACAGTCCATGATATAGTACATTAACATGCATTTTAGAGCACAGCTCTGAGCGTATTGTCAGTAAATTTTTATCTTTGCTTTGATAAGTGGATCAGCTTAATACATCAATGGGATCTGTGTTTTAGGTCCAGGTTTGGCCTTCATTGCATATCCTCGTGCTGTGTCCATGATGCCATTTTCACCTCTATGGGCCTGTTGCTTCTTCATTATGATTGTCTTTTTGGGA
The DNA here is from genome assembly GCA_907169785.1 of Menidia menidia. Lineage (NCBI taxonomy): Eukaryota > Metazoa > Chordata > Actinopteri > Atheriniformes > Atherinopsidae > Menidia > Menidia menidia. The sequence goes on along the minus strand of CAJRST010022223.1, from coordinate 4,160,489 downwards.
CTAGACAGTCAGGTGAGCACAGCATATATTCCCTAAATCGCACACAAAAGAATATCGTCCTTTGTCATAGCTGCTTTTCAAATGGACAGTTTAGCAAACACAAACATATAAAGATAATGTTTTTTGTTTAATTGCTTCTGTCCGTTGCTAGTTTGTGTGTGTGGAGAGCCTTGTGACAGCCATGGTGGACATGTATCCCTCCGTGTTCCGCCGTAAAAACCGCAGGGAGCTCTTCATCCTGGCAATTGCTGTGGTGTCCTTCTTCATGGGGCTCATCATGCTTACAGAGGTTTGTATCAGCACCGCACAAAAAAAAACAAATCATGCTGCTCTGACTGTTCAAAAGCCAAGGGCTCAGGGTGAAACTGAAAAGTAAATTACCACATTTTTACAGGAGAGAGGCAGAAAACATCAAATGGATATAGACCTGAAATGAGAGGGGCCTCAAAGTTTACTTCCAGGGATATACTTTCTTGGCTGTGATATTTTAGCCTTACTTGAGGCAAGAGTTCTGTCAAACTGACGTGGCTCTGATCTGTTTTTTGCCTACAGGGAGGCATGTACATCTTCCAGCTTTTTGACTACTATGCCGCCAGTGGAATGTGTTTGCTTTTTGTGGCTGTTTTTGAGACAGGTTGCATTGCTTGGATTTATGGTGAGTACATCACTAAAGCCGATAATTCCACAGGTATACCTTGAGAAGCTGTAGTTAGCAGATGAAATAAATGACAGGTAGATACTGGCACTTGTATCCACTGCATCTTCATTTTCTCCCTGGTCACAGGAGCGGATCGTTTCTATGACAACATTGAGGATATGATTGGCTATCGACCCAGCCCTGTCATCAAATACTGCTGGCTGATCTTCACCCCGGCCACGTGCTTTGTGGGTTTTAATTCTTATCAAGCATTCACACTTTCACACTATTCTTCTTAAAGAGGAGCAGCCTCTGCTGGTCAGGATTAGATATGCAGTCTAATTTGCTAAGTACCTCCAATGATCAAATACCCCCTTATCTATGTACTGGATAACCTACAGGGGTAAAATTGGTATCATTTAAAGTATAACATATCCTGATTATCTGCTATGGTGTGAATTTTTCACCTCTTTTCCTGTTTTTTTATCTATCCTCATGTAATCATAACATATCCTTCTCTGTCACTCAGGGAACCTTTGCCTTTTCTTTGATTAAGTACTCACCTCTGAAGTACAACAATGAGTACGTGTACCCGTGGTGGGGCCACGGGATTGGCTGGATTCTGGCTCTGTCATCCATGCTCTGCATCCCTCTCTGGGTGGCAGGAAAACTCTACTACACCCCAGGAACCCTGAGAGAAGTAAGCATTTTAGTGTGTGTCATCGCTTGCAGGCACTCAGAAAAAGTTTGCTTTTCGTGCTTTTTCCAGTTTATGAGTATGTTGTATAAGCTTCTATTAGAATATAAGCAAAAATATTCGCAAAATTCCCTCATATCAAAAACAATTTCCCATTTTTTTCAAGTAAAATTTAATTTATGAGTTGTTGCCCAATATGACAGAGCGCATTGCATGTAAACTACAATAGCACCTTGAATAATTTTCATTAACAATTGATACGAAGGTGGAAAATCTAATGATGAAATGATAGTCAAGGCGTGAGATAACCATAGACTGCACCAGGAGCTGGGTAGCATGTTGGATTAGGTATGGCCAGATCTTTCTTATCTTTATTAGTGTGAAGCGACAAGATAGAGAAACGGAGGTAACATGATCTTTAAAGGTCAGCTGCTCATCAGTCACGACACCCAAGTTTCTTGCTGCCTTTGATGGAGTCAGAGACAGGGATCCAGTCTAGATGTGGATATTGTGGTGTATGGTTGGTTGGGCAGGAAAAACAAGCAGTTCAGTTTTTGCGAGATTTAGTTGGAGGTGATGGGCTTTCATCCATTTTGATATGTCAGAGAGACAGTCTGTGATGCGTATTGAGACTGTGTGGTCATCAGGTGGATATGACAGATAGAGCTGGGTTTTGTCAGCATAACAGTGGTATGAGAAACCATGTGATTGAATGATCTGGCCCAGCGTGGTGGTGTATATGGCAAAGAGAAGAGGTCCCAGTACTGAACCCTGAGGAACCCCTGTGGCAGGATGGTGCACTGCAGAAGTGTGACCAAGCCAGGGTCATTTGAATTTTTTCAGGAGAGTGGCCATTTTTTAACCCAGATTTGTTTGTATCAAGGAGATTTCTTAAGCAGAATAGAAGCTGAATTTAAGCAGAATAGATCAGATCCAGACAGGCACGCAAGGTTGGTGCAGACAATCGTCTTGCTCTTGTCTGTCACACTTGCTTTGCTTCAAGTAGAGCGTTAAGGTTTCCATCACAGAGTCTGTCACCAAATGCCTCATATTTCCACTGTTTTGATCTCTACCATCCGCAGCGCCTCACCTTTTTGACCACTCCTTCCCCCGACTTACCAAAGACGAAGCAGGAGCAGGAGAGGCTGCTGGCCATTTACGCAGCAGAAGGGGACGGCCTCCAGCAGAAAGCTCTTCCCACTAAGGACGGCTACTTCCCTGTCGCCGAAAAGGAGTCTCATTGCTAGAGATCTGGGGGATGGAGTCTCGCGGAAGTCAAAGGTCACTCCTCAGTTTTGACACTTTCTCTCGGTAATACCTCACCAGACAAGGTGCTGAAATAAGCGCAGATCCAGACTTCCAGAGGCACCCAACCTTCAATGGCCTTCTTGCTGCTGGAGCCTTCTTCCTTGTATGGTGCCTTCAAACTCAGATTGATCTCCAGATCTCCTTTGGAGAGCTGGCTAACACAGGAAAGAGTAATGTGTACGTTTGAAAAAGTGACCACTGTGAGTGCGCGGTGGCAAGTCATTTAAGTTTGCGTTTGTTTGCTTTCTAAGGAAGCATTTTCATCTGTTATGGACATCTCTAATGTTCAATTAGTCTTGATGATCTCAAGTCACTTTCTTGGTTCTAACTACAGCGCCTTCAGCAGATGGAACACAGGAAATGTCCCACCACTGCGCAGGCGTACCAGCTAACCCGAATAACCCACTTGTGTTTAACTGAGCCCTTCTAATGAGTGCAGTGCGCGCTTACACTCACACCTCACCCTGTCCAGAACTTTTTTTGTTGTACAGTGGAAAAAACTTCACCTCAGGATGTTAAAGTTCCTGTGTAAAACTATAAAGACATAACCAATCTTTGAGAGTGCTGGCGTTTTGTTGTAAATGTACATTAAGCTTGTTTCATTTCAGTTACGTTTTGTGGTTTTTGTTTCACATAAATTTTTGGGGACAGGGGGTTGTGCCTTTGAGAACAGCAAGTGAGTTTACAGTTCAAATACCTGTTATCAGTGCATAACCTAAGGTTCGATCTTAAATCCCCGTCCTCCTCCTGCCACATCCAGGTGTACGCATGTTTAGTTCATTGGTGTCCCTAAATTGACTTACGTGAAAGTGTGCATGGCTGTGTGTCTCTTTTGAGTCTGTATGGCCCTGTGATAAACCCTCTCCCCCAATGACAGCTGGGATATGCTCCAGCCCCCCACCCAGACGACACTGAACTGGATTAAGTGGGACACTGGAAGGATGGATGATTCAGTATTTTTCAAGCTACTTTAACATTTTCTTTTTTCAGATTTTTTTCCTTTGGGTTGTCTTTTGATGTTGACTTGTTTGTAATTCTGCTGGGTTGCCTAGGTTGTGTCTAATGCACTGAAACGTCTTGTTTGACATTCAAAAGGACACTGAACAGTACTTTCTTGATATGAACGGCAGCGGCTGGATGAAGGGTTTCATTCCAATGAAAGAGCATCTAGCTTGTGATCTTTTTCTGCTGTGAACAAGGGGCTTCAATTTAATTCTTTTTTTTTTGTAAAGTTGGGAGCAATGTATGATCAGTAATCACTGATACGGAACACTTTGGGATAAATAACTTTTCTATGTTTTTTTGTGACTGAATAAAGTTACCTTAATTTGAGAGGTGTGTTTTGTATTTTGTGGGATTTTATTAACTGATCTTTTCGGTGGAAAAAGAAAGAAAAACATGGATATTGTTTAAGTTAATTCCTCTTTGAGAACCATATCATACATTTAAAAAGCATAGAATTACAGTCATGCAGTATTCGTGCAATATACTAGTGTGAGAATTGTATATGTATTTTTTCATTTGACACAGATTAAATTAGAAAGAAAAAAACATTCACAAGGAAAAAGGCACCATTTAATATGTCATGCTCCTGTTAAAAGGCAATGGTGATAGAAACAGTTACTAATCCACAGAACAATTAGCTCAGAAGGTGAAATTGGAAATGTGAAACTCAAGGTAACAATACAAATCGTTACAAAAAAAACATAAAAAAGGAGAAACTTGAAACAATCCAAAATATAATGTAAAAGTGTGGAATTGTGACAAAATCTCAGTGGTGGGATGCATTTTGTTGTTCCTGGATGAAAAACTGTGAAAGTAGGGAATTGTTGTCTTTTTTACTTGAAGCCACCTTCCATAAAAAAACAAAGGAGTAATAAATAATTAAATATGAAACCATTTTTAATGCCAGAAATTGTTTTCCCATGAATCTTTCTGTTTTGCAGATTGACATTTACTCTTTTTTCCTCAAATCAATTGACGTCTTTTACAAATGTATGATCCTCCAGCAGGGGGCGCTGCAGACATTTTTCTCTGCCCATCACTGTTTACGGAAGTCCTCGTGACGTGTCACTGTCCACCGAGGCATTGTGGGAAGGAAAGTAGAGCTGACACGGCCGCCGATAGCCGACAGCTCAATTTAGCTAATATCTTCGACTTGTGACCGCTTTTCGGAGCCAGAAACTTCCAGTAACGATGCTACTTTGCGGAGCTATTGCCGTTGGGCTTTAGAGGGGGGGAACGTATGCCGGTGTCATCGCTGCCCTCCTGCGCACGGGTGCCCGAAGCACAGAAGCGGGGTACAGTGTCCATGGACCGCGGCGAATTTGTTTTCTTTTCCGAGGGAGACGCATAAAGTAGCAACGGATTACAACCCCTGCGGTGAATGGGTGGGGGGGGAAACAGCGCTCCCGCATTCCCTAACGTGTAAAGTTTCGTCAAGATTTCCGTCGCGGACGCTGTCAAAGATGTCGACCAGCAGCCCCGAAGCGGTGAAGAGATTGCTGGAGAACATGCAGACGGACCTGCGGTCTCTCTCCATGGAGTGCAAGAAGAAATTCCCTCCTGTCAAAGAGGTTAGCCGGCTAGTTAGCTTAAACCAGCCGTTTCTGTAGTGTTCTGCACCCTGTCCCGGCTGTGAATATTGAGCCTTTTGGTTAAAAAAAAAAAGGTTTACGGCGGTCCTCCCCGCCTTTAGCCCGTTTGTCCACCAGGCCTTTTTCTCTGCTACCTGCTGAGTTTCCCCAAGTTGTCCCCAGACCATGCGTGTGAATGAAAAGTTTTGTTTGCCATGGTCGCTAGCTTCCAATGGAGGGGTTCACAGGTGTTTGGCGGTTTGTCACGCCGTGTGTTTTTAGGGAGAAAGCAGACAGGTTCTCCACTTGTTTCCTGTGGTGTCTGCATACCAGTAAAAAGCCATTTGAGGTGACACTGACTGAGAATGTTGGTTGACCCATACGGGTTTGTGCTTCTTATGGCCAGGTTTACATATTTTCTCTCAGCTTTGCTTTAGGTTGGAGTGACAAACCAATTGATAGCACAAACCAAAGACAGCTGCACCATACCAGGAAGTTTTCTTCTTTATATTCACAGAATCAGCCTTGAGATTTCCCCTCGGTCCATCGCAGCCTAGAATGCCTGGCGAAGGTTTTTTTCACATTTTGAAAACCCAACTGTTGAGTTTGTTTCAGTTTGTTCGTGCCACACGTTTGGACTGAATTGTTTCTGTATACCAGCAGTCCTGTATTTGAAGCATTCCTCTGTTTATCAAGCTGTTTTCTCTCATAATCCTGACTGAGTCCAGCCCGCTCCTGCGTGTGAAATGCAGGGAGGATCTCTGTGGTTAGCAATGCTGAAGATCCCTCAGAGGGTTACCTGGGCAGGACCCGTCTGGATGAGACATCAGTATTGCAGGTTTTTATGACACAGGCTCAATCTCAACAAGCCAGCGGAAAGAAACATCAAAGGGGTGGCCACAGAAATGCGTGACAGCGTCTACCAATGCAGCTCCTCTCCTGAGCCTGGGGTCATAGACGGCTGACCCTGTTTTACGAGTTCACTATGCTGTCAGTGGCTGCATACTGTGAAGGCCAGGAGGCAGCAAAGCAGCCCCAGTCCCACCTCCTCCCAGTCAGGAGGAGGTTTGGGTCCTGAAGTCGGCCTCATTCCTTCAGAAAATGCTTATCATCCCTCTCAAAAATGTTGAAATGTGCCGAGTAGCTCTATTTGAAAAGCACAGAACTTATGCTGACAAGCTATCATGAATATTAAGATGAAGAAACTGTCTGCTGGGTGTCGTAGTGTCGTACTTCTATGTGGCCTGATGAATTTGGGGGCGTCGCACCAGCTCTCTGTACCTGACACCCTCTGCCAAACCCGCCAGACAATCAGACGGGGCTCTCTCAGCCGACCCAATCGCTGTGCGGTGCGTTTGAGGGCCTTGAAGACAATCTATAAGAGCTTTGTTTGACTGTGAGGCGCGCGAGTACGCTAAGTTTCCAGAAGTCTGCTGTAGGCACGGCGTCTGCTGGGGCCAGCCAGTAGCAGCCGAAGAAAAACGCTGTGCTTTTGTTGACCCCTGTGAATCAGTGTTAAGATTTTCCATCATGGGTGTGTTTCACAACATGAACGGGGGGGAGTGGGGGGGTCCGTCAGCCCCTCCTGTGATGCTCGGGATGACTTGCTGCTCTGTTGGTGCCAGCTGAGTGACTCTGTGACTGCGTGTGAGGACCCAGAAGCACAAGGAGGGTCATTGTACGGACGTGCGTGCGTGCGTCCTCTGCCTCGGTCCTGGCTCTGGGGGGGACCCGCGCTCGCAAACATCTGGACGCCTGGTGTTGTCTTGAGGCGCGCCAAACGTTACGCAATCTTTAGGGCCGATGTTACATGACACCAGCCGCAAGAAAGCCGCGACTGAGTGGAAATTTGATGCTATTCTGTGGTTGAACATAAGGAAGACGGCCAGGCGTTTGCCCAATTCAGCTGGTACCGGCTGGAGTTTCTTCACTCTTAAGAAGTTGCCAGTTTGCCCAAACATCAACAGTGGTGTTTGGCTTTTGTGGCCATAGAAACGTCGGTCAGCCAGCTCAGCAGGGACGTGCGTACTCCGGCCCGAGCGCTGAATAAAAGCCGCTTTAAAATGAGAAGCGACCCCTGGCTTAGCCAGGGCTCCCGCTGCCTTTGTGTTCCCCCGCCCCGGTGTTTGAAAGTGATATGCGTGGCAGCCAGCCGCCGCGGGCTGTGGGGGAAAAAAAACAAACAAACAAACAGCTGATCTCACATCTGATCTCACATCTGTTGCCCGCTCTCCGATGTGTCTCTGCTGGGGTTGGATCGGCCTTTTCCGAGCCTTCCTTTTGAGCTTTCCCGGGATGTCTGTCGGCCGCTGCTATTTTCTCTTATCTCCATGTTCTTTAGGTCTTAGGTCAGACAAGAAGTCATTTAAGACGTCATCACTAATCAGTGTGCGAGCATTATGAAGAAAGAGACAGTTTCAGCTTCTTTTTCCCAGCAAATCCTCTTTCTGCTGCAGCAATTCTTCCTCTCATGACATTTAATCACGGCCAGCACCAAAGAAAGAGTCTGCAGCACAATGCAAAGAAACGGCACCAGAGCTTGGCTCTTTCTGAGGGAGAACGTCTCCAGACCTTTCCCTGCCCTCCTGCCCAGGTGCCCTCAGTTCATTCGTGTCTTGCTGGCTAAATGTCGCTTCGTGTTTCGGGAAAGCTGGTACAAAAAAAAAAGATAAGAAAAAGCCCATTTGCTAAATTCCTCCACAGTTCACGTGGGCCCAGCAGAAACTGTGGACGGTGGTGTGGCGCTTGTGAAACACCAGAGCCGCTCTGCAAGTGTGGTATCGGTTCTGCTTTTGGCTCATCCAAAACGAACAAGTCTGCCGATAAGAGCTGAAATTAGCCAACCCAATCTCCATTCACTGTCGCACCTCTGTAGAGGAGACGCACGTAACTTGACCCCCACATTTTCCTCTACGGGGGATGACTTTTAAAAAAAAAAGGTTCAATAGGTGAAATGAACCGCTCAGATTTGCAGTAAACTTCTGTGTCAGCACATCCAGAACTGTGAGCTGCTGTCTGTGGTTTTTTGAGCAAAGGACGCCGCAGACGTTTCATTAGGACTTGTGAAATTGTGTCACCGTCTGAGAAAGCGTGTCTGAGCACTTCTCTCTGTCTGTCTCTGTCCCGTTGCTCGGAACTCACGGCGGTTCAGAGCTGTTTTTTTTTATCGGGGAGGAAACTTCTCAAGGCGCCGTGGGGGTCGGTGAGCCAAGAACAGCCTTCGTGGCGAGTCCCCTCCCGCCGCTCTGCCGTCGCTTGGTAACCAAGTCGTCCCTTGACCTCACGATAGCGAGGCGAGGCGGGACGGTCAGCCCGGTGGCCAAATGTCACAGACGCCACGGTCAGCCGCGGCAGTCGCCTCCTACAAAGGTGTCCGCCCCAAAGGGCCACGACTCACTCCTGAGTACCAGACGCTGTAATACTTTTCAGATATACAGATTGCTTTATTCATCCCCAAAGGGAAATTTATTCATAAATTATTCATATTTTTTGGTCATTTGAGTGCAAAATGCATCTGATTTTCTGGTTATACGTCCAAACGAAAAAGCAGAAAAAGCAGAAAAAGCAGCAGGGGAAGGCCATATTTCTGTCCGAGCAGGAGAGATTTTATACCCTGCCGCAGACCCTCTCTGGTAGAATCCGTTCAGAAAAGACGACGATAGAAGCAGCAGCAGTGAGAAGATAGAACGGACCTTAAAGGAGGTCTAGAGCTAGCGGAGGACGAGGTCTCCACAGGCTGGTCCCGGCCTTCGGTGCGTGCAGAAAGATAAGAACAGCCTCGCTTTGAACTCGACATCTATTTCCCCCACGTACTCCCATTTACCCTCCATGTCACCACTCTTTCTTGTCGTTCCTGTTTTATTTGAAAAAAATATTTTGTTGATGCTTGTTGGACGTCCCATTGGGGAAATAGCTAAACGTTTAAGCCGGTCACGTTCCCCGTTTTGCGCCCATTACCATCAGTCTCTGCTGAGACACTTTCTCTGACAATGCTAAGCTAAAAGTGTCCCTGCTCTGCTCCCATCCAGGCTGCGGAGTCCGGCATCGTGAAGATCAAGACCATAGCGGCCAGAAACACCGACATACTGGCAGGTGAGTGGCACCGTGCAGCAGAGGAGGTGTGACCTACTTTCTCTGGTCTGAAAATGATGAGTGGATTATTTTTTTTTTAAAACCCTACCCTTGGCCTGGATACACTATAGTTATGGTTATCATGGTTTAGTGTACCCTCATGACTGTCTTGTATGATAATTAAGGGGCTTTCGGCTTACAGTAACCCTACATGTGTTCAGACTTTCACCACCTTGGTATTGTGTCTGTAACTAATTCGCATTTCCCTCTGAAGGGCACACCTGAACACATTTTCTTTTAACCACTCTATTTTAACCTCTCTATATCTGCTTAGAATGAGCTTTTTAACTTTTAGTACTTAGTCAGTCTGATGAAAGTTGTGCACAGATTGCTCCACCAAACCTGTTGTTCGATAACTCTTTTTTCGTTTTTTCAGTTTCACGACAAAGCTTTCCGACACTACTCCTTTTTTTTTTGTGGCTTATGCAGAGCTGACACGTAGTCCACTTTTGCGAATCCCAGCAACTTCTGTCAAACATCCAGCCACCTTTCGGGAACCGTACATAACCAGAAAACTTTAATATTTTCACATAGAACCGTAACAATGTTTATTAATCTGAAAATGGAGCTCAACTTTGTGTGGTCCAAAAGAACTTTGAAGTAAAATTTGCCCATTTGTAAGAAAATAGTATAACAGTTTAAAAGGGAATGCTTTCAAATGAGCTGACTTGGTATTTTGGTTTATGTTTTTGTATTGCTTTTGTTTTTCTCAGGCATTTTATCCGTCTTTCATTTTGTCTAAAGCCCGTGTCTTTTTCTTTTTTGGTGCAGCCCTGAAGGAGAACAGCTCCGAGGTGGTGCAGCCTTTTCTGATGGGCTGTGGCACCAAAGAGCCAAAGATCACCCAGCTGTGCCTCGCTGCCATTCAGAGACTCATGTCCCACGAAGTGGTGTCTGAGGTGAGAACCGCAAGCTGCTCCCATGTCAGGTGGATGTTTTTATGTAGGCAGAACAGGAGCATTACATTATGATCCCACTCATGAAGCCCTGTGAGGGTGCTCTGCAACCTAAGGATGGATCCCTTCTTTTATTTAATCCAGCTCCCATGCATTCCGTCCACACGTGCAGTAGCAGCTTGTTAAAATACGGAGTCCATCTAAGAAAAAAGGGTGACCTTAATTACTTTGCAAATGAAAATGTGGTTTAATACCAGCTCATCGGACAGGAGAAGCAGCGGGAACCTTCAAATAACCCCAGCCAGAGTCAGGCTTGATATCAGAGCTGTTTCCAAGGAGCCGCACACCTCTTAAAAGACTTATTAAAAGCTCATTGAGCCGAGACACGCTCTCTGCATTTTGATGCGAGGCGTTTATTTAATTAGACTGAAATAGGTTTCCAAGCATCTTCCCTTGGGGGAAGAAACACACCGATGTAAAATAAAGTGAACGAGGCCAGTTTCTTCGGATAAAGTTGCAGATTCAGGAGTTTTTTTTTGTTTTTTTGCTGTTCATTTCCTTTTTAATGCCCTCTCCCCTACTTCTCTATGGTGGCTTGAGTGGCAGCTCTCACTCTGTAGGAAGTCTAGGATACAAGGCATGTTCATTTGCATTTTTTTTTGTTTTTTAATTTTGAAAGCTGAAGGCCACAGGGAAGAAGGACAAACTGCCTCTGCAGGAGGGAGTCGCCATGGCTGTTTTGACAAGTGAAGGGAACATGTTAGTAGGCGTTTTGCTTCCTGGGGGAAAGAGAAGCGCCCCCCTCAGACGTGTTTATAGAAAACAGTTGGATAAGTGGCAGAACGCACTGAATTACCTCTGAATGGCGGCTTTAAGCAATGCAGGAACGAGACAGTCACCATTTTAAAATCCTACTGTCCAAAAATCCGTCTTATTAGAAATGATGTGACATCCAAACCTCTGAAGAATGATAGGAAGATGCAAAGAGGTCAAGAAAAGGCTATCTGAACAGAGAAAACCAAAGGCTGAAACCAAACGCCCCAAAATCCTTTTTTTCTAGGTCAAAAGTTTACCTGCCACTTCACATAAAAAAACACTCCCAGGATGTGCGTGCAGAACGGGTCTATTTTGGCCAACTCGGCCCCACAAAAAAAGAGGACAGGCGGTGTCAGTTGATGTCAGCGTCAGGCTTAACTGGCGGTCGGCCGTTAGCAGAGCGGAGCCCACCAGCTGCTCCCACCACGCCGCGCCTTCGTCCCAGTCTCCTATCGGGTTTTGCACCGACGCCTTTCCCTGTGCCCAACAGGCGGCGGCGGGGAACATCATCAACATGCTGTGGCAGCTGATGGAAAACGGACTGGAGGAGCTGAAGCTGCTGCAGACGGTGCTGGTCCTCCTCACCACCAACACGGTGGTCCACGACGAAGTGCTCTCCAAGGTAACAGGAGCCCCACGAGCCTTTACCGACAGTGTCTCAGACCTATGTGTGTGTTTAATGCGTGCGTGTGTGTGTGGTCACACAGGCCATCGTGCTGTGCTTCCGCCTGCACTTCACCAAGGACAACATCACCAACAACACGGCGGCCGCCACCGTCAGGCAGGTGGTCACCGTGGTGTTCGAGAGGATGGTGGCTGAGGACGAGCGCTTCAAAGGTGAGACAATAAACGAAAACTTCGCCTTTTACACTGTTGCTGCACATCGCTCAAATGCACATGCGTTGTTACTGCTCCCCGCCCCTCCGAAAAAGGCATCGTGGAGCAGCCTCCTCCGGTCCAGGGAAACACCAACCGGCGGTCGGTCAGCACTCTGAGACCCAGCGCCAAAGACGCATACATGCTGTTTCAGGTATGTCCACCAGGTGGCAGAAGCCCTCTTTGTTGTGCTTTGGCCCTAATGAACCAGCCTCCTGACTTACTCGGCTTTGGATAAGGCTCACGATCTCATCATCAGTGGACTGAAGCAATAGAAACAAACAAAATAGCCACTATATTGTCATAATTATTGTAACTCAATTTGAAAGCCATTTTAGAACAATTTCAAAGTGAGGCTCTCTGTTATCGTTCACCCACACTGGGGCCTCTGTGTGAGGATGTTTCTCCTTCCAGCAAAGCTCAGTGAATACAGCGTTTATCCTGTGTGATGTGCGTAGGACACAACAATCCCTTGTCTTGAATGTGGTGCCTCTTCTACAGGACCTGTGCCAGCTGGTCAACGCGGATGCCCCCTACTGGCTGGTGGGCATGACGGAGATGACCCGAACATTTGGCCTGGAGCTGCTCGAGTCCGTTCTGAATGACTTCCCCGGGGTTTTCCTACAGGTGCCTACATTTTATCTTTTTTAGATCAACATATTAGGCCATTTTAGTCTCCCTACATTCAATTCTGTTTTTTTCCATTCAGCACCAGGAGTTCAGCTTCTTGCTCAAAGAGAGGGTGTGTCCGCTCGTCATCAAGCTCTTCTCGCCCAACATCAAGTTCCGGCAGGGCAGCAGCAGCACCCCCTCACCGGCACCTGTGGAGAAGCCCTACTTTCCGATCTGCATGAGGCTGCTGCGAGTGGTTTCGGTCCTCATCAAGCACTTCTACAGCTTACTGGTGAGGTGCTGCTCTGCAGTGGTCAGCAGCTTAAAGATGTTGCCCGATGGATCATTTTGAGGCAGAGGAATTCTCTTAAGCACAGGGCTGATGCACTTGATTGATCTGGCCTTATTAGCATCGGATTAGTCTCATACATTTGTGCCTGGGTTGCAGTTTAATGAGCTTTGCTGAAATTTAGAATCTGGCGATCGGTCCTGGAGCCTGAAATCAAGACACTGCTACACATTTCTTAAGGCAGAGTAGGGATTTTTTATTTGTATTTTTTCCCTTACCTCTGTTTTGTGTGTTTATTCTACAGGTGACTGAGTGTGAGATCTTCTTGTCTCTGCTGGTGAAGTTTCTTGACGGGGAGAAGCCCCAGTGGCTCAGAGCGGTGGCCGTGGAGTCGGTCCACCGGCTCTGCGTGCAGCCTCATTTGTTACGGTGAGCCCTAGGAATCACCTAAATATGATTTTAATGTCTTTTTGGGATTTTATTTCATTACTTTTACACTTAACAGTTGAATGGGCATGTGGTAAATTTGGCATGGATCTTCCTGGTTAAGCACAACTAGACAGATCGTTACATTTCAGTCAGTTTTGTCCGTGTGCAGCCATTGTTCAAGGCCACTGAGCTCGGTCTAATAGTCTGAAACAATACTACCAGCAGCTCTTTCTGGTGCTCTGTGCATGGTTTGAGCTCATTTGGCTGACAAGTGATCTCTTTTCCGCCTTAGGTCGTTCTGCCAGTCGTACGACATGAAGCAGCACTCCACGAAGGTATTCAGGGACATCGTGAACGCCCTCGGCTCCTTCATTCAGTCTCTCTTCATCGTTCCCAATGCGGGCAACCCCGCAGCGGTCAGCGCCCCGGCTGGTCAGTGCACAACATAATACACATCCGTAAGGTAAAAGCAACACTCAGGGCATCTTTTAAACCATCTATTTGTTTTATCCTCCACATCGCCCCTCCAGCTGGGTCGGGTTCGGGGCCTCAGGGAGCAGCACAAGGCGGCCAAGGGCCAGGAGGGTCCAGCGGCGCCCTGACCACCCAGGCTGCGTTTGAATACCGCGGGACCTGGATCCCCCTCATGACCGTCAGCGTCCAAGGCAGCGCCAAGGCTACATAGTGAGAACCGTTACTCCACACTTTAGACACTTCCTCTTTCTGTCTGCCACTGTCTGTGAACACAAATACAGAATTCCTCCACCTCCTTCACCTCGCTCTCTCCGATTGTCTTTCCCCAGTTTAGAGATGCTGGACAAAGTGGAGCCGCCATCCATCCCAGAAGGCTACGCCATGTCAGTGGCCTTCAGCGCCCTGCTGGACCTGGTGAGGGGCATCACCTCCATGATTGAGAGAGAGCTGTCCGCGGAGGAGCAGGCTGCCGTGGAGTTCAGGGAGAATCACCCCGATCAGGAGTTTAAGCCACAAGCTGGTAAGAAGAGTCACAGAGTAAAAAGCACTGGTCGATGAGATACGATGAGATACACACATTTTTTTCCAAAAACTAAACGAAAGAAGTGCAGAAAACCCCCAGTGAGAGATTCTTTCTCTGTGTCAGGGTCCCACCTTGTGTGGGAGGAGATGGTGAATGCCTGCTGGTGTGGTCTGCTGGCTGCTCTGTCTCTGCTGCTGGATGCCAGGTAAGAACCCCCCCACCTCCGATTATTTGTATTGTCACATGTTTAAACTAACAGAATCCTGAGAAATCAATCAAACAAGACAGGATGTTTACATAGCTGACAGAAAAGCCGTCTTGGAGAAGTTATGCTTAAAGGTTTTCAGAAATGACGTTGTGTGCTTTGAACGCTTTTTAAACCTGTCTGGAAATGGGACCGTTTGACGAATCCTCTGCATTTCCTCTCCCTGCGTCCTCAGCACCGACGAGTCGGCCACGGAGAGCATCCTGAAGGCAGAGCTGACCATGGCCTCGCTCTGCGGCCGGCTGGGCCTCGTGACGCCTCGGGACGCCTTCATCACCGCCATCTGTAAGGCCTCCCTGCCCCCCCATTACGCCCTGACTGTTCTGAGCAGCAACGCCGCCAACCTCTCCAGCAAAGGTGCCTAACCCCCCAGCCCGCTGACGGCAGGGCCTGTCAGGCCTGAGCATGGAATCTGGTCATGTGTGATTATGTCCCATTAATGAGCACTTTTCACCTCCCATATGGATTGTTGTACTTAATGCGTAAACTGTTGGCATGCTCCTTTTCCCTATTGCCTCCCGCTCCTATTGCGTTAATCCATAACTCTTCAGCCGGGTCTCTAATTACAATCTCACGGGAAACGACGGGACCGCAGACATGCACACACACACAGCTGTTCTCAAGCCAGCTGCTCAGACCTTCTCTATTTGCATATCATCCTGGAAAGATGAAGCTGGCAAAAACTGGGTCTCGACTCACGATTGATGTTTGCCTTTAGAGTTAATTAAGAAGGCTTTTTTCTTGCATGCCACAAGCTCATTACAAACCTGAGCCCCATCGAAAAGACCTAACCGACGTGTGTGTGTGTGTGTGTGTGCTGTCCTCAGCCTATTCCATCCAGGGCCAAAGTGTGCAGATTATCAGCCCCTCGAGTGAATCGCATCAGCAGGTGGTGGCCGTGGGGCAGCCGCTTGCCGCTCAGCCCCAGGGCACTGTGGTGGTAAGCACAAAGAGGCGGTTTTAACACTTCATATTTTCATTCACAGTGTTGTTCGCAAATTCTTTTTCTCTTAAGCCGAAACCAGGACAGGACGGCTCTGAATAGAATAGTCTGGTTATAACTAAACTTTGTCATTTGTTCTGTGTGGTATTATATCATCCACAGATAGAATCCCATAAAATTCCACGTCTTAAAACTTTAGCTCTCAGAGCATATAGGTTGACGGATAAAAAATAAAATGCTCCTCGAGGCGGGGCACTCTGCCCGTTTTGCATGTTTCCCTGCTTCGTCACACCTGGCCGTGGGCATCGGTCTCCGTCAGCCTTC
Organism: Menidia menidia; assembly: GCA_907169785.1. Taxonomy (NCBI): domain Eukaryota; kingdom Metazoa; phylum Chordata; class Actinopteri; order Atheriniformes; family Atherinopsidae; genus Menidia; species Menidia menidia. Next base: position 4,144,693 of record CAJRST010022223.1, on the reverse strand, counting down.
CGCACAGTTTAAAGGACCTGACCCATTAGTTTGGATCTGGGCTTGTCGGAGCAGGAACGCGTGGCAAACACTTAGGGCTGCGAGCCCGGGGGAACAGAGCTGGGGGAGCACAGCTGCAGATAACACCCATAAACAGTAGCCGCATCAGACGGGCACCTTTTTATCCGTGGGGCCCGATTCAGGTAGGGGACAGTAGTTAATAACATTAGGCCAGAGTGTGCAAATAAATTTCCCGCGGGGGAAATAAGCTTTCGGAATGCACACACGGTGATCCTGACCTGAGTAATTATGCTGCAATCAGTCTATTCCCCACAGCAGTATTATCACATTTGCTCCTCCTAGTGTTTACACGGAGCTCACGTGTCCCCACTTTTGTCGCTGCGGCTCCTGTTTTTGTGTTTTTTATGCCGCTTTGCTCACGAGTGTTGGTCCTGAAGATGAACGTCTGCTAATATCACAGTTGAACTGCACATATAATCAAGTTAGATTAAATTTTTGCATCGCTTTCTGTTGTTTTTTTGTTGTTGTTTTTTTCTTAGCTGACTGCAAAGAACATCCAATGCATGCGCACCCTGCTGAACCTGGCCCATTGCCACGGAGCCGTGCTGGGCACCTCCTGGCAGCTGGTACTGGCTACTCTCCAGGTAAAGGGAACGGATTTGTTTGTAAGCCTCAACAAATGCGAGCCCACAATTACATAATTGAACAATATTCACACTTTTTATATTCCTTGATAGTTTATGAGTATGAACGATTGCTTTTGCTTTGCAACACTCTGTATTATGAATGCTTTGTTTATGATTCTCATTTTTCCAACTGGCATTTATCTTTCAAAACAGCATTTGGTTTGGATCCTGGGGCTTAAACCCGGGGCAGGTGGTGCTCTGAAACCTGGTCGAGCAGTAGAAGGACCCAGCACGGTGAGTTAAAGCAACAACAACAAAAAAAAGGCCTCGTTTGCGTGTTCAATTTGTGTGTTTGGATGCGTTGGATCTTCTTGTGAGCGAGCTCACCGGCTGTGCTTGTGCCATCAACCTAAACAGGTACTGACCACCGCCGTGATGACAGACCTGCCCGTCATCTCCAACATCCTGTCCAGACTGTTTGAGAGCTCCCAGTAAGGATCAGACTCTTTTTTTTTTGTTGAAGTTTTTGTTTTCTTAAGGCCCCTGAGTGACATTTAATGGGCTGAAAACTGTCGCCGTTATGTTCTGGTTTTCAGCCTTGTCGCCAGTAAAGCTTTTTTTATTAATTGTTTTCAAATGAAAATTGAGTTGCTTTCTGTTTGCTATGCTCAATACAGTGCCCAGAGTGTATTTAATGCGCTGATAAATGGAATTTACAATCGTTTGTGTGGCGTAGATACCTGGATGACGTGTCGCTGCATCACTTGATCAATGCACTCTGCTCCCTCTCTCTGGAGGCCATGGAGATGGCTTATGGAAATAACAAGGTAGCTAGAGCTATGTTTGACTTGCATGTTATTATTGTTTTTTTTTTTCTCATTTGGATTTGAGAAACTGTCTGAAATACAAGTAGCATCCAGCATTAACTAGCGGCTCGTGCTCTGTGCAGGAACCGTCTCTGTTTGCAGTGGCAAAGTTGCTGGAAACTGGCCTGGTCAACATGGAGCGCATAGAAATACTTTGGAGGCCGCTGACGGGGCACTTGTTGGAGGTACCCATCTTTTTACAAATAGAGCCCACTTAGCAGTGTTTATAAAAAATATATAAAATAGTGTTTTTTAGGCTACATGTTATTGGAACGCAGCCAGAAATTGGATTACAACATCACATCATTTTTGCTGGACGGAATAAATCTGACGTGCGGCTAAAATACATATGTATGTATATATATATATATATATATATATATATATATATATTTATTTTATTTTTTTTAAATATATATATATATATATTTTATTTATTTATTTTTAAATAGATCCTTTTAGAAGGGTTTTTTCTTCTGATGTATTTGTTTGTTTTTCATCCTGTAAGCAACCCCAGCCAAAGCGTCAGTTGGTAATGGGATGTTGTTCAGATGGATTCAAAGAGCTGTGCCAGCAGAAGCACCAGCAGGTGCAGCTTCTATTCACTGTGGATGAGTCCTGCTTTTTCAGCCCCTGCTCTCACCTCAACACACCCAAAACGTGCTAATGTACACTAGTAGGGAGAGTTGAAGCAGGCCGGTTTATATTTAAGAAAGAAATAGGAAAAGCTGAGGCCCTCTTACAATTTTAAAACAGTTCCACCCGTTCCACTCGTTTTCACAGATGAAGGGCAGGTTGTAGCCCTTCATGTGTGTTTAAATCTGTGTGTATGAGACACGAGGCATACTCTACATATCTAATAGTGTTTGTTGGAGTTTTTCTTCACAGTTTTCTTTATCTATCTCCCCTCTCTTTTGCACACCCGTTTGTTTTGCAGAAGGTAAGCTCAGATTCTGTCCTCCATCTGTCTCCATGTCTCTTTTACCTTCACTCCAATCTGTTGTCTCCCTCTCAGTCCGACGCAGTAGCGTTGGAGCTGAGAGGCCGCTGCCATGTACGTGCCTTTTGTCAGTGTTTGGTCTCTCACTGCTGTGTATCGGCCCCCGATTCATCACAAAAAAGCAGATTTTACAGCCGCGCCTGCAAAGTGGGCTTTGTTTAAACCAACCTTTTAAGCATCTTACTTTGCAAGCCGGCTCAAATTCCCTGCTCTCACATTTGAAAGAAAGCACTTTAGCTTTTACCGTGTCTTTTGGTGCAAATGCAGATCACTACACAAAATGCTTTCCCCCTGAGAGATCTAAACTTTGGCGTCTCAGAAGCAAGAACAAGTTTCTTTAAAAAACAAAACAAATTGAATCAAACTTGTGTGTTTCTTTGCTTAACCCGACCTCTCCATGTGCCTCTATACTTTCATGATTACACTGTCTGCCTCAGCAACAATCTGCTGTCACAGGAGATCACCCTTCCACTTTGATCACTGCTAGGGGGGAAAAAAACAAACAAGAAAAAACCCTGTTTCTGTGTCAGATCTGTCACTGCATACCTGTCTGTGCGTTGGTGTCTTCTTTAGGTCTGTCAGCACCCAAACTCCAGAATGAGAGAGTGGGGAGCAGAGGCGTTGACGGCGCTTATAAAAGCGGGGCTCGCTCACAAACATGACCCTATGCTGGCCCAGAATCAGGTACGTAAGGCCAGAAACAAAGATGTTATTGCCATGGATCAATGTCAAGAACAATCTAATGGGAACAATATGTAGCAATTTATGTTTACCGCTCAAAGCCGTCACTATATTCGGAGCATTATAGTGAGACTGGAGTGGTTTATAACACAACTACATTCTATTTGAAATCATATGTAATGCCATCATATGACATTCGGGGAAACTCTTCCACTGTGACTCGTGACTCACCACGGTTCGTTAAAATGCTTCAGATGAAAGATAAAATGTTAGTCTGGTATGTCCCTTAAACTCCATGCGGTTTGTAACTTTCCCCTCCCTCAGTTAGCTAAAGACAGATAGGCAGAGCTTCTCTAAAAGAGGTCAGAGGAACCAGGTCAATGGAACAGGAAAATGAGAGAAAATGCGAAAAATTTGGCATTATTGCACTTTTCTTAAAAAACGTAAACTTTTTAAAATCCTTCTCCAAGACTATATATATATACACTGTATATATATATATACTGTATATTCATTATGTTTCCAGCATTTCAACTGACATTTAAAAAGTTGTCTTCAGAAATGGGACATCTGACATTCACTTGCATTAAAGGTTTTTACTTGCATCATTGGCAGATTAAAGCCAAATCTTTTGGGGTTCCCGCCGCTCCGTAAGTCACTTGCTTCCTCTTCGTCTCTCTAGCGGCTGCAGCTCCTGCTGCTGAACCCCCTAAAGGAGCTCTCCAACGTGCTGCACGCAGACATCCGGCAGAAGCAGCTGGAGTGCGTCCTGCAGATCCTGCAGAGCCACGGCGACGGCCTGGGGCCCGGCTGGCCCCTCGTGTTGGGCGTCATAGGAGCCATCCGCAACGATCAGGGGTACGATCGGCGACGAGGCTTTCAGATCCGCCGGCCGCAGGTCAATCCGAGAACCTAAACCGGCCGCCTGTCCGCTTCCCCCCCAGCGAGTCGTTGATCCGAACAGCCTTCCAGTGCCTGCAGTTGGTGGTGACGGACTTCCTCCCCACCATGCCTTGCACGTGCCTGCAGATCGTCGTAGAGGTAGCCGGCAGCTTCGGCCTTCAGAACCAGGAGCTCAACATCAGCCTCACGTCTATCGGCCTGCTGGTGAGATCCCACGTCACACATTATACAGAAAACGCTCGACCAGCAACATATTTTATCTCAGAGTGTTGCTTTTCTCATGAAATCCCGTTTAACTAATTGGTACCTAAATAACCAGAACCTCTCCCTTACCTTTCTCTCCATATTTTCTCCTCTCTTCCTCCGTTTCCGTTTTTTCTTTTTCTTCCCTTCCTACAGTGGAACATTTCCGACTACTTCTTCCAAAGAGGCGAAGCCATCACCCAGGAGCTGGAAAGGGAGGAGGAAGCCCTCCAGAAGCAAGCCCAGGAGAAAGGGGAAACCCTCAACAGGCCTTTCCACCCCGCCCCTCCCTTTGACTGCCTCTGGCTGTGCCTGTACGCCAAGCTGGGCGAGCTGTGCGTGGACCCGCGGCCGGCCGTGCGGAAAAGCGCCGGCCAGACGTTGTTCTCCACCATCGCTGCCCACGGGACGCTGCTGCAGCAGCCGACGTGGCACATCGTGGTGTGGAAGGTAACGGGCTCGGAATTAGTCACTTTGGACGGATGATGTCTGAAAAAATAAAAGGCATATTTACTGTATAATATCAGAGGACCAGCAGACTTGTTATTTAGACTGTCCGTGCGCCACATAGGTCCTTTTCCAGCTGCTGGACTGCGTGAGGACGTCCTCCACCACGGCGGACAAAGAGAAGATCGAGTCCGGTGGTGGGAACATCCTCATCCACCACTCGCGCGACACGGCCGAAAAGCAGTGGGCCGAGACCTGGGTGCTGACGCTAGCCGGGGTGGCGCGCATCTTCAACACCAGGCGCTATCTGCTCCAGCAGCTAGGTGAGAGCACAAGGGGGTGTCATGCCTGTTCACAACGGCTTCCCTTAATAGCCCCTCTTGACAGTGTTTCTGACTTAATCTGTGGCAAGGTCCTTGAAAAGAGGAACTATTTTTACCGTTTGATATCAAATAGCAGCACGTTTTGAATTTTATGGCTGAGAGGGGTGCCACAAAAGGCTAGAAAAAGTGGTAGAGTAAGCAATAACAAGTAGAGGATGATATATCCAGTAATCAAAATTAAGTAAAATTGGGCAGAGATCTACGAATTGTAGACGTCGAAGTAAAGTGCCACTATTTTTTCTCCTCCATTATGAGTAGCATTTAGTTTAAATGAGCATTTAGTTTAAATCAGTGCCTCCCACTGACAGGTCCAATATGATAGATGATGATGAGCAGCAGTAGATTGTGATTTTATATCCTGGACAGGCCTGATGTTACTACAAAAAACCCGAATTATTTTCCGTTTTCACGGCCTCCTTTCTTGAGACTTTGCGCTGACATGGCCCCCGTTTTGTGGCGCGTCTCTGCAGGGGATTTCTTCGAGGCCTGGGAGGTGCTGCTGAACCACATTCAGTCGGCCGCCCTCAGCAAAAACAACGAGGTGTCCCTCGCCGCCCTCAAGAGCTTCCAAGAGATCCTGCAGATCGTCACGCCCGTCAAAGACTCCGACAGAGTGGGAGACGCCCTCGCCGCCATGGGCGTGCCCCCGGTCCTCATCGACCCCCTCTCCGCCTCCGGCCCGGGCAGACCCCTGCTGCGTTCGGACTCGCTGGTGGAGCGGCTGACCAGGTACAACGGCGCCGAGCTGCAGGCGCCGCCGCCGGGCGAGGAGTCGGCGCTGGAGGACTCGGCGCTGTGGTGGTCGGCGTGGAACACGTGGTACCGGACGGGCACCGAGAGCACCCGGCCGCCCAACGGCCCCACCGAGAAGCTGTCCTTCATCCCCAGCCAGCCTTTCCTCACCGCCCTGGTCCAGATTTTCCCCGCACTCTACCAGCACATCAAAGCCAACTTCAGCATGGAGGACCTGAAAAAGCTGGGCGTCATCCTCCACGGGGCCGTCTCCGTGCCCATCAGCAGCGACGCCTCGCCCTTCATCCTCCCCTCCTACACCGAGGCGGTGCTCACCAGCCTGCAGGAGGCCGTCCTCACTGCTCTGGATGTGTTGCAGAAGGTAGGAAAAGGACACCTTACAAAATAAAATGTCCATATTTGGTAAGCAGTGTAAAAGAAAAAGGGAGAAATGAAGGCAGAATGTGAGCTTCGGGATTAAATCTGTCAGTTATCAGTTCATCTTCAGCCTTGAAATGGTGGAAAAAATACAGGTCTTATACCTTTTCATTGGCTTCTCCTTAACCAAAAAGTCCCACTTGTAGTTGTAAGTTCTTTCTTCCTTTTTCTGTGTCAAGCCAGCCCCGGAAAGTGTTTTTGTTTGCTAAAGCGTGTGCTAAACCTGTGGCGGTTGTTCCTCCCCCCCCCGTGCTGCAGGCCATCTGTGTGGGCCCGGAGAACCTGCAGGTCATGTACCCGGCCATCTTTGAACAGCTGCTGCTCTTCGTGGAGTTTTCCTGCAAGCCTCCCCAGTACGGCAGGATGGAAACCAAACACGTGGCCAATGCCAAATACAACCAGGTACGACACGCTCCGCACGCCGCTTCTGCCCGTTCAGCTGCGGCCGCCTTAAGGTGACGGGCGCCGGCCCCCCCTCAGCCTCCTTCCCTCCCATCTTCAGGAAATAAGATCGGAGAGCGAGAACTTTGTCAGATTATCCTCAACCTTCCCGTTACCGGAAAGTCTGGTTAAAGGTTATAAGCCCCCCTGACGGTCTATGACGGTTGTTTTAGGAAAAAGAAAAAAAAGACCCGATTGTTGAAGTTCATTTGCAAACCACTGCAGACACGAACACAACTCTTAGAAGAAGAAAAAAAAAACAGCCATTTAATTGCAGTCTTTTCTCATTCTGTTTCTTGGAACTACTCGCTGGATAACCATTTTAGATCCAGCTATTTGCACCGGTGAGTTTCATCATCTCCTTAAGCCCCATCTATAGATGTACTAAGCTGTGCTGAATGCTGATGACCTACCCCCTGCGGCAGATGTGAAATCAGTCCGCATGGTAGGCTCTCACGTCTCATCTGCGTCTCTCACCACTCACTCCATGCTGCCCCCCCCCCGTCCCAGCCCCCGCCCCCCTCCCCTTCTCTCTCTGCCTGCCACTAACTGGTGGTTCTGCCTCTGTGTGCACAGTCCCTTTGGACTTCATTCTCAGTCGACTTTTGTGGTTCCGGTGATGTCCATACGCACAAGTTTGGTTGTGTTAATACCTCCTAAAGGCACACTTTGAAGACTCCACTCATTTTCTTTAGCTCCAACATTCGAGCCGTGAAACTCAAAAGGCCCCTCCCTGACCAAACTGACCTTATAGTCGGCCCTAATTTGCCGTGTACGTTTTTACGCCCATGCAAAGTGTGCTTTTACATCCAGCTTTTCAGTGTGGTCCTGCCAAATGGTCGGAGAATGTGTTTCTAAACGTGTCAGATTTTTATTGATCTATTTATTTATTTTGCCCATTCGGTTGAAATCCCTTGTCCCTGCAGGCAGAATGGGTGGCCTTAAACTATGTGCCCTTTGCTGAGCGCTCCTTGGAGGTGGTGGTGGACCTGTACCATAAAACGGCGTGCCACAAAGCCGTCATCAACGAGAAGGTGCTGCAGAACGTCATCAAGGTATTCTCCACCAAAATACTTGTACCGTTTTATCGTAATTGGTAAAAAATGTTTCCTTGTTTGATTTGATGTGTTGGAATTCCGTTCTATACACCCTTGTGTATTCTTTTCTGCTCAAAAACGGAACTTTTTTATGCAGAAAGTTGCTGTACAGACGATTGATGCAGCTTTTTTAAGTTAGAAATACATTTTTAAATTCTGAAAAAGTGAGTCCCTACCAATTTGTCGCCGATTTCCACCGGGCACATTTCGCTCGAGCCCTCTCTGAGTCTGACGGTATCGATCTGAGGAATCGCGTCTTGTATGCTACTCTCAAAAATCAACATGTTATTGTAAAGCCTTCACTGTATTCAGTTGGGGATTTTTTTTCCAGGGTCAACTCCTGCTTTTGACCACTCTTTTCCCACAATGTGTTTCTGCTCCAACCCCAAATTGAAGATGGTTGTTTTGCCAAGGACCTATTAAGGAGATTCCATGCGGACCCATCCAAATGTGGCTCCCTCCCTTTTCTGGCTCTTTAGCAAGAGGGTGATACTTGAAATGTTTGCTTGGGGAGCCCAGCTGCTCTCAGAAAAGAGAGAGCTTTTATTATTATTTTTTCCCCTTTGAGAATGGCATTTGAAAACGACCATTGGTGGCTCTGAATAAATGCTTTTCGATGACTCATTTTTACTTTAACCGACATAAGGTTTTCTCTCAAACTAAAGAAATGATGGGAAATATTTCACAATGCCTCTACTTTGTTCTAAATGTCTAGATATATTTTTTAATGAGCATTCCTGTCTCTTCTGCTCGTTTTTGAAGACGTTAAGAATGCCTTTGGGTTTGAAGTACGCCTGTCCTTCAGAGAGCACCTGGAAGCTGGCCGTGTCATCTCTCCTTAAGGTCTTGTCCATTGGACTGCCAGTTGCACGCCAGCACGCCTCATCTGGAAAGTTTGACACTATGTGGCCCGAGTTGGCCAATGCCTTTGAAGACTTTCTCTTCACCAAAAGGTACTTCTCTTTAAAGGCTTAGTGTCGACTCAAAGACCTCCAGAAGGCCAATGTAGCAACGGAATTGCACTCTTTTTTTGCAGCACTCCCCCGGATAACGTCTCCATCCAGGAATTTCAAAAGAATGAAGCCGTTGACGTGGAGGTAGATATCGGTTTCAGTCATTTTAATGAAAAGATGTAGTCGCTCCCATATCTTCAGTGTGGCGTCTTTTCTTTTTGTTAGGTTGTCCAACTGATCAGCACAGAGATTTTACCATTTGCCAACTTCATCCCCAAAGACTTTGTTGGCCAGATCATGGCCATGCTCAATAAAGGTTCCATTCACTCCCAGTCTCCCTCCTTCACAGGTAAGTAACTGACTTTTGTTTGTTTTTTTTCATGTCGTTGGTTCAAGTCTGGTGCACAAACGGCTCTTTTTCTTGCCCCAACAGAGGCGGAGATAGACGTGCGGATGCGGGAGGAGTTCTCGAAGGTGTGTTTCGAGACCTTGCTGCAGTTTTCGTTCAGCAACAAGGTGTCCACCCCGCAGGAGGGCTACATCTCCCGCATGGCGCTCTCTGTGCTCCTCAAACGGTCCCAGGACGTCCTCAGGCGCTACGTAGAGGACGAGCGGCTGAGTGGACGCTGCCCCCTACCGAGGTACCACTCTGTCACGGCACCGCAGCTGGATGTATTTGGAAAGATCAGACATCCTTATCTGCTCTGCTTTTATAGAAGTGCTCATTAAATGCTTTGTCCAATAGATAACACATGCGTGATCATGTGACCCTATTGTCTGGTAGTCTTACTCATACAGTGACCTTATCCAGACTCACCCACCCATTTTCACACATTTGTCCATCCTATTTTCTGAAGTAAAAGGATTTAAAATGCTGCATTTAATCCCGGGCCTTCTTTTTGTTTTTTAAGCCGACGACATCCTTTGTCCTTTTTTTCATTTTAGGCAGCAGGTGACCGAGATTATCTTTGTATTGAAAGCCATCAGCACTTTGATGGACTCGCTGAAGAAGACACACCCAGAAAACGGTAAGTTATCAAACTACGGTGCTGTTTGAATAGTTATTGGAAAGAAAATGAGTCACAAAGGGGGGAAAAAATGTATAGACACCGTATCTGTCATCTGCTTGTTTTGGAAAATGCGTCGGAGTACAATGAGGATCATTTTTCAGAGTTTTGTCCCTGATCTGGAAGGAATGTTTGTTTCCAACAATGTCAATGTCATAAATCATTTCTTATATCAGTAATAGACTGGAGTGAGACATTGTAAAATTAGATTTTTGAAATGCCCTTGAACATGTTTAGATTACAATGTCCTTCATTCCAAGCAAAACTAATTCCCCCACACCTATGGGAGTTTCATTAAGGAGATGATGCCTTTGATTGTCCTCCGTTACAAATAATGTTTTTCTCCTTCCTCTCTCTTCCATCACTCTGTCTGTTCCTTTGTTTACCACCTGCAGTGGATGGTAATACGTGGGCTCAGGTGATTGCACTATATCCTACGCTAGTGGAGTGCATTACCTGCTCCTCATCTGAGGTGAGCTCAGCCCTGAAGGAGGCCCTGGGGCCCTTTAAAGACTTCATGCAGCCACCTGTCTGCAAAGTCCAGAATGGAGAGTCCTGACCGGGCTCACCCTCTGCTCCTCGTTTTTATAAAGAAGAAACACTGAGTCTTGATTCTTATTCCGGGCGGCTTCGCAAGCCGCTCGGACATGAACTCCACATGAACTCCATCTTCGATGACGTTAAGAAAAACCAAGCCGAGGTCGCCCCAGACCAGATCCAGGCACCCCGGACTTCACACTCATTATCGTGTGCTTCTCATGTGACCCGATGATTCATATGCCCCTCCACCCTTCCACTCTCATACAAACTGACTGCAATGGCCTGTTAACCACAGAGATTAAAAGAAAAAATTGCAGCGTTGCTTCTGAGTTTTGTTTTATTTTATTCTCCTGAAGAGGCTGCATCGATGTACAGTGTGTGGTGATAGTGTTGAATATGTAATTAATGATGATTTCAAAAGAAAAAAAAAGGCAAAAACTGGGGCTTAAACGTTTGTGACATTTTCCAGTTTGAAGATTTTATGCAAAAAGAACAACAAATCTTACTATAACATTCCATGTCATCTTTAGCCAGCCATCTGATGATTGTATGTGTCTGTGTAAAATAAATGGGACAATTCTACAATCAGCTCTATGGCATGTGTGCTCAGTCATGACTTAAAGTGCTTAAAGCTGATCAAAAAACTAGATTTCCCTAAGACCTGCTAAATGTTTAATGTACAAACACTTTTATAATTTGTTTTAATATCAAGTAAGCTGGACGTCATTCTGTTCACTTATGTCCCGTATTTACATTTTCTGGAGACCTGCATCCCTACATAACATATTCATAATTCAATGTAAGTCCAGGATTTCCTGGTCAATACTAGTATGAAAATGGGAACTTTTATTTGTATGAAATGCATTAAAAGGCAGCGTCTGGTTTGTTCATTTCTCTGCTAATGTAGGCAAAGGGATATGTACATTGCCACATAGCAACTGTGATTTCTGTAAGTGACTTTTTAAAGCTCTACGTTTGTACTTGGTCATTGCAGTCTTTGCAGAAATCATATCTGGGGAAAGGCCTTTGGTGGCACGCAACCATAACTCCTTAGCTGCCATTTTAATATATTTGCTACCAATCTTTTTTTTTAATTTGTTTTTTAACCCAAATAACTTTAAAGGTAAGCGGAGGTAAAATTCAAATTTAGGAATGGAAAACTAACATTTTTTTCTGGTTGGGAAGAAGAAGAAGAAGAAGAAAAAAATGAACTACTTCCGTTTATCTTTTATTGTCTCCTTTTAGACAAGGGGGTTGTGGCATATTTGTACATTGCGGTTTGTTTTTTGGAATGGGACCCTCGGCGACAGAAATATCTACTTTATAGTGGAAAAACGCCAGCTCAGTTCTAACCATTCTGCCAGCTAAGCCTCGTGTATATGCTTCGAGGGACGTGATGGCTGACTCGCACGTGCTCTCGGCGGACCCCGAACCTTAGCTTGGGCCCCCTCGGAAGGTCACATGAGGGGAAAGGACAGGGCTGTGGTTTGTATTAAAAACAACGAAGAAGACGGAGGAGGTGGTGATGGGGAGTGGGGAGGGCTCCTCTTGGGCGGGGTTTCCCTCTCATTTCAAGTCTGCTCAGAAGAGGAGTGGAGCGGGAGAGGACGGACGGACATCTTCGTCGGTGAGGGTGTATCTCCGCCGACGAGACGCTGCACTACTTTACGCTTCCCCCCCTCCCTCTCTTTTTTTAAAAAGAAAATCCGCTGCATTTCTTCTCTTTCCTCATTCGGCTTCTTCTTCACCACGTACTGGCTGAGGTAGTAGTTTGTGCTGTTGGTCGGGTTGAGACACTGCCCGCTATGGAGATGACTGCGCAAGCTACTGCCTTGCTGGTGCTGGTGCCTTCACTTCAGCTCGTGGAAGGAAAAGGGGGGAAAGAAAGTCACGCTCCCAACGCCGTTAGCCAGTTTTTAAACAGGTAATGCTCGGTGCCTTATTTGAAACAAGATATTAGTGATTTAATTTTTTTTATATTTTAGCGTGGTTGGGGGAGGGGGTGTTAAATATTTTTGCTGCATTTTGACCTGTGTCGTGTCTTTCTGTGCATCAATTGCCCAATAAAATAGTTTGCGCATTAAAAGAAAAAATACTTTGTGGTTTGTAGTTTTCATTTGAAAGATAACGCAACTCTTAAACGCGTTTTCCCCCCTTTTTTGTGTAAACGTAAGTTATTTATTTTTTTGGTACATGCATTCGTATACGCTAAGCTATCTGTATGTGCATTTTATTTGAAACATTTTTTTTAACGCGCAAGGAAAGTCGACACGCGAACGCAACGCGGCGTCCAGCACCACGCGGGCAGGGGCGTGTAGAAAGTAAGCATGTGGGTCAGCGTTACTGTTGCTATGAGGAGAGGAGTGACGTGGCTCCTGCTGCCCACAGAGGTGTCCTACGGTGCATCTGCTCCGGTTCGCAGATAATAATGCTGCATACCATCGGACCTGTCTGTGTGTGTGTGTGTGTGTGTGTGTGTGTGTGTGTTCTGCACTAGAGTACTCAAATGCAGGGCAAAGGCACAGCTTGTTCATTCAGCCCACTGTTGGCTCGGTCCACATAATGCGGACTGCTTATTATTCTAAATATGAATGGTACGTCCCTGTGTAGTGTCCACGGACAGTGGACAGTTGCATGACCCCCCCTCCCCATAAACCATCTTTCTAAACCCTACTACAGGAGTTAACCTTTTGGATCCTCCCCTGGCTGCCCAGCTGTGTCTGCTGGCTGCTCCCTACCACATTAGGATGGGTCTCGTGACAGGGGTGGGGACCGGAATGAGTAATGAGCTGTGATTGGCTGGCAGCCTGGCTCTGTGAAAGCTTGCAGGGGGCTGCATGCTTGATTTTTGAGCCCCCTCCTTCCCCCCCCCCCCCCAAACCGCCCCCTTGCTGCTCAGATCAGAGCCAGAAACTCATTCAGAACCTGAGCGTTTTTCTGCTTTGACCTTCCAAGAGGAGTCCATTGAAATATTAATGAGCTCGCACTTGATATGATAGTTGTGCTCATCCCGGGCCACGCTCCTGCCCACCAGCATATGCGCTCAAGTGCTACAGTGATTTTTACTCCGGCTACTCACCGCGCAGAGGCATGCTAGCAACAAAGAGGGAGTGCTTTTTCACCCTAGAAGACAAGCGAATAGCCCACAGAGGAGGCCCTGCTATTACTGAGCTGCTCGCATAAAAGGCCCAACAGGTCTGCCTCATGTAATAAACACCGGCGTTTCATCTTCAGGGCCAAACCTAACGTCGTTTATCACATCCTGACTGTAAAGAGATCCAGTCCGTGGATGGGTGAGCAGCACAGAGGCGCCCAACGGTGTGTTCTACCCATCCGTCTTCTGCCAAAAGTCTAATTCGAGCCGAGCTGCAGATAAATCTTACTTTTCGGACCGCAGGAGCCCCCGGCGCGATAATTTAGAGGCTGTTGGGGAAACTTTTCCGCTCTCGGTAGTATCGCTGAACAGTCACACCTCTGCCTCTCCGTCATCGAATACCCTCACGCCTGCCACCTCGTCTACTTGTGTTTGATGGTGGGACTGTAAATATGCTCATAGAAAAAAAGATGAGTAGTATATTATCACTGCAAAGAACCTGGAAATGTGGATGTTTTTTGTTTTTTTGCTTGGATAGTAACCTGGAACGTGAAGCAGTTACTAGAAAGAGCAATTCACTGAGAAAAGCTAGCAGTGATTGTGCATTTTTGTCATTTTCCCACATTTTATTGCTCGGTTCAGTCTGAAAAAGTAATTAAGACTATAAGCCAAGCCTATCTGCTATATAGATATATATGTATATTTTAAATGGAAATGGTGTCATTCTTTCATTGATGATTTGAATCATTTTCAGTACCAAAAGGGCCTAATTGGTTAAACTGTTTTTCCACTACCTTTTGTAAGAAAATGGCATTGAAACATATGCCCACCCCCCTTTAAAAGTGGCCCTGAGGGCCTCGGCCAGCCTTTGTTCCACACGGCAGTGAGGTAACGCTTTTACCTCCGTGTGTGAGCAGATAAGTATCTTCCTCCAGGCCCACTCAGCATCTCCTTCAGATCTGTCCATGGGTGGGGTGGGAGTGCTGTGACCTTGGAAAAACAAGCCACCCACAGGAATGACTGTGTCATCATTGCCGTCATCCAATCTGGACCACACACACGCACCGACGCACACACACACACACACGCGCGCACGCACACACACACACACTTGCGTAGAGGGAGTGGGAGTGGAGTGCCAGATCAGAGCTGGCCTGACGGGAGGAGGATGCGGTGCTGGTCCTGCAGGGACCAGATGGTCCCCCCCGCTCCTGCAGAGGACCCGGGAGTGTGAGACTCCCACGAACAACACGCCACGAGCCCCCAAAATGCACCGCAAAGGCATTTATCAGGAGAATCATGAGAGCGTTTTCCGTTATATTAGCCCCCGTATTAATCGGAAAATCAGAAAAGGATTTGGCAAAATTCTTTCTTTTTGTCCCAGTGTGCTATCATCCCTCCGAATATCTATTTAGCCTTTGACCTGTTTAGCTCCAACTGAACCAGGGAAGTGAAAATAAATGTGTGTAACCAATTAAAACGATGAACTGGAAAGCCAGCGCGGTGTTGTTTACGTTTCTGCTAAAGCAAATGCTGGATGAGGCTTAAGCGCCGGTTCAGCTCTGGAGATCTGCTCTCTCTGGTGAGTGAGCTCTATTCCTCCTGGTCTCCATCACTTCCGCTTTCCCACGCTGTCAGGAATAATCCCATCCTCACCTTTCCACATCGCAGCTCTCGGCACCACTTCTTTTTTTGTCTTTTCTTTGCCAGGACTCTCTTGAGTTGACCATCCCTTGATTTGTCATTGCAGGCTGGCCACTCTTGACCCACACCTCCCCTTTTTTTTTTTTTTAGTCTACATCTCAGGTGTCTCTGGACTCCACCGAAACCGGATCCGTCGCTCATTGGACGACGCCGCTCGTCGTTCTTCTTATTCCAAAAAAACAGGTATACGGGAAGGCACTGTGAATAATATCAGGTATTTAGTGTAAAGAAACGGTCGGGTTTCTGTCGTCTTTTCCTTCTGCGAGGCCTTTCTGTTTTTTTTTTTGCCTCCCCCTGTCATGTTGGACCTTGAGGGCTTTCATTCTGCTCTGTGAACAACACCTCTGGTCTGGTAGGAATTCCAACAATTTAGTACCTCATCCCCTTAGAACATGGTTTTTGCCGGGGCTATCTGGTGTGGAATTACACCCCTCCGAGCAGCGGCCACCAGAAGAGCTTTACATGTTCTAATGGGGGTAATTTAGTCCCTTTTGCACCCACCTCCATTTGGGGCTGTTAACACGGAGGGACGGAGGCGTTTTCCTGCTCTGTGAAGCCACTCTGATCGAAAAGGAGTTTTTTTCAAGCCTTTAAATAACCAAACGCTGAAATAAAATCCTCCTGTCTGTTTACGGGGCAGAAGAATACACAAACATGCCTCTGTTGTACCGATGGACACGTCTAAACCAACGGGCGGAAGGAAGTGACAAGGCCAGAAACCATCCATTTCTCCTTTTTATTACAACATCTTTTTTTTAATCTCCCTCTCTCTCCTTTTCACCGTTCCTCGGTTTCTAAAACAGTAGAAATGACACGTCTTGGTTTCGGAAAGATGTACATCACTTACAGAAACAGAGAGAAGATTGTCCACTGGAAATAATATTTACATTTACATCAAGTTACTCCCCATGTTTTGGCTGAAAGCCAGCCATTTGTACAGCAGAAAAACACTCAAAATGAGAACCACATCGATGGTGAACGCACCAAAAAGGAAAGCGCCTGCTAATGGTCATCGGAGACGGGTGCTGTTCACAAACATTATCTAAACATCCGGTCAACCGACGTAGTTAAGAGGCACCTGTAAGTATATCTAAGAAGGACTGAGAGAGGATGACGGTCACAAAGGAAGACGTAAGAGGTTGGCGAAGCTGTTTCTCTTTCGATTGGAAACAAATGGCAAAAGCTGGGCTGCAGGTGACCATCTGGAGGTGACCCACATCTGAGAGGACCACGTGTGAGCCGGGCTGCTTCGTTTCAGGGGGGGACCGGAACACATGGCGGACACAGGTTTTAAGAACTCTTTTTTTTTTTTGCGTGTTCGTTTTCTTGTTTTGTACACTGTACAGACGTTCGAACAATGGCTATTTACATTTTCACATTTCTAAGTTTTGTGCGCGGGTCAGTGACGGCCATAAGTCCCAGCCGGCGACCTTTTCTTTTTTGTTTTTCCCCCGCACATGTGAACTTCGCAGCAGCTTCCTCGTCATGGAGGAAAGACAAAAAAAAGAAAGAAATATCTACGTCTTAACTCAAATAAAAAGAAATAAAAAATGGTCTCCTTCCGTGGGACGGCTTGTCTGTTTCTCTTCCGTAAAAGGAAATCTAAGGACGATCTCGGGGAGACCGGGACAGAAATCCCACCTTTGATCTTTCACCAGAAGAGGAAACCCACACAAATGCGGTTTAAAACTACCGGGGGGGGGGGGGGGGGGGGGGGGGGGGGTATGTGGGCTAGTTCTGCTTGTTTCCGTACATGAGGGGGATGATGTAGACGGAGATGTCGTCGCCGGAGCCCAGCCGGTCGTTGGATATCCTCCAGCCCCGGTCCTTCAGCACCCCCCGGGCTCTCATGACCAGGTCCTGAGCCGCCATTGTGTACCTGCCAAAACCAAAAGTGATTAACGGTCAGTTCATGGAGCCGTGCACTCTGCTCCACTCAACGCGTCTGAGACAAACACATCTGAGCTCCTTAAAACCGCAAAGCAGTTCCTTTGACATCATAGGAGCGATTTATCTAAATGTTTTTGTATATTTGCATAAAGCTAGATAAGGCCGGGTTGAGAGGAGCCAACGTGCCTGTGCTGGTCGTCCGGGTCGCAGTTTGCCAGGAAGCCGCTGACCGCTTCGGCCACTTCCTGATTGGAGAGGACGTCCCACAGACCGTCGGTTCCCAGAACCAGGACGTCATCCGCCCCGTGCTCGTGCTGCGATAAGGGGTAAACTCTGACCTGCGGGTGAGGAGAGACGAGGCGAGAGTTCAGGGTTAAGGAATTTTAAAAATAACTTGCTTATCTTAAAAAGCCCATTTTTAGGATTCGCTGCTACCTTTCATCCTAAGGGTCACGGTAACTGATTTTATTTCTCCTTAAGGTGTTACCGTTATGCCAGATTTTGTTCAGAAGAATACATTTTTATTTTCACATTTTCCACTCTAAAAAATAGTCCCCTGCATTAATGGTGCATTACAATGCTCTTTTAGAGGCATATTATAGCTTTTAAAATCATTTCTCATTTTTGGTTGTCCTGCAAAGGGGTACATTTTCTGGGTGGTTCCTGTTTGATTAAAGTTTGTCCAGGTAAATGTCAAAACTTTTGAGCGTTGAAATTTGCCTCTGTCATTTACAGAGACTGCTATCCCGCTAGCTAGCTTGCCTAAAAACAAAGCTCATCTTGGCTGTCGAAGAAACTGGTTCAGATCAGGGTCAAAGAATTTACAGAGTGGCTCTCGGCTGAGCTAGTGGCTGGATGAAGCTGAGGCTGGACTCTTGACCAGCTCTGGGTTCCTCCAGCTCGCTTAGCCGATAGCCGGCCTCTGCCCCTTTTTCAGCCGGTCAGTTCTACTCATCACATGCACTGCACCGCATTATTAACAGGCACACTGAGGTCTGAAAATCCATTTTTAGCAGAATAACTATAAACCATCTTCCCTGCTAATCAAGAAATCTGTTAATGGCAACCGTCAAGATGTTTTAAAGCAAAGGACATTCAAATTTTACAATACATTCGAGGTACAGCCTCCCAAGTTCAAGTGGGCCAAACAAGGCTAACACACATAGCCAGTCAGATGAATACATAGTTGCCCATGGCTGCTTTAAGTCATTTCTCCTCTTCTGCGAGGGGGAGTTTGTTATTCCCCTCACACACACACACGCGGTGAATAAAGGCTGTTCGGGAGTTACGGTGACCCCCTGCGTGGGTCGTGAACTTCCCGGTTATGGCCGTACCAGTGGGTGGATTTCTCAACAGAGCAACACAGAAGACCAAGAGACGGTTTGAACCTTTGATCCGGAGCCCCGCTTTCACGTGTCACGTCCCTTTTCAGTCCCGTTCGCGTAGCAATCGCCGATGTTAACGTTGCACAATCCCTACAGGGCACCCTCCCCGATTTCTGGACAGTCCTTTCCGTATGCGTTAAACAGCCGGCGTGACCTCTGACAGCTGAAATGAAGCATTTCTCTTTCCCGTAATAACAAAAGTGACTTGCGGCATCTCCGAGGATCATCCGGGGGGGAAAATAAAGAGCTGAACTACGGCTGAACTTAGAGAGCGGCGAATGAAAGAGCACAAGCATTTACGGCCTTCCTGACTTCTGCCATCATGTGCGATAGTCGCTAATAATGGGGATCGCAAGGTTTACGGTCGATGGCAACGTGTCCTACAGGGCACGGAAATAACCACCCGCAGATCGAGCTGGTCGGAAACGAATATCACCTAACTTTCCAGACGGCCGACAGCCCTTTGAAGCCCACGTTTACTACTCTGCATCAATTTGCACTCACATGCAGCTTTTTAATTTTTTTTGTTGTTTGTTCAGGGGATTTGAACATGATTAAAAGCCACAAAAAATCATATTTGGCACAGTTAAAAAAAATGTGTGAAGACTCTCCTCTTCAATTAAAGTCCCTTGCATATATATTTGGCTTTTTTTAAACCATGTCTCAGAGATCGTCCTGCTAATGAGGAGCCATTACCCTTCTTCCACTGGGAAGCAACCGTCCTCCACCAAATAGTTTTTATATGTTGGTGTCTCTTATGTTTTGCTGTTCATACAGTGAATTAGCGTTTCGACAGCAATATATATGTAAATGGTTACATTTACCTGTCCTCTGGATTTTCTTTCTTTTAATCTGGGCTTCTATGAGGTCAGAACGAAGCCTAACAGACAGTACAATTATATCTATACTATATAAGTTATAGTGGAGACTTGTAGTCTTTGTGACAGATACCGAGGAGGAACTATTACAACAAAGAGAGCAACGTATCTGTGGAGGATATACATTTAGAAAAAAAATCTCCAAAAACGATTCTTCTTTTGTAATATTTTTGTAACATTGGAAAGGTATTAAGCTGATGTGGTCTGATCCTGATTCCTAGATAATAACTTACAGTTGAGGTCACGTACTATCATCTGTTTCAAGAAAGAAAAAAAAACTAACATTTTTTAACATTTTGGAAGGAGATTCGTTCATAGAAGAGTCGGTTAAGACGAGTGCATGGGTAAGTTCTCCCATCTTCTATATTCTACAAACTAGGCTCTCTTATTGGCCATTTATTTTAGAAGCCCCCAATGTTTCTGCCAGACTTCTGAAAAAAAGGCACATTGAAGGCACGATAAGCACAGCTGTTCTCCATGAGCCTGTTCCAGGTACATCAACATCAGTTTATGGTGTTTTTTTTAAAATAATTTATCAACGAATAAAACCATAAAATCACCAAAGTAAGTGTGTTCTGTGGATTGGTCTGCTGGTTAGTTTTTCTTTTTTTTTTCTCCAAAATATCTGCTATGAGACCCAGTGTTGTGGGGTAAGCCGGTAGTAATTGACATTCGTTTTTTATTTGTCCCACTTCTGCAATCATCTACTTTAATTTAACAGTCTTTCTATGATTGTACTCAGGGTTGGATTTTTCTTTTCTTTTATTCTTAGGAGTTATTTGAAGTTGTCTTAAAGAAAAGAGAAGTGATTGTAAAAAGAATAAATAAAAGAGACTAATTGAAAAGAGTTCTCAGAGTTTTCCTCTGATTTGATTCAAATAGATGGTGCAGCTGGTCCCTAACCTGATGCAAACTCAGCTTTGGGGACACTATTTAAAAGAAGGTATATTTTTATAACCATAATTTTCTTAGCAATAGAGTCATTTTGATGCAATTGATGAACCTACGTCTGCCCCACTTTCCCTTTACTTGAGATCACATGAGTAAAAAAAACTACCAGGCCAGGTGCAAATACTGCTGTGTTCACTAATTCAGAGAAAATGTGGCTCTGTGGCAGGAACAAAGTAAATTTGGGTCTGAGAACGGGAGTAAATAATGCTATTTTGTCTACACTGTGAGAGGACGAATGTAATCCATCCACTGGCAACAGACATGTGAAGGTAATCTCAAGAAAATCACAGAAAATTCCACATAAGGGCCCTGTGAAGAACACCCAAAGTGCTCCTGCTCGAGTTTTTACTAACAGCAGGAAATAGGGCCGTATTAGTCCGGCGCTCAGGTCTCTGCTCTGGCTTCCTGAAAAGACTTTAAAACAGCTCTGCTTATGTACATATCTCTGATATGTTAGAGCCGTTTCAACCAGCTCGGACTCTGAGAAACTCAGGTAGTGGCCCCCAAACAACCCGTTTTACGCTGTTAGAATCTGGAAGAGTCCATTGAATTCTTGACACCTTATTTGTGAGAAGTCATCGCTGCTAGGCTTTTATCTGCCTTCAAATGAAGCATACTCCAGATGCCAGTTATTATATGGTTTTACTTTTAATCTAAAACGTATTTACAATAAGCTCTTCTACTTCAGATAAATGATCTAAACACTGCTTTCCTGTTGCAAAATGTCTGGTATGCTAATGAATTCCGCCCAGTAGCAAAATCTGCTTGATATCAACCATCAATAGTCCCCAACTTCCAGGTCTGGTTGTGGAACTATCACAGTGACTGTACAAAGAGATACCTGCAAGGGAGAGTTCTCAAGGAAAAATAAAACTCTCTGACCAAATATAACCAACTCATAAGAACCCAAACTGACACGTGTGTCAATTTAAATAAAAAATAAATGTATAGAAAATGGCTGACAAAAGACATGGGAATGACAGGTATTTGACATTTGAAGATGGTAAACTGTTATGTTTTTGTGATATGTGAAATGTGATATAAAAGGTTCAATCGGTCAGTTTTGTATTCTATATAATTTCCCTTGGTCCAGGCTCTTATGGGTTAAGGCCAAACTACAGTTCACCACTTAACATGGAGACAAAGAGCTGACCTGGAACAATGAGCTCTGGACACATCAGCAGTAGTGCAAAAAAAAAAAAGACCCGCTTGCACTAGAATAACCGAAAACTAACGTTACTGCGTGGTGTCAGAAATTCTGTGGTTTGTGGCAGAGGGATTACTTCCTCTTTCCACATAACTTGCAAACGATTATAAATAGATTCAAAGAGATTTTCCACGTGACAACGCTAAGAAAAAAATACGCTGTCATTCTGATGGCTGAACACACACACATACACACACACACCAATTCAAATGGTCATCTACACGGCCTACCTCCGGGCAGCAGGACAGGAAGGGCTTTATGTAAATGTTGGAGTCGTGCACTTTCAGGTTGTGGTCCCCCAGACCTCTGGTGACTCCGATGGTTGCCAGGACGCGGGCCTGCAAAAGATCAGAGGCGGGTCAAACACAAACCCCCCCCCCCATCGGCCGTAAACAGAGCAGCACCAAAACCAGAAGTCATTCAGCATTTCCATTTCCGCCCATCTTGGAGTTTTCACACGCCGACCAAGGCTTTTGGGAGTGCGTCTAAAAGAAAACTTTTTGACTTTTGGCTCGAGCGATGGCCGCCGCCGCTCGCTTCTGACAAATGGCAGACATCTGGGAAAATGAGGACGGGGCCGAGGAACGTGAGACGCACGGGGAGCCACAGGCCGTTTGCAGAAAAGCCAACAGTCATTACATTACGTCACTTATCATTTATGGAGTCATTATTTACAACTTTCTGCTCCTAGCTAAATCTTTTAGCTCAGCATTAGTTTATTCTTGTAAAGTTCTATGCATGTCCATCATTGGATTGTATATATATATGTATGTGCTGTTGTATATCTGGAGTTGGAAAAAAAATCATTTCCTTCTGGTATTATTCAAGTATTTCTGATTCTGATTCTGATTGATTTTTTTTCCACAAAGTGTGGACCGTTGTCAACTTTTGGTTTTAAAAGCTGTACAGTGGTCGGAAAAAGCACTGTTCGTGCCCTGCTATATTTCTTTTTGACTGTAAAAAATAAATTAAAAAAAGAAATATATACACACACACATACACACATATACATATATATATATACACACAATAACAAAAAAAGTTGTAAAAAAGGAAAAAAGAACATGTTTACTGTTGTGTAATAATTACCTAGCTCCATTTTTGTAGATTTATATATATATATACTTATGGACCATGCATGCATCCCTGACCTTATATATATATACACACATATACATAAATGCATGGTCCATAAGTTGTGGGAGCTGCACAGTTTTATCACAGAACTATTTTCCCAAACCTCTGATTTAATTAATAAAGCTGTATTTAAGTGAGTTTGTACGGTCTGGGCCCCTGAATGGCGGCGCAGCACTGGGGAACTGGGTTAATGGACTCTACTGTACAGGGAAAGGGCATCCGAGGGCGAGCGGGGGGGGGGGGGCGGGGGGGGGCGGGGGGCCGGGGGTCGGGATCAGTATGCGGCGCGGCGCGTCAGCCTTCCAAACCTCCCCGGGCAGAGACGAGGAGACATCCTGGGATTAATTGCGGCGCGGCGGAGGCTTTGAAGTGCTCTAACGTTTCTCTGCCTCACACACAGCTCCCCTCGCCCTATCTGCCCATCCATCTCCACCCCACTTCAAAGAGAGGCAACGCGCAGACGTGGGCACGGGGAGCTCTGTGTGTGTGTGTGTGTGTGTGGGGGGACATCTGCCCCGGTCATCAGTCAAACGGGGAACCGCGTCTGAAAGGCGGATCATGTGATATCGGCTTTCATCCCTGACCTTATGGAGACGTCGCCGAGGAGAAGTGTGCGCCAAAAAAAATAAATAAATAAAAAACGTCTTGAGAAATGTGCTGAGCTCATCAGACTGCAGGATTCTCGGCCAGTCAGTGTCTCGGTCCAGCCTCTCTCTTTTCCTTCGCCGGTCCATCTAACAGATGGCTCGCATTTGAGGCCGACCTTTGCCCTCCCGCCCCCCCAAACTGTATCTGTGCTACATTCTACCTTCTAAAGGACATTAACATACAAACGCCATTATAGTAGATACGCCATCTTTGTCTTAGATCTGCCCAGGATGGGGATTATGTTGGGAGAAAAAGCCCCAGACATGCCCCCCCCATGCGGTGGCAGGGGGGGGGTGGCCGGGGCTCTGGTTATAGGCTCTGAAGGGGGGGGGGGGGGGGTCGGACGTCCTCTTACCTTCTTCCCTTCACCGTAGATCAGGGGGAACTTCAGGTCATCATCCTCTATGGTTTTATACGCCCTGCGCAGAGGGAGAAGACACTTTAATGGGATTTTTTTTCTTTTTTTTTTATATGGCAGGCAGTGCACACATGTCCCTGAGATGGACTGCTTCCGTGCCCCCCCCCCCCCCCCCCCCCCCCCCCCCA
>CAJRST010022223.1:4098511-4120736 GCA_907169785.1 Menidia menidia | reverse complement strand
AGGGGGGGGGGGGGGGGCTATGTTTGCACTTCTGTGCACACCACATTGTGTCACTTATCAAAGATGACATTAAAAACAGAAGTGGTTTGTGATGAAGTACCTCTGCCCCATTTGCCAAAAGCTTTAAACAGCAATAACCGGAAGTCATTGTTTCCTGTATGAGGTTACTGCTGTGTCATTTTCAACCATCTACTATATATGCCACTTTTGTGTCATACTGGAGTTTGGGTCCACTCTTCTTGAAAATGTACATTAATCTAAATGAGGACATAGGCATCAGTTTACACAGAATTTAAATTGGACATTGACCGGACAATTGGAGCCCCTTGATTCTCCTAATGGCTTGTTTGGGGTCGCCATTCTAATCGTACTGTCAGAGAGCTTAGTTAAAAGTGCTCGCTGATGCCTGTAGAGTCTGAGATGTAACCCTTGTTTTTGTTTTGTTTTTTCTCAGAATTTATTGTGACCTCAGGGTGAAGTTGCTGGGATGTCCACTCACAGAGAGTGAGCGGACAGCTGTCTTGAATGCTTTCCACTAGTAAATAATGATTTTCTCTGTAGTATGATGGACTCCAAATTGTAATTAAATGGCCTTTTGACCCTTCCTATTACTTCTCAAAGATCGTTGCCGATGTCTTCGCTCCATTGCACTGTAGTAAAATACCTGATTGCTCCTGAATAGCAAAATGCCACACCTCTGTGAGGGTGGACTCATTGTATTTGGATTATTTTTGGCTTAGTTTTTGTAAAAAAAAGAAAAAAAAGAAAAGTTTAAAAAAAAAAAAGCATCATGTGTTTTTCAGCAGGATCAAATAAACCTTGCTATTCATTGTCATGTACTGATATACTATATAAAACCTCGGAGAAGAAAGAGTGCAGTTTCATTTTCACCTGACCGCGGTTAGAAAAAGAGCCTTTCATCCATCAACATTTGGACATCAGAGGAGCAGCTGTGCAACCGTACTGTAGCAGAAACGTTACGTATTAGAGGCAATTTTCCAAGAGAGCTGCCAGGACAAAGTTTTCCATTCACGTCTCACACCAGGTGCCACGGGAGGCAAACCTGGCTGTGACGGGGGCTCCGCTTTGATCGGCTGAGATTTAAAGCTCAGGCCGCAGGATTCCAAGAAAGGAGCTGTTCATAACCATCCTAAAAATGGTTGGAAGTGGTGGAAACAAATTTGTTATTTGCAAATATCATACGACGCGGCCTGCCTCCCTACCGACACACAGTCAAAACACACACACACACACACACACATGTGCACACACCTGTGCATTTCAGATCAGCGAAGAACAGGATGGTTTTTACATTACTGCTGGTTCCACTCAGAGAGACCATATGTTTCCACCTCGGGCGAGCTCCACACTGCTGCTCTCAGCAGTTTTTTGGGAACTGTGCGGAGCGAGGACTATCACAGCAAACACAACCCCGCAAACACGGAAATGCAGTCCGCAGGCTGAGCCTCCTCGGAGCAGGGAGCACTATCAGAAATAAGAAAGAAAGAAAAAAACTGTCCCCCAGAAACGTTTCCTTCTCGGCGGCGCGGGAAAAAAAACGCAGGCTCAAACCACACTGTAATGATGGGAAATTTACTCACTTGTATGAGTCGGACAAATTGACCAAACTGAAAGTTTGTTCGGATAAAACGTTTTGGCCAACCTCGATGGCCTTTTTCATGCTTTCAGGATCAAGTCGGGGGCAGAGTAAATGGCAATGACCCAGCCTCTATTCCAAAAGCAAACTTTAGCCATGAGTCACAAAAATGTCCTCAAAGTGGACCGACACAAGCATAAGAAAATATATATATATATATATTATTTTTTTCTGTTACACAGAAATATAGCAGGGCAAGAAAAGTACTTTACCACACAATCCCACTAGGGAGATGCATAATCGGTCCCAAATTAATTCTGCAGCATGATGAAGACCCTAGAGTCGTCCATTACTATCTCCAGCTACAAGGAAAGCCAGGACTTCTGCGGCAGATGGTACGGCAACCCACAGAGCTCTGATCTCAGAATCAGAGTTTGTCTGGGATTACACAGAGTGACAGAAGCGCAGAAGAAAGGCCGCGTTCACAGAAGAACATTAGAAAGTTCTCCAAGAACCACCTTCCGGCCAAGCATGGTGGAAAACCATCTCCCATGGGAATCTTTCTTTTCTCACTCGCTTAGATTTGTGTGAAAAAGTGAATCGACCTGTAAGGATTTTTGACATTTTTCATTCTAAAAAGCATGCTCCCTTATCGTTAATGACTACAACTTTTCCTTATAGTGGGATAAAGCCCCAAAGCAGACGTATACGGAGCCAGTTTATAGGGATTGGGAAAAGTCGGGATTGGACCTCCCACAGGACCTTTTGTTCCGCACACTTTAAGCTGGAATCTCTCACTGTATCCTCATCCATCCACATTCTGGGTCCTCAGAGCAAAAGAAAGTTTCGGAAACTTTAAAAGAAGCCCTCTGGTCAGATTGAGTTCAATATCTATGGAGGTCAGAGAACATTTCTCTTTATTATGGCTAGCTACGATTTTTGAAAAACTAGGAAAAAAAGTGCTACTGTTTTATTATTGCCATCATTTCTTAGGTAGACATTTGTAATTGCATTTGAAGAGTTCAGATGTTTGTTTTTTTGTGCTACATGCAGATGTGTGCAGCTTCTGTTTGTCTCATCTTGGCTGGGCAGTATTCGGAGGACGTCGGAGTAAGCTCCGCTTTCACGGTTCACAAACCTTTTCGAAGGTTTCCGAGTGGGCGGAGGTGCCATCTGCACCGATGTGTCAGAGCGAACAAGTTTTTTGGGTTTTTTTTGTGCCTCGGCCAAATTGCACTAGAGACCGAAACGCGTCACTTTTGTGACCAAACGTTCATTTTATATCAGAGTCGTCACATCCCACCATCTTGTTGGAGTTTTACTGTTGACTGTCTTTTCTTCGTATCGTTTTGATTTTGTGACGTCCCTCAAACTTCTTACCCTCTTCTTGTTCTCCCCCTGCCCACTTTCCATCCGACCCCGCCCTCCCTCCTCCCTCCACCTGACTTCTGGATCAGGCTGAACGCTGACAGAATTGCGCGGGGCGACGGGGAGTTCGTCTGAGGCCCAGACAGAGTCTGGCTGAAGCTGCGGCAGAACTGGGTTGTGGGAAGAGCCCGATTAAAAATACATCACAGGCTGTCTGCGGAGAGTCTCCGGGCCCGCTGGCTGACCTACATCTGCCGGGCCCGAGCCGAGTTAGGAGGAGGTGTCCGAAAAGATCCCGTCCACCCATCATCTGTCGGCCTGTAATTCTACTCTGTCATCTTCTCCTGGCCCTCACGTCGCCGTTTGTTTTCCATCCGTGCAGTGTTTTTTTTGTTTTTTTATTCCGTCTACATCACCGGCAGTCTTCTTCTTCTGCGTAACTCACGTAACTCACGCAGAAGAAGAATTTCCAAGGACAGAATCTTCTGGCTTTACTCTAACACTCTGACTTTGAATAGTTCTTTTTTTTCTACCCCCCCTTTCTCCAGCACACAGTCATTGGCCATAACAGGCTGGTTTCATAACCAGAGCATGATATTAAAACGAATAACATGGAGGAGCAAAAAATGTGAGAACAAAAAAACTGATGTCCTTACAGGTGGGGACTGCATTTACAGTGGGGGAAATAAGTATTTGACCCCTTGCCGATTTTGCAGGTTTGCCCACTTACAAAGAATGCAACAATCCATAACTTTAATCATATGTACATTATAACAGTCAAAGACAGAATCCCAAAGAAAATTCCAGAAAATCACATCATATGAATTTATAAAAATGGATAACCATCTGATGAGGAAAAAGAAGCATTCTTTGTAAGTGGGCAAACCTGCAAAATCAGCAAGGGGTCAAATACTTATTTCCCCCACTGTAACAGAGTAATCTGATCAGAAACAAAGTTTAAACAGAAACGAGTGCGTGGTTATGACTTTACCCACCATCCTGACATGGTGAAGTCCCGGTACAGCATCCTCTTCCCCACCTCCTTCCTCTGCACTCTCCTCGGGAACTCCAGATGCGTGAACTCGTTCCCTAATAAGTGGGGCTGCATGTACGCCTTTGATACAATGAGAGAGAGAGAGACACGAAAGAATGGTAAGAGACGAAGACTGACGTGCCCGAGGGATAGGAAAAAACAATTCCGGAGTCTATTAAGCCGGCAAGAAGAGACGCCGAGATGGTGTCTCCACAGGAGGTGAGGTCAGCCCGGCTAATATCTGACAGCTGTGCTCGCCACAAAGGTTCCTTCTTACCAAGAACTGCAGTCGCTGTCTTTCTGACTCAGGCGTGAACTCCGACGACATGGGGATGACTTCTCCTGCCCGGATGATGATAGCTCTGAGAGAGAGACGAGCAGAGAAAACGGCCGTTTATTTACGGTTTGGGGATGGGAAAAAAAAAGTAAAAGGGGTAGGAAGGGGGGTGTTACACACACGTGTGACACACTCTGTGTGTGTGTGTGTGTGTGTGTGTGTGTGTGGAGTGTGTGAGTGGCACCTGCTGTCCCCTGCGTTCCCGACGTAGAGCTTCCCTTGTAAACACATGACCATCAGAGCGGTGCAGCCCCCGGAGATGTTGTAGGCCCCCTTCTCTTTTTCTATCTGCACGTCCTGGCATCACACACACACACACACACACACACAGAAACGTTAACGCTCTGCCCGTGATCAGGTTTCAGATCATCAGAGCCTGTGCACGTGCGTCCTACCGCCGAGTCCAATATTGCCTCCATATTTAAAAACCCGCCGTGATATTGTTTCTCGTTCAAAGCGCCGAAATGAAATCCCTTCATCAAGAGCGCCATAGGTCGCCGAGCAATAAAAAGTAAATGGAAACCAAATTGGCGGAGGGGGAAAAAAAAAAAGAAAAAACTGGAAGGGCTGCTGGTTATTTCAGCAGTTAATTAGCCCAGATTAATTTGGTGCTAATTAAACCAAAAAATTGTTTGAAGGGGAGAAAAAAATAAATCTGCTATCGGTTCATTAATTAGATGAATAACTAACCTGTCACCGAATTAATCAAAGCTGCTGCGAGATTTTTAACTCCTTCCTGCTCTCATGTGGAGTGTTGGCCCCCTCTGAGGCCTTTAGGAGGACATCAGGAGAAGATCGGACGATGACTGACCCCCCGCACGGCTTAAGAAATGTGTGTGTGTGTGCGTGTGTGTGTTATTAGGACAAAACGCTACATGTATCGGGTGTGAATTGGGCCACGAGTGTGTGTGTTTCTGGTGAAACTCCAGACTACTCCTGGGGGAAGAGGTTGGCTATGGGGGGTGGGGGGGGTCTAGAAAAAATGTGTTCTTCAGCTCGGATGAATTATGAATCCACCGTGAGCCATACATATTTATCCTCGCCCAATCCGACGCCTCTTGCTGCAGGCGAGTCGTTAATAATGAAAATGTCTGCATAAACATCCACACCTTCCACAGTTCAGCAACCAGGAACCCAACGGCCGGGCTAAATCGCCAGTTTCCCCCCCCCCCCCCCACACACACACACATCCTATGTTTGCCCGAGTGGGCTGTAAGGTCAAAAGAGCTCACACTCTTTATAGTCTCCAAAAGATGGAACCATTAAATACCACACACGGGGGGCTGAAGACCCCGTATATAGTCATCTCTACATCCAATAATCAACATGGAGGACTGAATATGAAATAATCCAGTAGATTTTTACAAAATATTCAGTTCAAACAGTGCAAACAGTAGTTAAAAAAGACCAAACGGGACATTTAAAATCATCCCACACAGCCATTTTAGTTTATTAGGAAGTGATTGAAGAGCAAAACGACCATTAGGAAAAGAATAGGTGCACTGAAACAGACACAGACTGACAGAAAGTCAGTATTTGACGCCACCTGTATTTCGGATGCTCTAAAACAAAAGCTTTCTTGTAATTTCTTTAAGATGTCTTAGAGAATAGTTCCTCTTTCAGTATCTTTTTGGATGCTGGCCGCCTTTTTGTTCCACTCTGTCAAGATGATCCAACACTCCCTCAATAAGACCTGTTGCCACCCATTTTTAGTCCAGTCCTTGGAATAATAATAATAAGAAACAATAGATGGATGTTATTCTTCTTCCTCTCGAGTCCAGACATCGCTTTAGAGGACGGCTCATCTGCTTCAGATGCCTCTTTTAAGGTCTGGCACTTCTTCTTTAGTCCTCCACCTGTCTAGATTTTCCATTTTGTTTCACAACGCACATCAGAAAGCCTGGAGAAGTATTGCTCAAGGGAGTTTTAAAAGATTATAAGGAAACGGCCGTTTGAAAGCTAAATATAAAGAAATGCCTTTGTTCGAAAACCTTTGCAGTGTGCTCTCTATATGGTACGAAACCAATAAGAGGTGATTTAATAGACAATTTAATGGACTTAATAACCAACAGGACTGTGTGGAGGTTCAAATCCGCTTACAACAAGTTGGGGCCTCCTTCCCAGTGCCGTTTGCTCGGCCGATTCGCAGAGTCAGAGAGAGAGCCAAAAGCCATTAGGGCTAAAAGCAGGAATGGAAAAGTAATAACTGCGAGTACAGAGAAAGAGTCAGAACCGAATGTCACATAAAGATGGAAAACTCTGATGATGTACAGCGTGGCAGGTAATTAACCGAATTCATCATCTGTCCCTGATTAGTCCAAAGCCGTGACATATCGGTTGTTTCTGATGGCCAGACAGAGCTCCGGGGCTAAAGCGCTGCAGAAAATTGGCTAACGCGCCTCCGGTAGAGAGAGCCCATAACGCGGCATCTCGCGTTCACGCGCACAAGCTCTGCCACAGTGAGCCGATTGTTGCCATGGTAACGCAGCTGAGTCGGGCTTTTGCTTCCAGCTCGGCGCGGCCCCTCTGACAAGACCACCGTCCCAGAATGCATTTCCAGGGAACTGAAAACAAAAGTATTTCTGACACCGTGTGAGGGAGCCACTTTAAGAAGTTTCTGCCCTTTTTAACGTTTTCTGTGTGAGGCAATCTTTAATTAGTCATCAGTTGGGTTTTATGCCGTTACGTTACTTGAATGATGCTTCCAAAGATTATGCTATTTTATTTTATTGAAAAAAAAGGAAAAAATAAGCACCGTCGCCTGTTTCAATCTGCACTAGTCCAGCATATATATGGAGCCATTTTATTTGCCTTTTTTTTTTCTTTCAGATAACCACGTACACATGCAATTCAAACATCTGATTTTAGTCCAACTGAGGCATTAAAATGGATGCAAACATTTCCCTAGGTGAGTGGCAGTGTAGTTTTTAAGGGGGGGAAAAGTGAAAACATGTAATGCAGTTACAGAAGTTTTAGGAAAAAAAATTGGTTTTTGCACAATTATTTCTAGTGGAATCGAATGGGCAGCTCTATTTTTACCAAAATAAATGTGCCATTTTCAGTATGTAAATCAAAGCAAGAAATTAGTTTGATAATTTTACACAAAAATGGACTCAGAACCTCTGTCAGAGGCTTCACACATAAAACACAGAGCGGTCAAGCTACACAGTTTAACTTTTCTTCCTTTTTTTCCCCCACTGAGCCTTACATGTAAGAAAATATTCAAAATGATCTCTCACCATTAGGCCAAACATCACTGTTAGGATGCCAAAGCGTAGTATTAGTGTGTTAGCCTAAGGCAGCAGACGACATAATACGCGTGCTTACTGAAGGGGGTCGTGCTGGGCCGGTGACCTCCTGACCTCTTACCCCCGTCGTGGCTAAACTGGATGTTAAGCTGATAAGCCTGCGTCTCTGAGCCACACACTACTCGTGATATTTACACCTCTTGGAGCGCTTATCGGGCCGAGGGAGAACCCGCAGACAGCTAAAGGGATATCAGATCAGTGACAGATTCCCCGGTACTTCCCATTTTCTGAGATAACAAGCATCAGCAAAAGGAAAAAAAGCATAAAGATAGAAAGAAATGTAAAAAAGGTGAGAGGCTTTATTGAGTTCCGTTGTGTCAAAATAACCTTGGGGTAATTTGTCAGCAAAGGCACAAAGCGGGAGTGTTTTTATTCCAGGCGGAAATAAGCGCTATTTGGACCAAACCATGACTAATTTTACAATAACGATTACAGAAATGAATAGGAATGACAGCTGTGGAGGACAGAAAGTACAGTAATTAGTGTCGGTAATGAGATACAAACGCCAGAAACCACAGCCAGACACTAATTAACGAAACACTGAATCCGAAATGAGTCCACAATGCTTTTTTTTTTACTATTTTACTACCAGATTCAGGGTGTGGCGTGTGGCGTGCTGATGGTGGCTCGTCGTTTCGTCCTTTCTGAAAAGGTCAACGCGGAAGGACAGAAACAGGAAAAGACTGGCCATGCAAACTAAAAAGCTATTTGGATGTCACGCAATATACACAGAGCTGAAAATGTAGACTGGTGCATAGCTTTTAAATTCCACTTAGACTGGAGCATAGCTTTTAAATTCCATTTTCCCACATTTCACTTTGGCTTTCAAACCCACCCTTCCCATTGGGGAGGGGGGGGAGTTATCATGAAATACTCTCCTTGTGACTTTCCACAAACAGAATTCATTAGATTCATCCAATGATAAAATCATCCTCACGCAGCTCGTTTTACTTACAAATATAAACTTAAAAATAGGACGCCGTTCGCCAAATCACAACCATTGTTTTTACAGGGTTCCTGCTGGACAAAAGCTAGATCCACACTGTCACCTAGTGGTTTAGAGGCAGAAGCACAGAACCATTGACCGCATTTTGATTTTAAAGAAGGCTACTGATCCACTCTGGCCTCCATGGAGCCACAGCCTCCCAGGCAGCGCACGCTTTGTAAAGATTATTTGATGGAGCAAAGCACGGAGGAGGTGCATTAAGAGCGTTTGTTTGAACTTGTTTCCAGAGGCACAGAGCAATGGGAAAGCAAAGATAAAAAGGTGAACCAGATAGTAAATCTATTTGACAATTTGTTTATTTCAGACGCCAACAAAACCCAAATTAGAGATACAATGCTGTGTTTAATTTTCCTCGCATTGACCTGCGTTCACTACTAATCTGAAAGGTTTTTTACAGCTAAAAAGTGGATGGAGACAAAGACAGGTAAGAAAATGTGCTTTAACATGACCGCTGTAAAGCTTCGGCATAGCTCTGAAAGAGGTACAAATACAACCATTTCCTGCCCGAGTCTGCCAGCTCAAATTCTGATCGAGGCCTCTGTGGTACCACACAAATACATGTTGGCAGCAGATCCTTTAAAGGCGCATCCCCTCTCCATCACCGGAAAGTAGACCAGAGTAGATAATGGTCTTCTACCTTTCCTCTATAAGAATCATTTGTAGCTTATTATGATTAACTAGAAGGCAGAAGAAAACTAAATAGACAGACCACCAAAGGAGGAACTGGCGTGTGATATCATGCGGTAGCAACAGCACAGAGAAGCCTGCAAAGCTCAGTTAGGCTGCATTTCGGGGTTTAAAGGGGAAGTCAACACTTCTTAGTCTGCAGTAAAGTAAAAGTCAAGTAATAATCACATAAGCTCCGGCAGCCAAGACGCACATTTCAACAAGATGATCAACAACCGTGGTAAAAGTGGCCGGACTGATCCAGGTAGTAAATGTGGTATTTTGTGGAAGTTCAGTTATTTTGTGTCAGCAAGGTTAAAATTTGGAAAGGTATAGCAGCTACTTGGACTACATATGTATCTCTGTCTACTCCGATTAATGAGTATTGCTCATCCCAACTACATTTTGGTCTTTTTGTAAACTTTTTTTCTTTTTCCTTTTCTCAGTGAAAACTGAGAAAATCCTTTCCTTTTTTTCCCTACTTTTACTCCCTGTCAGTAAACGCATCGCTACCTCCGTATACACATATAACCAAAGAAGAGAGTGACAAATTTGATTCGAGTTAGTTGGAAAACACCTCCAAAGTCATTCCTATCAAACAAACCAAAAATAAAAATGGCGGATGCTTTGTTTCAACATGGACGGATGTGGATTTTATGGGAAGTGGACGCCGCTTACCATGTCTTTGAAGGCATTCTCGATGGCCCCGATTACCAGGCTCTCGTGCGAGACTTTCTTCTCGGCAAAGAAGCGCGCGGGCGGCGTGCCGGGGGACCCCGGGGCCCCCGCCGCCCCTCTGAGCGACGCCGCCCGGGTCAGGGCGCGGCTGGACGTGGCGGTGAGGAGGTGATTGACCGGCTCTTCGTCCAGGAGGGTGGGGGGCAGCAGGTTGGGCGTGCAGAGGATCTCCGTCACCTCCTGAAGGTGCAGGGCGATGTGGTGGTGGAGGAGGCGGGACGCCACCACCGCCGCCCCGGACCCCGCGTGGCCATCGAACAGCGCCCAGTAGTGAAAGGTCAGGTCCTCAGAGCTGTCCTGGACGCAGAGAGGAACGCACTTAGGTCAGTATACGCACCCTCGATCATCTCACTCAAGAACGGATGAGGTGTTATGGTCAGAAATTCTAATCTATTGTCCGAATTGGATTACTGCCACATTTTCAAATAAGAACTCGTGTGTGCTTATACTGAGTCCAGGCTTTGGTCTCTCAAAGCTTTTATAGACTGTTTTTGGATTCCAACCTCAAGTACATTTAAAGTTTTAAACAAATTTAAGTCATGGGCCAAATTAATTTGTTTGAAATGTTAGAAAGCACAAAGCAGCTGTTTCCCTGTAAAGTGTTTAAGCGCTGGGACTCATCAAGCGGTCCCAAGACACTAACAATCCCAGGGAGTATAGAAATGACTAATTAATCAATAATTAACCAGCTTTGAAAAGGAAGAGATTCAGTTTGTGGCTATGGCTCCAGACATAACTGGATAGGATGTCGCTATCGGTGCCAGTTAACTAAACCAACGTGGTTCTGTAGGGTGCTGCTCTCTATTCCTTTGTTTGTTTGTCTGTTTCATCTTCTCAGGACCTGCTAAAATGTCCACCGTGCACTACTGTGATTATCGTGTGCTCAGTTTAGATTCTGTTCTGCAAAAGTGCAAAGCAAAGATGATGACTACATCACTATAAAAGAGCTAAATCTGTGTTATTCCATGGCTGCTTCCCCCTTGGACGAGCGTTAGATATAGTCCAGGAACAGCATCATCCCTCCTATTCAGATTCCTCTCACATGGACGCAGTAGAAGCTTCTACAGGAGGCGGCAGCAGCCAGATCTGTGACCTGAAACTCTGCAGTCAGTGAGTGGGTTGATCCGGGTCTGCTTTGATGCTTCTGTTTGCTCTATTTGTCTGTGCTTACAATCTACAGATTTTTAATAGACCCAGCATAATACGCTGCAGTTCCCAAACCGGTACGCTCTCCCTCTCCCTGTTGATCCTCAAAGGTGCGGCTTCCCCGCATATTGTTTAAACAAAGCACCCCGTCGTCTGGCTCATTCACCGCAAACCTTTTGAGTTCACGGTCCTCACAAAGCGGGGCAGGACTCTGATCCACTATCCATAAATGGCCTGTGGTCGCATCCAAATTTGACGCCGTTTTCAGGAATCGTGCCCCAGATAGAACGCATGTAGCATCTAGCCAAGGAGCTCCTATTCTTTCTCCCCACTGAGCGCGGATCATTTCTGGCACATTCAGAGTGTTTATGCAAACGCTAAAGCTGATGTTCTAAATTAGGCTCAGGCAGATTCTACAGCCTGAGTGCATGAGGCAAACTGCAGAGAGGTTCTCTGCTACTCATACTGGGCTATGAACACTGCGGGGAGTGAGTCAGGGGGGTAGTCGCCTGGGTTTGTGAATGTTAGATGATATTACTTTACCACGAAAAATTCTTCTTTTTGAAAATAAGCCTTCGCCGAGGAACCGCAGGACAAAAAAGGCTGGCCGTATAAAGTCAGACCCGGCGGTAACTCCTGGATTCCTGATGGCACAGTTCCCTCTTTGATGAGAAACAGGGTTGACTTTAAAGGCTTTTTGCATGTGAGAGCTGTTGACAGCTACTGTGGAGTGTAGCGAGAGGACAGCGAGGCCCAGAAACAAGCCCCCGGAGACATTTAAGGACTAAATTCACTCTCCCCATTATTTAGCCTGGACGTGCGATTACCTTTAGCGATGACGAAACTAATAGGGAAGGCCAATCGATCCGACCCCTGCTCGTATCGGATTTCTTTGATTTTGTCTGAGTGAACTGTGGGAGGCGGATCCGGCCAAAAGAAAACACACATCTGCTAACGGAACCCTTGTGTTCGTCTCACCGGGGTGTCTTTGAGGCTCAGGCCCTCTCCGTTAGGCAGGGAAGACCTCCTGCGGTCAGTGGGGGTGGCGCTCCCCGACGGCCTCCTCTTGACCACCAGCACCTCACAGCAGGCCTGGTCTTCATTTAACGCGCTCTTTCCAGCGTTAATGACCCTTAAGAGAGGGAGGAACAGAACACAGAGGAGAGCATTTGTTGCAGAGCTTAGGTTTAACAGGAAATCTGACGAATAGGCACATTAAAACTTAGATATTGGACAGTACACTTTACAGTTTTTCTGACTGTATCAATAGCTGGGATAGGCTCTGCCCCCCTGTGACCCTACTAGGAATAAGCAGTATGGAGAATTGATTTAAAAAGGATAGATATCCAGAAGTGTATCGTCATCAGACATGATGTTTTCTCTATGTCTGCCATTTTTAAAATGTCGGATAACAGGCTGGGTACCACGAGCATGACACATACACGGCCTCCCTCACACTGCTAAAGTTTTTATTTGTTAAGCCCCTTTGAATCATTAAGTCTCAAATTAACCCGCCCAGGCTTTACACATGGCAATAACATGTCAAAAACAGTCAATTTTTGTACTCCATTTTAATATACTCTGCTGCTCATCAACTTTTGCAAAGCCAAAGAGCAGCTACAATCTCTTTTTTTTTCTTTTTGTTGAGCATTCAAAAAATATCCAAAGACAGAAGCTGGAAAACAGAAATTAGTGCTAAAGAGCTATTAGTCAATGATTTGTCACATCTCAACTTGGCATGTAAAAACGTCCTGGAGGGGAAATTCTGAGAAAAAAAAAAAAACATGGAACAGTATCTGAAAGTGACGTCCATAGATAAGAATCCAGCAAACTCCTGACCCAGGACCCGAGAGACGCATTTGGACTCTCTGTTTGTCTGAATCGGAATTGGCCTTCCGTGGAAGGTTGGCTGTCAAAGGGTCATTCTTAAGAAGAGAAAAATAGAGAGAAAAGCCTGGGGCATGCCAAATGATGCAATAACTGGAATGAAAATCAGTGGCCTCAATAGTGTTAATGTGTATGGTGCTACACAATATAACTAGCCTATAAAACCCCCCCATAGCTGGATCACTGTCACACACTCATTCTCATGTCATGTTTCGTCAGTTTTTTCCCTTTTTTCTTTCCATAAACAATACGAAACACTGTGCAGAAAAGGCTGTGTAAGTAAACAAACCCTGATTCCACGACAATGTGAGGCGGAGGACAGAAAGGCACACAAATAGTGCGTTACACAACACCTGGCAGATGGCGCACCGCTGCCGGGAACGCGCTCGAGGAGCTCTGAAACGGAGCTGAACTTATCAAATGTGTGCAAAAGAGTGTCAAACAGAAGCAAAACATTACGAAGGAATATCTGAATTCCACTTATTTCCCTGTTTATTTTCAATATTGTCACAGAGAGACGCCAAAATTAACAATTAATATTGTAGAATGATAGTCAGTTTCAATGTTACAAATAGGAGATATGAGGGAAATCCCAATTTGAGGCAACATGTACATAAGAGAGGTGCTTATGATAGCTTAAGCATGAACAAATTGAATGCAAACAATCTTCTACAATCTAGAATTCTTGCTCTCCAGCTCACAAATCGACGTTTGACATAAAATGGTACATTTATCGAACCAACCCACTCAGGGAAAAAAATCTTTAAACTGCTGATAATCAAAAACAAATAGACTACTTCCCTATTCGAAAAGCACGCTGTATAAAATGTGTCAAGTTTCAGCCACTCATCTATCCAATTCATTTTTCAAAAAATTAAAACACTTCACAAACTGTTAGTTAGTCTTAGTTAGTGTTAGTGTCACTAAGTTTATCCCAAACCAGACTTTTTCATATGCTATTAAACATTTAAATCTGACCAACAAAAAACAAAACGGAAGCAAGTCAAGTTTCTTTAAGCTGGACGAACACTCCCACCCCACTCCTGTTCTCATGATACGTTCCTTGGTAGTTCCTAAACATGGCGCCTGGGCAGCCTGGCCCTGTGAGCATGGGCTGCCACCATTTTGGACCTGAACTCAGGTAAATGCCAAATTTGAAGCATCCATTGTTTTTTTGTTTTGCTTATTTTTTTACAGTGAATGATTCCCCTCTTGTCGTCAAGTGGTCCAAAAAAAAGGTTTAGTGCTGCACGGTGCTCTATTGCGTAAGAGTAATTCAGAGGAGTTTGTAAAAACTGAGAAATTAACGTGATCCAGTACGATCTGGGACAGTGAACCCAGATCAGAAATTTCATACGGTGCACCATAAACTAGTTGTGGTTTGGCCTGAATGAGTTAGCAGCGTCAACTCTTTCAAACTAAGTATAGCACATGCATGCATCTCTTTGTAACCTTTTAACATCCTGCTGAGCCATTTTTCACTGTTTATACTCAAAGGATATTGTAGCCTAAACAAGCTCTAAAAAATTAAGTTGATGATGCATAAATCAAGCATGAGTTATGACATTTCTTATTCAAAATTTCACACTTTTACCATAAAATGTTGATCCAACCATTTGTGAAAAAAACATTGATTCTGGTTGTTCTTGCTCGAAACAAATGAAAAAAATAAAATAAAATAATCCATCCATTTTTGGAGTGTATATGTTAAGGGGTTCATACTATCAGGCCTAGAAAAGCAAGGCCTGAAATAACTGCTAACTGTACAAAAAGAAGAAGCAATGCTGCTCGATTTGTTTTTGGTCACTTTAAGAAGAAATCCTGAGGCCAAACCACAGTGGCACTTTCCAGAATAAAAGACATTTCACCTGCTGCTGCTGTAGCTGCACAGGCTGTCACATAAAGTTTAAATCGAACATTCAAAGACAAACTTTTTAATTTAAAAACCACTATTTTCCATGAGAACATTTAAAATATCCCATTTTCAAAATCTCAGAG
This sequence comes from Menidia menidia, assembly GCA_907169785.1. NCBI lineage: Eukaryota > Metazoa > Chordata > Actinopteri > Atheriniformes > Atherinopsidae > Menidia > Menidia menidia. Next base: position 4,105,652 of record CAJRST010022223.1, on the reverse strand, counting down.
GATGATATTGCCACTGTGGGTTTATGAAGGTTAAAAGTCAAGCAACAGACATCTGAGAACGTCCTGGAATTTGTATTTGTTATTATTTTTAATCAATACCCATGCCAAATCACAGACTCCCGCTTTGCTTCGTTTGATTTTTCTTTTGACAATACAATAAACCTGAATTTATAGCAGGTGTGGCCACCATGACAATCCTAAAACTGCGAGACGACGCATAAAGTCATAAGAAATACAAAGAAGAACTTCAGACTTAACCGGCAGGATATTCCTTTAGGCCTACATGTCCATGGGAGCGTGTGAGAAAGCACTGCGGGAAGGGATGTCCGTTTGACCCCAGGAAGATCACAAGATTAGCAATAGCTGAGCTCTCAGGCCTTTCATCTCTGCTCTGCGAAGTTAAGAGGGGGGCGATATCACCAGAGGCATGAACTGTGGCCGGACTGTCATATCCACTTACCCTCCGTCTTCACATTCGGGACGTGGGTGGAAGCTTCATTATTTTTGCCGGAGCTCTTTACCTCTCCTTAGAGTTTCAGTCTGACTGAATCTGAGGGCTTGTTTTTTTTCTCCAAAGCCGTTAGAAGAGGCCGACAAGGCATCTGACCCGCTTTCACTTGTATCGAGGAATTAATATTTAGAGATTTAGAGCTGTGCCACAAAAAAAAAAACCCCAAATGAATCATTCTATGGAATTTATCAATCAAAACGTGCAATGTTTCCTTGTTGTGGGAGACTGAATGTACGTTTTCCACTGTGGGTTGTGTATTTGTTGCTGTGGGGAACATGCAAAGGCTTTATTTGACGTTATGCAAACAGCAGGCTTTGTAAACCGAACAGAGCGACTGATAAGAGTCAGGTAGCAAAACAATCCAACAAGCTAACTGGATGGGCTATGGCTAGACCGAGCACCGTATCAATCTTTGCTGCCCCTGTGTTGCGTAACCAAAAGGATATACGAATGCCAAGTTGTGGGGAATAATACAAATTTAAAAAAAAGGAAATGACCTAGATGCTATGAGCTCAGATAATTATAGCTTTTGGGGTTAGCTATTGAAACTGTACCACTCTTAATGGCTTTGGAACAGTCGTACCCCTTTGATTATTTAACTGTATATCTAATCAAAATCCACTTCAAGTCCTTTAATTATTTTCCCGGAACACATTTGAAAAGAAATGATCACACTCTGGCTGTTGTGTGTGTTTGCTCCTCCACATTTTATTGCCTTTTTTTAGAGGATTACTTACTTAAAATGGTTTCTTTTCGCAAAATGACTCATGTACGTTCAGCCAGGCACCTTCTCTTGATTTTTTTATTCTTTTCTAAAGCCAGATTCTAATCAGCATTAATCATATTCGCTCTTAGCTAACAGGATTATCACGTGAAAGCATCGGACACATACGGGGATGTGCAGATTAAGGAGAGCTGGTGTTGAATTTAAAAAAGGATTACTCTGTTGTTGTCGTTTTTTTTCCCTCACATAGCTGGGCTCACGCCGGCGAAACGGCGCAGGAACATGCGCCCTATCATGTGACTGAGCACTGGGCAGCTTTGTAAGAGCCACGGCTCGTGTGTCTCCCCCTCTGCAGCCGAGCATGACATTAACTGCAAGAGACCTCTTCACAATACGAAAATAAAGAGAAATACACGCGATAACACGCAGAAAAAGAGGTCCAAGGCGACTGGACTGCCCAGTCAGACATATTTTTACGGGACGCTTTAATGTATTCAAATCCTCTTGACTTTGAAACTTGTAAAAAGACACTTCTCTTTATCAGCGCAGACACAACACTGTGCTGTGGTATGGATCGAGCATCGATCGGACTGCTGCTGAGTCGGCCCGTTTACGGGTCTGGGTCAGTGAGAAACAGAATGAACGAAGGGGTGAAGAGGCTTTGGAGAAGCTGACCTTTTCCCATTTAGATCTAGATCTACGACTCTGCTAAAAAAAATAAAGATGTTGGGACGGGGGGGAATGTAGAGGAGAGGGGCCCCGTCTTTATTGGAGGATATCTGACACAGACGAAGTGGATCTAATAGGCCGTGATGCCATTTCTGTCTGCAGGTGTCGATAGAAGCGTGAGCTTGTGGTCAAACCTCAGAAACCGGTGCTGGTCTATCTTGCACCGGGGTAAAAAGTCACCACAGAGAGGAGGTGTCTGCTTTTTAAAAGTTAATCTGAGTCAATGAGACGTTTGACCCACATACTCAGTATCTAGCTTATTCACTCCACACCACCGGAGCCTCCCATTGGCTGATCCAGCAGTCAATAGCAGATTGATCCCGGTCTCTTTCCGTTTGTACAACTACCTTCAATTCAGTGTCCCGTGCTAACACATCCTCCTTCACAGGGCTCATCAAATGGATCGTTTTGCCTCCTCCTGTCACTGTTATAAAAATGGTCATTTGGAATAAATAGGGTAGAAAGCTTGCAGTGGAAAAACTGTCGCAAATTCCTTGAAATCTCAGATTTTTGCAATCAGGCACGAAAATCATCTGCATGAGGCGAATCTTAGTGCTTTGTCAGTAAGTGTTATTGGGAGTTGGAAGCCCCTCCGGAGGAGAGCTGGAGCGCTGTTTGCTAACCGAGGCGCGTAGGGAACGGCTCAAACCGGAGCGAGCAATCAAGCGCCGATCAATTCCGAACGATCGTCCCCACCGGAGCAGAGAGCACCCCCACTCTGAATTAGTGCATCGCAGGCCTTAATAAGCGCAAACGCTCACCCTGCAGCGTCAGAATAACTCAGGATGACCTCTCACAGAGGCCAGCTGATGGACAGGAAGCGTCAGGGAGGAAATCCTGGCTCGCGACTCGCCATTCGTGATCAAACGCCCTGAAAATTGGTGCATTGTTTTTATTTTTCTAATAATATTCTGTTGATTTTTCTTTAAAAATATCTACACATACAAAATATCTGAAGCCATATCACCATATTTCGCAAGAACAACTCCAGCTTTTGAGACAGTTGTTTGCCAAATCCCCAGAAGGGGCTGAGTCTTTGCTTATCCTGAGCCACACTGACACCCACACACACACACACACACACACACACACACACACACACGTATGAACTGCAGTGACCTCAGAGGTCACCACTATGACTTATATCAATTTCATGAAGACTTACACCAATCTTGCTTTATGCAAACCTCAACACGTGTTCCAAACGTAAAATAGCTTTGCTTGAAGTTGCTTTCTGCCCCCGTGCAAACTCAGATTTCCACAGTATGGCTGATGGGACAGAAGTCTAAAACATGCACTGCTTTTTTCCCCACTCTACTCTGCAGCAACACTACACTGACTCAGTTTAATTACCTTGGGCCTTTCACTTGCCCAAACCGCAACCGTAAGCTACTTCTAACCCTGCAACTAAGCCCTTTCTCTCTAAAAAGCACTTCTGTCCACCAAATGAGTTCTCACACTGACAAGAGATCCTCATCCGGGGACGAGCAGCAAGCTTTTGGGGACCAACATATCAAATCAATACAGAAACACTCAATGTATGTAACCCCGTTTTCTGTCTGTTTCAGGGGTTTCTGGATTCTGAAAAGGAGATGAAAAACGATCATCCTGCCTTCAGATGAACAATTTTTCACGGTGGATTAGCAAGAAGAGGCCTAGAAAGACCTCTGCCCCTACATGGGCAGGAAATGCCAAGTATCTTCCTTTTTGAACTGAATCTGTCAGTTTGACAACCAACCGGCGGGAAAGAAACAGGCCATTATTTTAAGCAGTGCAAGCAGAATGATCAAATTTCCCCCCGGTGTCAACTCCTGAAAGACGATGATACGGATCCTCCTCTGTCAGCTCAGATAGAAAAACAACAGTTAGTCTGAGGAGTGACCTTATGACCGCAGAAACTGGGCCGGTCCTATCCCGCTTTTGTCGGACATTTCGGGCCTTAAAAAGACAGAAAAAGAAGTCAGAAGTGCGGATTGTGCAGATGCATGCTCACTCCAGGCCACTTCTTCTTTTTTCTGCTGTCTTTATGCGTGAGAAGACAGATATTGCTGACTGGAGAGAACTGTCACAGACGGTTTTTGCACAATGAGCAATATATCCAACATCAGTGTGGGAGCAAATCATTGGAAGGAAAATACACGGCAAATTACATAACTAACACCGAGTAGATATTTTTAGTTCAGGCAAAGGGAAGAACACATTAGGAGCATAGTAAGGTTTGAGTACATGGAACTGAACTGAGCTGTCACCTCCATGGTCCACAGTCTTATGAAGAGTCCACAGAGTTCTGACTCAGATCTCACAGGCAGCGGACGGGAATAGCGATAGCTTCGCATTTCAGTCGCTCAAAAGTAAATGGAAACATCCATTTTTTCTGTAATATTTGTAGTTCAGTCAGCAGCATGCCGTTAAAGCAAAAACTCTGCTCCCTCATCTGCTGACATCCGCACACAAACCGGCCAACAAACGCAGCCTTTCATGACTCCAGCGGCCGTACCGAATGCCGCCTATAATAAGTGCCTTTTAAAGTATAACCAAACCGGTTTACTGCAGCCGTGATGGAAAGATGCAGGGAGCTAAATGGATTCTGTGAGCCAGGATGTGACATCAACGGCACGGCAGATGATCCTGGGTCAGGATGTGATCCATCAGTTATTTAGCGGCAGGAAGACGACGAGGTCTGAGGCAAGGCACGGTTAAAGAGCCAAAGAAAAATAAAGAATGCTGGGAAATAGTTAAAAGAGCTTCACTCACAGTTCTCATCGTATGTAGCTGAAATTATGGAATTGAATTTCATGGCAGATGCTCAATATGCTGCTTTATTTACAGTCTTTTCCATTCATCAAAGGAACATTTAGACCACGGATTAGCAAATAAATAATCAATAACTATATCAATATATGAATTAAATTAGTTGGAGAAAAGGTATGGAAATGTCTTCTCATTTGCATTTCTAAAGAAAAATGGATGCCCAAGTCCAAGTACGGAGATGATAAGTGATTTACTCAAATGCTCGGTGCCAGCAGGAGAGCTGTCAGAGGAAGAACTATAAAGCTATTTCAAAAAGGGATTTCAGCACATGGCCGGATTAAAGATTTAAGTTACTGATCAGTTTTGTCCAAAACCTGAAGTGTAAATAAACCGGAAAAGTTATAGCGGAGGTTTTCAGGACAGAAAACTCAAAGCAAGATGCCTTTAAAACAGGTTGTGCAAAAGGTTTTTCAAAAAGATACGAGAAAAGGCAGAAACAGGTGTGAGTGTTTGCAACTGGACTCTTAGAAACAGGCCAAACGAAATCGTATTCAAACGAAAAGAAAGGGCTAAACATAATCAGGACATGAGGAATGGTCAGACTTAGATAAATGTAGGTATCCATGTACTGTGGATGGCTGGATAATCTATTATTTATCCCAAAAAGCCATCCTGGGAAGGGAAAAACCCCTCCCAGTATGGCTTGTTTGCGAGCTGAGGTAACCTCTGACTGAACACCGCACCTCTCTTTTACTCTCAGAAACCGTGGGCTCCAGGGAAGCCTCCAGCAGAGAGCCGGACTCCTTTAGTGGTCAGTTCCCTTTCTCTGAGTCTGGATGCACCAACAGATGGCTGCTGAGCAGCCCGCCTCTCCACCAGACTCACGCACAACAGCTTCAACTCTTTGCCAGAAGAAAAAAGCTGTATTTTAACAAATATTATTTTCAGCTGTTTCAATGAAATACTGTTGGGTCAAAACTACTTTTTAAAAATCAATCTTTAACTATTATTATTATTTCCCCCCTATTTCCACTACAAAAATAGCCAAGGGTTGTAGAATGACAGTATATTCAATACAAATTCAATTAAATTTGAGGTGGTGTTACTCAATATGCACTGATATTATTATCATTATTGTCAATATTATATCTATTTTGTATATACATATATATGTATAGACATCTACATATGTATATGCTGTTGTATTTCTGGAGTTGGTAACAAAATAATTTCCCTCTGGGATTATTAAAGTATTTCTGATTCTGATTCTTATATTAGCCATTTAGTGGGGGAAAAAGAGACGTCATTATGGCTTTTGGCGAACAGTTCCTATCCATCTGTAGTTAGGTCTAAATAAAAAACCCTGTCTTTGGTTTTTGTTGCATGATGCTGATGGTGGACGGTGAAACGCAGGCTGCTGCGTTTTCACCTCGAAGTCTTAAATGCATCCTACCCAGGCCACGACGACACAACCAAAACAAAAAAGAGGGCTGAATATATGCGCGGATGCGTGTTTTTTACGCCTATCCAGAAAAGGACGCGCGCTCCCTTTTTTTCCAGAGGATGCTGCTGCTTCCCTGGGAAAAAGATGGGACTCACTCACTCCGCATAGCCGGTGGCCCACGGCAGCCGCTTGGTCTCCTTGAGGATGAGGATCGGCCTGGCGACGTGGTCCGCGGAGCACTCGATCTCGTCCGGGGACAGACCCAGGAACTGGGGCCGGCTGTAGGGGAACCGGAGCGGTAGATCCGAACCTCCGTACCCCCCTCCGGCCCCTGGATGCTCCCCGCCGGAGCCGCCGGCCATCACGCCTCCCATGAAACTGGCCACGGCCGACTTCACCCGCGTGAGCATGGTCGTCCCCCCCCCACGCGCGCGCGCGGAGACGCGGACAGGTCAGTCGGAGCGCAACGGCCGCGCAAAGACACGACCCGGTCCAGCTCTCTGCTCTGCTCCGGAGAACGCGGAAATAAATAAAAAAAAAAGCCAAACGCGCGCACGCGCACGCACACACAAGCAAGGCAGGCAAGGGGTTGCACGGCACGTCACGTGACAAACCGGTCTCTGCTGGTGGATTTAGTCGCACTGGCGTCTCGGTGAGCTGCTTACTGTTGACAGCGCATGGAGGTCAAAGGTGTTTAATCTCGGAGTGACATCAGCTCAGGGGCAAGGTCCGAAAGGCCGATTTTACCCCCCCAGTGGCCCTCATGAAAACTGCAAACCAAAATAACCCCCCCCCCCCCCCCAAAAAAAAAGCTCTCTATGTGCGTAAAGAAGAGGGAATAATGAATCCAGTGTTGCATCAGTCTGTTGCTTTGCATGCGTCTGCTCACGTGGGGCTTCCTTTAGGTGGCAGCCTACTATTGAAATCCTATTGATATCCTATTGGAATCCTATTGGAATCCTATTGGAATCCTATTGGAATC
>CAJRST010022223.1:4076826-4098501 GCA_907169785.1 Menidia menidia | reverse complement strand
TTGGAATCCTATTGGAATCCTATTGGAATCCTATTGGAATCCTATTGAAATCCTATTGAAGTCCTATTGCAATCCTATTGAAATCTTCTGGATCCAGTTTTCGCCATGGGCTGTTACTCTATTGTTTCCATCTCTATTTTTTCGAACCGAGTCCTGTTGGCCCTTTATGTTCCAACTCTTGTTTTGTTTTTTTTCAGTCTTTTAGGACATTTGACCACCGCGTTGACCGTCCCCGGCAGCCTAGAAGTGAGTCATCTTTCTCCCCACGGCCCCTCAGACCTGCTGTGGATCGGCCATGAGTGGGTTTGATTAGGATATAGTGTCTTCTACTTGCCCAAGATTGTGCTAATTTCTTTTTCAGGCGCAGCTGCTGTGGCTTAGCTTGGATTTTTGTTTTTTGCCGAACACTCGACACGGCGTGACTTAGAAGGGACTGAAATTGGGCGTAAATTCTCTCTGCGATGACCCCATCCCACACCCGGGAGTTGCCCGCAGATCCTGTGATGAACCGGAAAGGTTCAGAAAGGCCTGTGTGGGTCGCATCCGGCCGTTTGTGTTTGTTTGTCGAGATTTGTCCGGGACTGCCTGATTCCACCTCCCGGGGTGCCCTGCTGTGTGCCTGACAGTTTACTGTAGTCCTTAGCTGGAGCACCACAGGGGATTGATTTCTATCAGTCCTGCCGTCGCTTTTTTTCTTTCTTTTTTTTTCCTTTGAAGGCTTAAAAAGCTCTAAAGGCCCACAGATGTTGATGCTCTCCACCTGTCTCTTCGGAACTGCCTTTAACTCCTAAACCAGTGGGTAACCGCTTTTGTTGTTGTTTTTGTTTTTGTTTTTCTTATAACAGAATCGCTGCCACAGACAAATATGGTGGTTACAATCACAGCTGTGTTCGAGTCCACACAGAGGGATCGTGTTACTGTACAGATTTGTACAGAGTGGATCAATTTAATGATCTCCGTTGGCCTTTGAATGCCCCACGGCAGTTGGTTTGTTTTCTGAAGACACTGTAAAATATTAGCAAGCAACACACAACCTCATGACTTTTCTCTATCTCTCTATCTATCTCTCTCTCTCTCTGTCCTTCTATTTGCTCCCCTCAGTCAGTCCTTCTTAGAAACTCCCACACAGAGAGGGAGACATTGTGAGCACCGTCAGCTGACTTTGGCACACTGTCTGAGTTAATACCTGGAGGGGGGAAAAAAGAATTCTCTTTTTCTAAGAGTTAAAGGGACAGTTCCCTGTTTTTATGCGGGTGTTTTTTTTTTAATGCGTAATCCAAATGCCAGCCACAAAAGAGAACTGTCGGTTCCCTTTGGAGAATCACAGGGTTTCTTGAAAAAGGGGAAGATAAAGCTTAAAAACCAAGTCAGACTGGAGCCACCAGAAAAGCAAAGGTTTTCAAACACTGGTCATTCCTGAGCTGCTTTAGCTTCCATTCCTCTGGTTCATTCGGCACAGAAAGAACAGAACCTCGGCGTTTTAATCAGCGCCACCTCACAAACCTGTTACTTTTCATTTTGGTTGATATTTGTATCACACTTGTTTTATTTCCTTTTCATGACCAGAGCTGGCTCCCAAGGAATTTGGCCTTGGGAAATAATCTGTTAACTAAAAACACAGTCAGAGGACAAGGCAACCCACGGATCTGAGCCCAAGGGATCTTTCATAAAGGTCAAGTTTACGACCATGTCTTTTGCCTCACTTTGTCAAAAACATAAAAAAGACCGTCCATCACTGCCTTTGATGACTTCTGATTCAAATCCATTTAAATCCTAGCTAGGTTCATGTAAATAAGCAAGCTGTTTTCAAGTGATCTCTGTTTTCTTTTACCACATTCCTCTGATTTTGACCCAAATATTTCATCAATGATGATAAACGTAAGTATTTAAGTCTCAGCCTTCCAACCAGACTAACCTGCTTGGTTGCCATAGGTTACATTCTCAGCTGTGTGAGACACCATTCCTGTTTCAATTCCAAAATAAATGACGCTATATTCAAATCCAGCACACCAAAAAACAAAAAAAACATGAAAGTATTAGACTTTTACCAGTTTAAGATCCAGGTTTGTGATTTGAGTCGGAGTGTTTTGATCTTTCTCCCCCCCCCCTCCCTGGCAGAGCATGTGACAGAGGATAACAAGAAAAAGCCAATAGTTTGTAATCAGTGTCTGAGAACACTCATTATCTTCCATCTTAAAAACCCCACACACATAAATTTTGGGAGGTTTCCTCAGTATAGAGCTCTCATTCATTCTGGCAAAAGCCGATGTGCAAAATTGGATTGACTCAATCTTATCAATAATTTACGAGTTTGTCTGCAGAGAGTTCTACTGACCTAATTGCACACGCAGGCCGGTGTGTGTGTGTGTGTGTGTGCAGAACATGTGGAAAACCCACTGTGGCTTGTTTAGAGTCGCACGAATTTAGCTAACTTAGGGCAAAAATGCTGACTTGGACATTGTGATGCATAAATCGGTTGTGTGTAAAGTCTGTCAATCCAAAAATAAAAACATTCTGAATAGAAGAGCTCGACCTTTGACCCTTAACATCATACAGGATGCCTACGTTTCAGTCAAAGGAAGAGGATGACCAACCTGAAGTGCACTGCGTGTCAAAGTTTAGAAACTCAGAGTGAAATTGCTGATTCAGAGTTGCCTGACTGATTCAGTTGCTCTGTTCAGTCTTAATTATTTAAGGCCGGAGGAGCACTGGGTACCCAGAGCCTCTCTCCTGGATAGTGCTCTCTAATGTAGAGAGATAATTGTGCCCTGCCTTTGCCAAGAATTTCCCACTTTAATGACTGGGTTAATCCCGATCAGGTTACTTGGAGCTCATTGGCTGAGGCCCCGGTTTGTAATTTGACTTTTTTATTATGTTTGTTTTGGCAAACTGCTCAGTAGACATTGGGGGCACTGACAGATTTTTGTTACTGATAAATTCAAATGATGCTCTCTTTGGTTTGATTCACCTAGGACATTGTATTGTTTGTAAAGGAAGAATGTTTAAATTATTTTGAGAAAAATGACCTATAAAAATGACCTTAAACCAACAATCTTTTAACAAGATTAAAAACTATGTTCTTCCATCGACATATTAAAATCTGTAGTACATTTTCCACTGGTTTAGATACAGTTTACAGACTTTTTAACCCTTTCATCCCTCAATTCTGATAATTTCACTCAGGATCTTTTTCCCCAAAGTGTTTTTGATTTCCTTAAGGCATTAAAAAAATTCTCAAAATCGTGTTTATTCAAGGACTTTTCCAGATATCCACTCAAGTAGACAGCATATGTGTTGGGATTTGTCACTAACGAAATACTGTTTGTGAGAGTGAGAACATATTTTGAAAACAGATTACATAAAAATAAAAGTGTGTATCTCATCCTATTCTAAAATTCCCTACCATCTCATCCCTTTTCTGCTCGGCTAATTTTTTTCATTTCTACAGACCTCTGTGAATAGCACAGTATGTTTGTTCTTCAGATGGGTGAAACCATCACCTGATACCATCCTTCCGCAAAGGTGAAAACTTGTGGAAGGTCCTTTAACCTACGTTAGACACAAAATGTGAGGCTTCTCATACTAAAACAGCAAAATCCCTCAAATGTTTTCAGTTGTTAAAAAATCATCTGGGGGATTTGTTTAACATTTGACTCGACCTGTCCCAAAAAGCCATAAGTGAGGTTTTCCTTTATCTATCTCTTATTTTAAACCACAAAACAAATGAGAGCATGAATCACACATGTTGATGTTATGACATAAACTGTAGTGTTAGAGACTAATGACTCCATAAAGAAAAACAAAAGAAACAGGCCGTGTGTTTTTCTGCGGCGTGTTCTATTTTGGGTTCACATATCATCTCCCTCCAGCTTTGTCTCTGACTTACTCCTTGCTGGATTACAGCCGTGATGACGGGGTCAAGCTGGCTTGAGAAATGTGTTTGTCATCCTGGCTTCTGTGTGTTTAATCAGTCCAAGTGATGACTGAGTCATGCAGACACAGATGGCTGGCCAGCACCCTTCCAGGGAAAGATAATCTACAGACGGCAGACTAATGTGATGGGGAAGGTGAACTGTGCCCTCTTATCCACAGACTGGAGGCCGGAGAGCTTTAAGGGTGCCTTCACTGGAGCGTGAAATGTTGGGAAAATGATCGCTTCCTGCAATGTTTGCTAAATGTGTCGATATTTGTGATTACCATGCGTGCTGCTGCAGGCTCTCGGTGCTTTTCACGCTTCTTTTTCGGTGCTGTTTGTCCGCTAATAGATACTGTCAGATGTGTTTTTAAGTGGTTTAGTTAAACTGAGTCTGTACTGTGCACATTTACACTGGAAAATATCACAGAAAGAAGATTTTTACCAGGGAGCAGCACGCGTCCTTGTCCTATGAGGCCATTTTCTTTTAAAAACTTGGCAGAAAACCACCACAAACTTGTATTATTTTTTCTCTTTTGGGGGCCACTGTGAGCAAGTCGCCGGCTAGAGGTGGTTCGATCCCAGGCCGCACGTCAAGGTGTCTTTGGGAGAGACACTGGACCCCCCTAGTTGTCTGAAATGCAGCCTCAAATGAACCCTGGTGTTCTGTGTCCTGTTTGTTACCGTTCCAAGTTCAGATAAATGCCAGGTACTGTGTCTGGAAGGGAATCCAAGTGCAAAAACTCAGGGAAAACCTGCCGTGAGTCGCATTGTGGCGACTCCAATTGGTCGGAGTGGAAAGGCAAAAAATATTGTATATATATATTGTAACATGAACAATTTGGCTTTCGTTTCTGTAGAATCACTCACTCACTTTGAGCAATGCATCATAGTAAAGACAGTGGTCTCCCGCATCACAACAGTAACCTAAAAGGGACAAACCAAACAGATATGAGATCGAATCTGCTATGGGTTCATGTTTAGGATAAATGTACTAATTTAAAGCAATTCCGTTGTTCATTGTTCAAAATAATTCATAGCTGACAGATTGATTATTTCTTTACATAAAATGAGGATGGGCCATTCTGGGTTGCATATGACACTCAATAAATGTTGGAGTTTTGAGTTTCTACCGTGGATGGCACCTACCTTTCAGTCTAGTTAGGTTTTCGAAACACAACATATGCAAAGGAGGTTGGATTTAATGAAGCTTTGTTGTGTTCATGCAACTTCGGTAGATAAATTATTTCTTGTGTAGTATTAAGAGTGCTCCACTCAGAATGATGTAACCTACTTTGGTTTACAGTTCAAATGATGTAATGAAAGTGGGTTTAGTTTGTACCCATAATTACTGCAGCCTGTGGCTCTGATCTCAGACCAGCAGGTGTCACCATTATTCCATCTTTTGTGGTACCTGACGTGTGTTTCTGTGCGTTTGTGTTGCTGTACCTGATAGTGTGCCACCCTAAACTTCAAACACAAATGGTGTACCTTTTTTGGGCATAAAATGGGCACAAAACTACCCCTGTTACAGTCAGCCTGCAGAAGGGGTGTCACTGTTAGCGCTTTCCTCACATTATGGGAAACAACACTTTTTCCCAGCAGTCGACGACTGTCTGACCGTCGAAAAAAACAAAAAAAAAGAACGGCCGGGGTTGTTTTTGAGGTTGCGAGTTCGAGCTGCTCTCTAGATCACCAGAGCATATTCAGTTAGGCCATCTCTTATTTATTTCAAGAAAGACACTGTCGGTGCTGCAATGATGTGAAAACAGTTCTACCATCAGTTTGCTCTGGGTAGCAGGAGGATAATGTAACTGGGGACAATCTTGAAGGTCTTGTGATTTGCTGTCAGCAAACAGAACTCCTACCTCTTGTTGTTCAATTGCTTTTGCTGACAGCAGAGAAAAAGTTTGAGTTTTTGGATTGGAGGGGAAGGAAAAACATTCTACTCAGTGAATGATGCATTTGATGCATACAGGGAAATGACATGCATTTAAAGTAAGAATGTAAACTCGGCCTTTGACAGAATCATTTCACAGAACAATACCATCTTGCAGGACAGGTTTGATTTTTTTTCCTGTTGTCTGACTCTTATTGACAAAGTAAAGGGATGAAAAAGACTTCAGTGACACTTCATTCATCATTCTCCGCGGGCATTTTCCTGATTTTTGTTTTCAGGACGAGGGTAACTCGCTCTACTCAGCACTCTGCTGATTACAGTCTGCCTCTCGAACGTTCTGGTTTTGGTTGAAAATCTCGAGTAAGGCTCCCTCCTTTTGAAAGGCACGCGTCAATGACACGGCCTGTGTTTTTCTCACAACATGTTTTGTATGTTCTGTGAACACACACATGCATAATGGCACCGTGGCTGCATGAAAGGGGAGTGTGTGATCTCACCTCCCCGCCTCTGCCTTTGATTCAAACCTGGCTTGTGCGTTTGCACATGTTTATCACGTGCACGCAGCCTTCGTGTTACGTCATGCTGCGAACCCAGAACACTTCAAAGCACCTGTTTGATGCCGAGGGTCTAAGGATGTGGACTTTCTATTTCCTTGAGAGAATGGGCTTGTTTACAGTTGACGGGGGTGCTCAGCTTGATTCTGTTAGGCAAAGGCTACAAAATACAGATATACATTTTAGTATCTAGGTTCTTTTTTTCTTAATCTGTAATTGATTATTCGAGTCACAAAGCTGTGGAAGCGCCCTGTTTTGGTTTTAAAGTCTTCTTCCTTCCTTCCTTTCTTCCATATTCAGCTGAAAGTCAGCAGCAGGGTTTCAATCCATGTAGTAAAAAGCTCCGAATTGTGGCATCGTGATTGGAGATCACCAAATCTAAAAGATTAGGACATGACTATACTCCCTGGAATCAAATAACTCAACAAAATATCAATATATTTATGCATATCGCAGTTTTCTGGAAAATTCAAACAAAGTTATCGTGTTGATTTGACTCATTTGTCGTAAATGGCAATCATTCGGTCTGACCAGATGGACACAACATTTTGCTTTGGATTGGATCTTGCTCTACTGCCAAAGGCTGCTGATGACACCCCGGGAAAGGATAGCGGAGCAGATACAAGCTTTATACATCCACATTATACATGTAACACAGGCCCACAGTATTTTGCTCAAATTGATTCTCATAGTTACATTTTAAAGCAATATTTAATTTTCCCTCTGCTGTGTCTTTAGAGGATTAATGGAACCTCCAACTGTTGCATTTTACACTTTGCATATGTTTGACAAGCAATCACGTAGAAAATAAATGATTATAAACGATGAAATGAAAACAAGGAATAAATCTACACTCGTATATACAACTGCCACATATAAAATAAATCACTGGGACACTGGAACTGTTACTTTAGACGGGAAAGAGCTTAAATATCAACTGGGACAACCGTTTTCCAATTGCGATCCTAAACTGGATGAAGCCAGACTAGAATATTTATGAATGAATGACAAGTTGCTTGTGTTATATCCATTATGATTTTTATAAAAAATCTCTAGGATCTTAGGCCATTCAAACAAACAGGTCTGAAAATTGTCTGAAAGCTCTACAGTACGTGACTCTGGTCCAATGTTTTATTAGTCCCATTAAAAACCCTGGTCTTATATTATTGTGCAAAAGAACCCCTCACAATCCCTCATTTCTTTATGTTTCATTTCCAAACAGCCAGCCTCTTTTTTGTGCCTTTCTAAAATGTTCCTGTTGGGCATGGGCAGCACTTTCACCCATTCTCAGTAAGGTAGTTGACCATTTTTCACAGAAATGTTTGTGAGCCATCAGTCATTTCAGTCCAAGAAATAAGTCAGCGCGCTGCAAGGAACTCTACTTTTCTCTCAGTGTGTGAAAAGACGAGGGTTTGCTCAGGCAGTGTCCTACAAAGGATAACACGACTGAGACTGAAAATGGAGTGAAACTGCAGAAAAGAAGTGTCTTCATGTCTGCAAAACTAAAAAGCAACTTCAGAGGCGCAAGGCACAACACAGAAGAGTCAGGTTTGTAAGGTCAAAGGCTCACAAATCTTTTGAGAGAAGTCGGTTACATGTTCTATCCATTAAACCGTGGGAAAGAAAAACGTTCTTTATATTGAAAGGTAGGCCTCAGATGCGACCAAGTCAGATTTTTTTTAAAGTTGCCTTTATATTGCAACCATTTGCACCTCTTGTGAGGAACAATTTGGGCCAAACCTCAAGGGAGAAGATGAATTAAAGGTGACCGAGTGTCATGTCATACATACCAGCTGGTTGGAGCGAAGGAAAGCCCTTTGGATGAGAAGAATAACTTTTTAAACCCAGGAAGAAAGTTCCAGTTATGTTTATTGAAGCTCTAATGGTGACCATGGCCTGGACAGCTGGGAACGGAACCACAGTAGCAGCATATATTGTATATATTATCATAAAAAACACTTTTATGTGGATATAAATTTAAGATGACAGCTTGTTTATTTCGCTCGCTTTGAAATTTGCCATCCAAAATCGCAGTTTCCGAGAAATTACATCTCAATTTGAATTTTTTCCGCCATTTGTAAAAGTTCTTTGGGGTTTCATATCGAAGTCTTGCTTGATGTTTTGTGGCAATGTTTGATTTTTCTTTATTTTACCTCTGTTCATGAGTAATTCTGTTTTCTCCGAGAAATATCAAAAAAGAGAAAACAGTGAAGAGATTTCTCGTTGAGTTCACAGTCAGGTCTCTCAATCCCCGGTCTCCAACTTTTGAGGAAAGAAATACCAGAATGAAAGCCTCTTCTGCTGGAAAACAAAAGCGTACACACAACTTGCTGACCTGGAAAATATGCGGACAGTTGAGACTGAGACAATAGATGCACAACTCCACACGGTTTCCTTGATATAAATCAGTTTAGTGACGTAGCGTTTGACAAAGGAAAAACAAAAAGTTATACAAGCTCCAAAATCATGTCACAGACTGATAACGGCGGTTATCAGAGAGGTATTGTGCAAACAAAATAGTTACGAAACTGTTGTTTATCGGACTTTTTCGACGTTTTCCAACTGTTATTTATAGGCCGCCTTTGTTCCAGCGGATGCGATGTGTGAAGCAGCGGAACTTTAGGTTTCATCATCTCCCAGATTTTAATGGACGGGCATTCTTAGATCTGCTCGTTTGAATGGATTGAGTGAGCTCGGGGGGGCAATTAACAACACAATAGTAAATAGAGGCATGTGTTATTTTCAAAGGCGATAGAGGAAGAACAATGGATCAGGAAGACAGAGGTTGGCCGTAATGGAGGCACAGAGAGAGCTGTCTCATCTGATTCTTCTGAATCCTCCTTTGGACTCACTCATGTGAGATCCATCAAGGAGATGGACTTCTGACCACAGTCGGACACAGCCAAAACATGTGCATCCCCCCATTGGTTCCAAAAAAACTCCGGAGCTCATCTGACTGTTTTTTAGCTAGCTTAGTTTACACAGGCCCGCCAAACAATGGTTTCTCTGAAGGGTATTTCTGAGATTCCGGCGTGTCAGGTGGAGAGAAGCCAGCTGTGGACGCGATTTGGTCCGGATTGTAACAGAAACAGCACTTGTTTCCTGCCAGGAAAACATAGTGGGAGTTGTTTACTTATTAAGAAAGGAAGCATGGATCTTCTTGGCCTCGGTCCCAAGCCGTGCAGTGAGTCTTAGCGCTCCGGTCAAAGAATGCATGGGAGAGTCCACTATCCCGTCACAGTCAATGAGACCAATCCAGAGTGGGCAGAGAGCGCTGATGCTTCAGGTCATTTTTGAATGCTTGAGATATCTTAAAACTGAGTATGTGTCACGTCTGGGGGAATGTCTGGTGTCTCGTCATGTCTTGATTACCTGTTGTGTACACCTGGGGTTCCCCTCCCTCATGTGTTTAAATAGTTCTCGTTTCCCCTTGTCTTGTGCCAGTGCGTTTTCGGCCTTTCGTCCTTTTCGTCTTTCGTCTGTCTTTCGTCTGTCTTTCGTCACCCCCACGTCAGTCCAGGTTTGCTGTTTTGCCATAGTCTTTTACTTTGTTCCATGGTCATAGTTTTGCCACAGTCTTGTTGTTCTTTATTTTGTTACTTTGCCATTGTCATTGTTTTACCACAGCCTTGTCACAGTTTTGTTCATCTTTATTTTGTTACTTTGCCGCAGTCTTGTTTACTTATTGCTTTGATACTTTGCTCACAGTTTTCCACAGCCTTGATTTGTACCATGTCTGGACATTCACTCACTCATGAGTGTTTTTTGTTACAATAAACCTTGTCTTCCGTCATCTCCCTCCAGATCCACCCTCCTGACAGTATGAGAGACAGGCGGTATTTCAAAGGTGAGTCAGGAAACAATGGTCGTCACGCCGATGACCGTGGGGCTCTGACTGACCCGTCCACCCTCTTGTTGAATTGAGCCTCCATCCTGGCTTTAGCCCGAGGTGTCTGTGTGCATCACACCTCAAAGGATATGCGGGTCTCTGTTGCTGCGAAACTTCACACAGGCCCGGCCTTATCCTCTTATCTGCCTCCCCGCGCTCATCCGATTACCTTTTTGAAAGACTTTCTTATTGAAATTGATTTTCATATCTCTTAGTGTTTTGGCGGCAGTGGGGTGATGTAACCGGCGAGTTACTGATCGTAACAGAGAGGGTAAATCATTTGATCTCCGAAAAAAGCTAAATTTATTGAGTGGTAGCACTGTGAGAGGTAAATCCGCTGATGTAAAGATAAAGAAAAAAAGACTCTTATACGCTCATGTGTCTTGTTTTAAATCCCTTAAAATATGATCCATGTGTTTTGGGCTTGCTGAGTTAGAGTGTTATTATTATTATTTCAAAACTGGAGACTTTAAGCCACAACCCTCTTAGGTATTTGCATAGTTCAGACTGATAACCTTTTCCGAAAGCGTGTTAACGTGGCAAGTAAGTCGGAGGCATGCTACTTCATGAAGGCTTTAGACTGGGAAATTTGAGATATGTCCATCAAACAGTTCTTTCTCTCCACCGGGCCGTAAATCAAACTGATAACTGCATGATCCCAGGTCATACCTGTTTGCTTTGCCTCATACTTGTTTTATTCCCTGTTTTATTCCCCTCAATCAAAAAGCCGCTCGAGAGGCATTAAGTCACTCTGAGGGATTTGAGGGACTTTAAGAACATTCTTCTCATACAGACGTCTGAGATATAAACGCCAGAGCTTTGTGTTACAAGGTCAGATGGTCACTGATAAACTGAAATGAAGAAGATAACAAGGATTTCGGATGACTTGTTTTGGAGAAAAATGTGAAAACCGTTGCTGTCAAAAATATACCACTATTTCATATTCACGCGATTGGAGGATGGTAAGAAAAATCTCTCATTAAAATCTTTAAAGTATTATTGTAATTTCTTGTTAATAAAATATCAAATGTAATTTGGTTGGATTAAGTAATGCAATTGATTAGTTTAATAAATGAAAAATGGGATTTCTCATTTGGCACATATCCAGAAACAGGCGATTTTGACTGTTATTTTTCTGTGTAAAAATCCCTTCTAATCTCCACATGACTGAACACAAATGTTTCTAAACCTTTTAGAATAATTTCCTGGCATCTTTCATTCTTTTGTCGAGATTTAGCCCACAATCTCCATCAGTCATAAAGTATTCCATGTTCAGAAATATGTTTTTTGAGTGAAACATGGCTGTAAAACTAATCATTTTCATTTGAAGCTTCTGCCGGTTATTCATGAAAACATGTGGTAAATTATCTGAAGATCAAAGAATTTCCAGCTTTCCAATGTTTCAACGGGATTTGATCATCACTGTTTTGAAGGTTAACATGACAAAAGTTCCAGAAAAAAATGGAATATGAACGGCAGATAAATGAGAAGTTTGAAAATAACGTTTTCTGAGAAAAAAAAATGATGTGGCATGCTTTCTGTTTGACTGAAAACCTGACTGATAGATGTATGATTATGAAAAACAACTTTTGGGTTTCAAAATTTTAATGACAATATGCTCACTGAACATGTACCAATGTATAGTTTTCCAAAAGTGATTCAAAATAGCCACTTAAATTTCCTTTGGACCAGTCTAAGACAATAAAGCAACAAATCTGAACAGCAAAAAAACACAAACACGGAAAAAAAGCTGTTTAACTGAAATTTTACTGTTTAAATCCAGTCCTGGAAATGACAAGCCTAGCCTTAGCCTGAGCTTATCCTACCCTTAAATTAGGCCCAGATGACAAATTGTCTTCTTTATGCGTCATCTGTGAGCTTACAAGAACTGAGAAAATAACGCTGAGAATCACTGCTCCACAACCAAATTCTGTAAACCACAAGTTCATGTGTTTAAACTTCAAGAGTTGTGCAAAGCTAAGAAATCAGCAGAGGTTAAACGACAAGTGGAGTTGCTTTTAAACAATATACATTTGAGAGATAACTATTTCTCCATGCTTTGAACCGCTAAGCTAAGCAGATGCTAACTGTAGTATCACAGGGCGGATCACCATTTTGTTCTACTAATGGCCACATCTGTCCAAAAGCAGTGAGCAACGATCTCCTTTAATCAAAAAATAGGAAAAATCATAACTTAAACTAGGAAATGTCAACCCTCTCCAACAGTTCTGCAGTAACTGATAAATTGTCATTGATCTCTGAAAACTGGATCCAGCAAACTAAGCTAAAAGCAAAAGGATTTTTCTTAGTCAATATGGGAAAACTGGCTTCTTAATGCACCCTTATGATTTATTATTTTTATGACTAAGCAATATACCATCAATCCCATTTGAGCCATTAAGGAATCTGCTGTTATAGGGTATTGTTTAATTGTTGTCAGCTTGCAAAAAAAAAGAAAAAAAGAAGCCTGTTTTATAACAGAGCTTTTGGACTTGCACTATTCTGAATTGATAAGTTGTGTAATCCCAGCGTCTGGCCAGCTTTCAGTGCTTAGATTGGCTTGAGATATAAATTCAAAAATTGCTCAATTTCCCAAAAGAATCACGGCCATACGTTTCTGCGGCTGTGCAGCGATTGCAAGGAAATCACAAACAAAGTCATCAGTATTCAGAACATCACTGTGTATATTTTGACAGATTCAGGGCATTTTTAGTTGTTTTTTTTTTTCCAACGAGCACAAACATTTGCAAACAGATAGAACTTGAACAGAGATATACATATATTATTCCTTCCGTTTTTTTTTTTTTTTAACATATATTTAAGTGCCTTTTATGTACAAATACTTTACATTATGATACAAACATTCATACATCGCAGTGCACCTACATGTACAGACATAATACCAAATGAATAGAGTTTTGTTACAATATACATGTCCTTTTGGGGCTTTTTGTTGTGGTCTGACAACCATTATAGTGCTTCCCATCACATTAACGTGCAGGAAACGATTTTCATCTTGAGTGCAAATGAAGCCAAAACACAAAGCCCCCAATGGCGCAGGATGTCAGAAGAAAAAAAAAAAAAAAAGAGAGAATAAAAGGAACAGTGCTGACGTGTATTGTGTGGAATGTGCGAGCTTTCTCTCCAACATTCTGCCATGGGAACGGCCTGTGTAAAGGTGTGTGGACTCATCCAGCAGTGGCCGGTCTCACCTCATCAGAGCGCCCCCCCCCTCACCCCCAATCGCGAGTGTGTACGTGCACTCCTGAGCAGAAGTTAAAAGCCAAAGTTCGGGGAGCTAGACAAAAGGACTGCCGACTGCAACATGAAACGGCTTTTTAAAAAAGTCCATATGCACGCCAAACCTCACATTTATCGTGATTTTTCGTCCCTTTTTTTTTCTGATAATCAGCGTGTTCACGTCCTTCCATCCACAAGGGGAAAGACAAAACCCCCAAAATGGAAATACAAACACAGGGGATGAGGTGCCTGCCTCAGTTACTTAGTGACAAGCCGTCTGGAAGAGTCATTTCTACCAGCGAGCACAGGGAGTTTTATCTTTGTAAACACTCAAACAGGAAAGGGTGTTTGGCGGCACTGCATGGAGACACAAACAACAGTAAAACTGTCAGGAATCCTGGAATCTCCTCTGGAGGTGTCTGGATATGATAACTTGAAGCTTTCTAATGCTTGAATTTATAAGAATATTGACAGGGTTTGGAGAAAAATGTCGTTTTGAAACCAAATTTTGCACCTTGACCCTCTTTGACAACGTTTTTTCTCAATATTTTTTGTATTTAGGGTGATAAAGATCATATATTGACATAGAATCCAGGTGAAAAGCTCTCCATTTTCTTTCGATTTTTGGTCTCCTCAGTGAGCTTCGTGCTCCACGAAAAGAAGCTTCTTAAATTTAGGGTTATTTTACCCCCGACCAGGCATTTCCGACACGTATCTCGATGTCCCGACTGCCTGCTCACTCTGTGTGAGCCGAGGTCTTGGGGGAATTGTCCAGCTCTCTCCAGTTGCCGGTGCTGCCCGTCGGGCTGCGATTGGTCATCTTGGTCAGCAGCGTGGTCCTGCGGATGCTGCTGTCCGAGTCCTCTTTCTTGTAGTCGGCGCTCATCTTGTGGCAGCAGGAGAAGCAGTGCACGAAATCCTGGAGGAGGTGACCGCTGAAGATCATGTATATCCAGGGGTTGCAGCAGCTGTTGAGACTGGCAAGGAGCGCAGACAGAGTCACCGCTGTGTTCTCAGAATCTGAGGAGCAGAGAGAGGGAAGGGGGGAGGGAGGGGAGGGAAGGGGGGGGGAGGATGATTAATCCGCAAAACATCTGGTGGAGGCAAGGCCGCGGAGATGGCTTTGGAACCCAGCTCATGTGGTGTTTGAATATGGGGCCTATTTTGCCTCGAGGAAGAGAGGAATGTGGCAAATACGTTCATTTAGAGAACAGAGCTTTTTTATATAAACAAACACGACGATATTTAGTGTATTTAAGTGTCTTTATCGTGGGATACTGCTGGCAAAACTGGCCGGCATGGCACTTTCTGGTTGAGTTGACAAAACCTAAACACTAAATATATATTATATATATATAAATATATTTATTCATAATAATTTTGGTCAAACATCAGAATGGAATACGTCTTTTCTGGGTATTTTCAAAACGGGAAACAGTTAATAAATGTAGAAAAAAAGCATCCAAGACTGATAACAGTAATCTTAATACATATAAAGTCATTAGTAGGCCTACTACGTATATTAATCTGAACTATATTTAGTTTTTCAACATGTAAAACAAGTCAAAATCCTTAATGGCTATAAGTTGTCCTTTCTTTGCACATAGTTCTTTTTAATATCATCTTTTTTTATTTTTTTTTACTGTTTTGTTAAGTCTGTCTGAAGTTTGAAGTTGGCTGGAAATCTATTCATACGGAGCTGTATGATTTCTGAAACTCACCATCCCACTGGAAGTTTTCATCCCAGACCGACCACATCTGCACGGTGAAGAACGGCGCCCAGCAGACGATGTAGGCCAAAACTATGACGAAAGTCATCTTGACCGTCCTCAGCTTGGCTCTGGAGATGGTGGTGACGCTGCTGACGGAGCTCTTCCCGATCAGCCCATTCTTGCCGGCGGCTCCGGCCGTGGTTTTCCTCTTCTTGTACTTGATGTTTTTCCAAATGCTGTGGCAGATGAAGCCGTAACACATCATCAGGATGACCACGGGGACCAGGAAGATGCCCACGGTGATCCAGGTGATGTAGGCCCTGGCGCCCCAGGGCTGGATGAAGTGCGCCCAGCAGTCGTACACGTCCGAACCGTTCTTGATCTCGCTCAGGGAGAAGATGAAGTACTGCGGGGTGCTGAGCACCAGGCTGCACATCCACGTGGACACGATCATGATGTGGGAGCGCTTGGTTGGCTGCTGGAGGGTCTTCAGCGGGTGGCAGATGGCGATGTAGCGGTCCAGGGTCATCATCACCATCATGTAGGTGGAGGCGAACATGCCCATCACCTGGAGGTGCTTCACTATCCGGCACAGGAAGTCCGGGCCGTAGAAGCGGAAGGTGATCTCCCAGCAGAGTTGGGGCAGAACCTGGAAGAAGGCGACCACCAGGTCGGCCAGGCTGAGGTGTTTGATGAAGAGGTGCATGCGCGACATCTTCTTCTTGGTGTTGTACATGGCCAGCAGGACGCTGACGTTTCCGACCACCGCCACCACAAAGGTGACGCTCAGGACCATGATCTCGATCTGGGCGACCGCCTCGTTCCTCGCGAACGGGTCGGAGCCGTTGCGGTGGTCCGTGGCGTTCCCGCAGGTCCCCATCACGAGTTCATCAGCGGGACTGAGGACCAGGGACCGGTTGGGTTCGCTCAGGAGCGGCGCATTGTCAGGAGTGAGCATGGCACTGCCCCCCTCCGTGCGCCCTAGCCGATCCAGAGCCAGAGGGGGCTGCGAGATGCCTCCCTTAATCCGTATATGGAGCTACCTGATGCTCCCGCTGAGGGAACACGTCGCTCTCTTGCTCGCGACTGCAGCGGTGGCTTTTTAAAGTCGAGTCAAATTTCAGAGCGCGTGTGCGTAAAACGGATGCGCTGCAAGAAAAAAAAAAAAAAAAAAGAAAGGGAAAAAACTCATTAGTTCCTTTATGTGGCGGTAACCTCACCGTGCCTAAAGCGAGTTACTGCTAAAGTGTTGAAAATGTAGAAGTTGTTTCATTCCAATTTGCTGCAAATCCCGGTGATTTCTTACGCGCAAAGTGGAGAGGGGAGATCCTTTTTCTCTCCCGTCTCTCTTTTTGGAGCGACTGTCTGCCTTTTGCGCAGTCCTCAGAGCAGCAGCCCTTCACATTCACAGGAGTGTGTTTTGGAAACGGGATAGGCTGCAAACCCCCCCACCCCCAGGAAAAAGGGGAATAGATGTTGAACATAGTTTTGCGGGGACCCAGACAGTGAAGAAAAATGAGTGAACCCAAATCTAAAATAAACTCTGCATAAATATTTTGAGTACTTTTAGAGGACATCAGTTTCAGGGACAGTCAAGTGTACAGTACATTTCTTTTTTAAGGCAACCTAATAGATGACTGCAAGAAAAGATTTCCATAAAGCTTCAATTAATGCAAAATGAGGACGTTTAGCATTTCTGATCCTGCATAAATCCGAATGGGAATGCACCTGATTACCAGCCCGGAATGCTGTCTGTGTTCACCTCTGCAGAGGGAGGTCTGAATTGTTTAAAACTGTTTATCCAAAGTGGGTTTCTTAAAGAAGCACCAGCAGTTTTGTATGTTGTCTCGTGTCAAAGCCAACAGGCAAATACGCCTGCAAGTAATTAGCTTAAAGGGTACTCAAAATTAGGGATTTGTTTTTGTGTTTGCAAATCTCTGCAGCATGGCAGCACATACAGTTCTGCCCTAATCAAGAGCAGCTTCAGTCCTCATCGTCCTGACCGTTTTCCCGTTTTAGCTTCCCATAAACACATAGAATCATGTCACAGAAGAAAATGTTTGGAATTCGAATGGCAAAAACAAAATATTATTTTTATAAATCTATCACAGTGTTTTCCCCCCTCTGTACCTTCAGACATCCTTTTACTTGCTTAGATCTCTTTTCAACTGGTTAAAACTGAGATGAAAATTTGATTCGTGGCGCTCGTGACATACGCAACAATGCCTTTGTTATTGTGGATAGGCCACAGACCTCAAGATGGGACTTCCTTGAAAGAAAATTCCTTTTGAAAACAATTTGTCATGTTCTCAGGATGTTCCATTGAAAACACGAGTTTAGAAAAACGTCTTCACACATATTGAATTCCATTAGTCCTAAATGGAACTGGCATGCCAGCATAGACTTCAAAAGTGCACACGTCTCAAAACCTACTTTTCCTGTTATTTTTGGTGGAATTACCCATTGTTCTCATTAAATCCTTCAAATGTAACTGAAAATATACGTAGAAAAAGATCTAAATAAAATCTTCTGCTTGAATAGTGATGTGTGTTTGGTTGTGTTTTACTGCTCGGAGAGGTGATCAAATATTGCTCAAAAGAAATAAAAGATATTTCTAAAGGTCACTAAAAATTCCCTTTTAAGGCAGTTGAAGTTTCGGCTTACATCATCAGACAGTGAAGCAGCTCTTTCTCTGCTCAGTGAAGGTCCAACATCCTGAGAGTAACGTGAAGCATTAGAGAGCAGACATCCCGTTTAGACATCCCGCTGTTTTTGTCCTTTGAGCTCCATCTCTGTTTTTCTCATGGCTGAAACGTGGTGGGAGAAGCACCCGGGTCTGTGCCTGAGCGTGTTTACTGATGCCGACTCAGTTTCCTAGAGACCCATAACGTAAATTGCGTATCACAGTTTCCATGACCAAAGCGCTTGATTGCCGGGCGGCTTCGGGTGTCTGGGAGCGATTGGGCTCATCTGATCCATGTGCTGATTGTGAGGATAGCTATCTTTATGGTGCTTGCTTTGCATCCGCAGCCCCAGATCTGCTCCCTTTTCAATTCCCAACCTCCCGTCTCCTCAAACCGGAGAAAGAAAAACGAATTTCTGATGCCATAGACTTCTGTTCACCAGCTAACCCCCCCCAACGGGAACCCTGTTATGTGATCTATTCACTCCAGTACAGTCACGTCTTATCCCGGGGGGTTCAAGGACGGCACAACAGATGTGTTCCTTCACGCTGGCCCGAGCCACATTTAACCTCATCTCCTGTTTTTGAACACGTTCACCACCAGAGATGTCCTTTTGCTGTTATTACCGCTCGGGGCTCTATTTGTCTCAGTTGCTACAAAACAAGTGGACTTTGCCCCGGCATCCCTTCTGTTTGAACCGGGTCCAAGAATCATGGGAACGCATGAAACGTCTCCAGTGGCCGGAGCAGTGGCTCTGAACGGTTTCTGTGGAGTCTCCCTTCTGCTCACAGGCACATTGGCTCCACAAGAGCCAATCACGCTGTCCGGCAGGGGCTTTTGTAGTTGGGTTGCTTTTGAGTTGTTGATTATTGATTTATATCTGAAATATACTGGCTTGGACTTTAAATATTGCACAAGAGGGAATGAAAACTTAAAATAAAACTAATTGGTTTAAACCCTGTCATATGTTCTGTTTAGTGTTTTAAAGCACAAAAAATATCTTTGTGGACCTCTGTTTGAACCTTGTGTCCAAATGATATTGTTCTGGGTACTTAACATGCTAAGTGGGGTTGGTAGAGTCTTAGTTGTAGCATTTTTTGTCTGTTTCTCTGAGTTTTACAGTGTGACCTTTGGGTGAACCTACTGGAAAGTCCACTCTGGGAAGCTCGGCAGATGTTTTCCACTTGTGGATAATCTTTCTCACAGTTCTCACAAACTTTTAGGAAATGGTCTTACAGCTCGTCCATTGGAGATCATGGCTTATGTCTTTCCTCTTTTGCATTCAGTTAAGACACACCTGAATGTTTCGGACCAGCAAACTGCTGTTGACCTTCTTTATCCATCTTTATCCATCCATTCTTTATTGCATCTTCAAGGATGTTTTCACTCCTTGTTTGTGTTTGTTGTCCGAGGTATTCTTGAATGAATAATTGTGCAAATCACTGAGGCAATGTTTGTGCTTGGGACTTGACCTGTTTTTTTTATCACTGTCCTTTATTAATCTGTGAGTTTAAAGAATAAAAATGTGTTTCCTTCTTTGTCATGACACTTGATTAGCGACAGATTAACCACCGTTTTCTGTCACATTTCTATCATGACAAATATTTCTTTTTTTTGGGATCATCGACAAAATTGGACGCTGTGACAATTTTGTTGGGATTGAAACGATTTCCTGATCTTGGCCCGTTAGTTTCAAGGCCTGAATGATCAGGAAGGAAATTAGAGGTAATGACTTAGATTCCATCTCTTGGAATTGATATAAAGTATCTTCTTTTTCTAAACTGCAATCGAGATGTTGCTGAATATCTAGAGGGGGAGTTCTTGATGGCCTCATAATGCAATGCTGTGTCCTGTCTGGCTTCTATCTTTAGCACTCCACACATCACAAAACACTGAGGGCTCATAATGGTTCCCTGTCTGGCATGTGCTGTAAGTGACATGCACTGTTGAAAAGAAGGAGCACCTAAACAAGTTGGAAAAAAAAAAGCTCTAAAGGTTGAGAGTCTCTGCCCTCTAATTTAAAACGTTGACTTTGCAAAAGCGCAAATCACTTCGTCTCCCGGACTACTGGAGGCCAAAGACAATCTTGTCAAACAAAAAGTTTAATTATCTGTTTACTGTACGCTTTAACGACGTGACGGTGAACAGCATCTCCGCACACGCAGCTCATTATGTAAGTTCACTGTTTGTTTTACAACAAAACCGTTCTCTGTTGGCCTCCTTTAGGGTGTTAGATAATCTACGCTTTGCTGGTTGGTGTGGGTTCTCAATCACCCAGGTCACCCAGGCTTAGTCAGTTCTGAGGTATTAAGTGAAAAACAACAGTTCATATTTACAACATCCCAGTTGAAATGCTGGTTGTTTCCACTGTAAAGCACAAATTATTCAGTGCTCTGTTCATTTGTGGACCTACAAGGGCTGCGTAAGACCACAGAGCACTTCAAACGGTGGCGAACCCCTTACAAAGGTCTTTGAGTCAATTAATAGAATTAGGAAAGCAAATTAACCATATCTGCCACATGAACCACAGGCTTTAAACCACAGCCTCAGAAGCAACAGCACACACGTTAGCCTGAGCCGAAGAAAATAGACCCAGTAAAATAAATGAATTCACTCTGCCAGGGCCCAAATGTTAAAGAAATGGAGTCTCTGAATGTTTTGCACAATGTTTTTGGGTAGTTTTTTATATAAATGAATGATTTATTTATCATTATATTGACTTGATTTGATCTTTTGGTAAGTATGGCTGTAAGCAAACGCAGGGATCTAACAGGGTGAGACTATCAAATAAGATTTAAAATAGCTGAGAATGAAAAGAAATCAAATCTTACTAATAACTGTTGTGATTACCAACATGGAATTATCATTGGTCATAGTAACAGACCCCAAAACAAAGCAAAAAAACAACAAAAAAGTCATTTCGACCACCATACGTTCTGCTGTTGGAAGAGGAAAGATTCATTTATTTATGGCTAACAGTTTGTATTGTTGTGGGTAGAAACGCCTCGGAGCAGACTTAGCCCCCGGCTCATTTCCATCTGTGGCTCCAGGGCAGGCAAACACAAAAGTAAATGTACACGTCAAGAAATTAAATTAGAGTGGAAAGTTAAATAGATAAATAGACAGACAGCTTTTTCTTTCCCAGTCTCATAATACGTGCAAAGAACTCATACGAGAAAATCGTTTCAAATCCTCACTTTGTTTTCAGTCTTGAAAAGCAAAAATACTTTCCTTGTGCAATTTTAACAACATTGGAGCAGCTCTCACTTTGATTTGCAGTGCTTTTGACTCCGAGCCAAAGAGGTCATAAACAAACAACAAAAGAGGAGTGAAGACTGAGGAATGAGAATATTTCAACACCTCTTATCTCACTATTATCAATGGAAATATTGTTACTTTGATACAAAATCACCCTTTTACCCACAGAAAAGAAAACAGCTTTTTTTGTTTCCCCCCCGCCCATCCGACAGTGCCATAGGTTGTTTTCTCGAAGAAAAACAACCCGGCTATATATAATTGTTTCAACATTCTCGATTAGTCATCGAGATGTTCGAAACCATTTCCTCAGCTGAACCAGACTTCAGATCCACTGGTCCTTTGTAATGACCCGCAGTCCTACTCTCACACACACACACACACCAGAGTCTGATCTCATCATATGAAGCCTCCCAAGACCACTAATATCAATTTTTTTGACGTTTCCTAACATTTTCTTGCATGTCGGTGCAAGCCATTGCTAAAAAAATCTATCTATCTATCTATCTATCTATCTATCTATCTATC
>CAJRST010022223.1:3998155-4076726 GCA_907169785.1 Menidia menidia | reverse complement strand
ATGTGTGTGTGTGTGTGTGTGTGTGTGTGTGTGTGTGTGTGTGTGTGTGTGTACACATGTATTGAGAGAAAGAAATATATATCTATAATACCTAAATATAGGTACTGTATATCTATTTATAAATACATAGATAGATATACATTCACGTAATTCTTCCGAAGTTAGATTGTATAAGATATCTGATAAGCATTCAAATTCTTTAAATTCTAGATAGATGGATGAATTGGTGTAGGAATTGATCAGGTAATGGTTGGCCTGTAATTTTGAAGTACCTGGAGATGACATGTGATGCAGTTTGGCACAAGAAGTCATTTGAATTGAATTGATTTGAAAAATGTAGCCCAGGTCTCATTGAATTTAACTTGAATGTAAACCAGTGAGAAGAAAGGCAACGTATTCAGTTCAGTTGTTAATTTAAACTTTTGAGCCAATTGCAGTTGGACAGACTTTTCTGAAAAGGTTTATCAAACATTTCCACGTGCCAGAGGAAGAGTCCAACATTTCCTTGTGGATTTTTTGATAAATGTTGAAACCAAGAGTTGCTGGCAAACTGCAGGAAAGTCAAATATTGATTGAAGAAATCCAAGAAATGCTCTTCGTTGGGTTTTAAAGGGAGTACATGAAGAGTTTGATACAGCAAAAAATAGAATCGTTTGGCAAGAAGACTGGAACTGACAAATTGCCGGCAGCTGGAATTTAATCCTTGAAATCCTTGTTCTTATCTGTGTCTATGCCTTTACGGTAAATGAACAAATCCTTGTCAGTTGTGGTAAAAATTAGAACAAAAAGGATACAAACCGTCCAAACTTCACTTACATCCAATAGTTGTCTTGTGTGGGATCGCTTTATGACAGTTTCTGACATTGACAACCAGCTTCAGAGCTAAAACAAAAACCCAACCTTTGACCCGGGCCTGAATCTGATAGACCAACACGAACTAAAATGTCACGTAAGAGTCCAACCAAAGGTTTATCCTAAGAAATGAAAACTATTTCGGCCCTTGGCAGTGGAGTAGGTTCTCTGCTTGGAGAATAACCGAGGGTATTACACAGGCTGATGAGATGAGCGATGGATCATTACCACACCGCCTTCCCTCCCTGACAGGTTTATCTCGTGTCAGATGGAGTTCACAAGGGTACCACCCACATGGCAAACTTATTACCTACTTAAATTGATTAACAAGTACGTGAGGGACGTATCGCTAATCTAAATTGATTGCGCTTCAGATGAATAGTCCGACCCGGTGCCACAGCGTAAAAGGCACAGGGTGTAACAAAACGTCTCTCCTCATCCGCCCCGCGATCAACCCGCTATTATTTCTGTTACCTTAATCTTGGGAAACATCTGTTCCTGGATGCGATCACGTTGTTCTTAAACACGATTGCGTATTCCCTCTCTTGGGAAGGTGCGAGTCAGACAGTGATGAGGAGTTTTTTTTTGTTTGAAGCTGTTCGAGGAGTTCTTTTGGGATGTGGGGAATCGCCCACATCCTCAAAAACGGGAAGAAACCGAACTTTGGTCTTAAGATTTAGGTTGATTTGGGCGTTTTTAGCACTCAGTCGTGGTCATGAATCGGCTGTGATGCAGCTGAGGGGGACGTGCGTGAGAGAAATGGCCTTTGACGTAAACAGCGAGAGCGCGGGTGAGTTATTTATGTGAGGACGGACGGGCCGGGTGGGATCTATGAAGGCATCTCAGCGAGTTTCTGGTGAGCGTGTGACGCAACGCATCTGCTGGGTTCTGTGTCCGAACACGTGCTCTGCGCTGGGAGCCTCTGGGAAACTCCAAAGCATCGGCGCAACACATCATCTATCAGGAGAGTAGACAGCCATGTTTGAATTCGTGCACAATGACCCAAGAACACCAAGCCTCTGGGAAGAGGAGGGGGGGGGGGGGGGTATTGTTGTTTAACAGCTATTTAAAGATTGGTGTCCTCATCGTGCCTATCCCTGCTTATCCTCCTTTGTGTTTTCTTTTCCTTTTTTAAAAATTTCTGCCACCTGTTTTGACAAGCCTCTTATTAAGCTTCCATGATTTGTTTACGCTCTCACTTTCCCTATCTCCAGGACACAGATGACTCTGTGAATCCCACGCCATTATGGTACGTACGACAACGCCTCAGAGGCTTTTATTTCTACCACTTATGGATAAATTGTGTGTTGCTACAGGCACCAGTTTGGATTTACAGCAGATTCACTTTAAAGTGTGATTTCGCTCGTGCAAAGAGGGGCTGTTACGATTGAAATATGGATGAAAAATGGATGGATACTGTCAGTAAATGCATTTCAGTCGCGGTGAACCGCCTTTCTCTGGGGACGTTCGATAGCTCTCTGCCTTCAGTCTGTAGAACCTCCGACACAGGGACACAGGGAAAATATGGGCACGGCGAGGACAAAACAAAGTTGTAACCCCCTGGAACAAGTTGTATCGGCTTGTAAACACAACTTTTGACGTTACATAACAACTCTGGCCTCTGGGTTGGAAGGGATTGTGGTGCACAACAATGACTCCGAAGTCTGCGAGCCCATATTTTAGTCCCTTTTTTACTCTAAAAGTTTCCTTCCATGTCTTTGGTTGCCTTGTTCCTTTAGTTTTCCGACTCCTGGGATTGTCTGAGTGGCTCTAATTGTTGCCACTTGTGTCTCGTCAGCCTGTGTGTGCGCAGAATTATTGCCGTCTCTTCCTCTGCCTCACAGCAGGCTACTTCATTGCAATATTCTTTTTTTTTTTTTACAGCCAAGGTTCAGTCAGGTTTAGTTTTTTTCATGCTGGCTTTTCCTGTCTGTCTCCCACTGCTCTGGAAAAAGTTAAGTGTACTCTCCCCCAATGTCCTGCATGCATTTGTGTCCAATTGAATGCGTTGTCATATTCCGCTGAGTGTTTGTGCTATAAACCAGGATATGTTTCCTAACATAAGGGCCAGAAGATCACCGACATACAGAACTCATTTCTGATAATTTTCCTTGTACACAAAGCTGTCTTTACAATCTTATTTAGACGCCATTTATAAGTGATTTAATAATCCAAATCTTCGATCCAAATTTATAAATGCAGCTTTGTATATACAGGAAAAACTCCTACCTTTCTTTAATCCCCCCAGCCAGAAGGTATTTTTTTCATCCTAAATCATGTTGTTGACATGATGTAATTAATTCAAGTAGTTACATTACATTCCTCCAACCATTTTTTTTATCACTCAACACCAGTTAAGCCTTTTGTTGGTTTTCGACTTTTTTATTATTTCCAGACATTTTGCTTCCAAATTCTTTAGGAGCAAATATGTTTCATTAAATATAAAACGTTTTCTTGTCTCTGTTGTGAATCAAAGGGATTTATATTTAAAATATAGTTTTACACAGCGTACTGTACTCACTGAAATTTTAGCACAGCAATATTACAACAAAACAAATCACGGGGATTTCCGTTTGCATAACAATCAAGCCCCACGTGTCAATGAGTCAACGCAAAAAAAAAAAAAGATTCCACAACTGTGAACAGTGAAAAGAAACTAAGATGTTGCCCAATAATGCTAAGTACAGTACGTTCTGTGAACGTGAGGTGGGTGGCCGCAATTACATGCTGCATGCATCATAGCTGCCATGACCCCAAACAAGATGCCTGGAATTTCTCACTGACACAGTCGATGGGATTTTCTTTCCTTCTTCAAAAGAATGAATTAAATAAATGCGAAAAAAAAGATAGTTTGCATTTTGTTTACACGGTATATATAATCAGGATCTGCTGCCCTGGCCGGGATGCCCTGATATGAGAGCTGAAGGGCAAACAGAAATAGATTAATCACAGTTTGGGGCCACCTTACTGATAATGGCTCACAGAGTACTCCAGTTTGGCCTTTTACCCAATTACAGTCCTCCCCCTCTTTCCGTCATGCTCTTGTTGTGTATGGGATTGACTCACTGTCCTCAGCCCTTCGTACCAATCCATAGAAGAATGAGGGGGAAAATAATTCTGATTCCATGAAACAAACTTAGTGTTTACTCCTAAAGTACACGAATCAGTGTTTATGTAAAACGCACAACAGTCTTAGCTTGTGGTTCCCGGGTTTCTACACACTAAAGAATGCCCTCGAATGCTAGACTCCGACACACAGCTGGAGACTTTCAAAAAAATGTTTGCGGGGCCTTTTAGAACTCTGACTCTCCGCTGGGTAGATTATGGCTGAGTGAAAGGTCATCAGCTTACAAAAGCTGTCAAAGCTACGGGCTTCAGACTGCACAGCCTTCCCTCTATCTGTTCCTGTCAGCCCCACAAGGGTTAAGGTCAGAGAATGATCCCACTTAAAGTTAATAAAAAGGTAAACACTGCTTAAAGGTGTGTTGAGCCTCCCGTCTGCTTCGATGAGATCCAGACAGGCCTTACTTACCTCCATGTTATGCAATGGACACTGTGCTTGCAGGATTTATTCTGCATACTGCACATAATTCAGGAGTCACAAGACTGCCCACGGAATCAGGTTTACATTACTTCCCTCACAGCAGTCAATGCCATGAGGAATTTCTTATCTAATTCTATTTCACTTGACAGATATCTTTGTGCAAATGGGGAAAAAACTCCCACGCCTTGCGTCCGAGATTATATTAATTATTAATGCTGCAGATATGATGGCTACTTATCCCCAAAAACAGGAAACAGGAAGCAGCCTAACCTCTGTCCAGAAGGAAATGCAGTACGGAGCCATCTATTTTTCTCTTTTAGTCTGACAGTGTACCTGAGTCAAATTGTAGGAGTGTACCACCATTATTTCAGTTTTAACTTAAAGAAAAAGCTTTAACAGCATACTCGCCGAGTGATCTGTCAGCAGGTTACCGAAGTGACAACCCGCTGCCTCACTTGATATCCAAATTTTAATCTCGGCCAACACAGTTGGTGGCAAAAAAAGTTCCTGCGTGTCATGTGAAGAAATGAATAGCTGTGAAACAGATCCTATGTTTATGTTCCTCTCCCGACATAGCAAAAGAAGAAAAAAAAAACCCTGGATGTTTGCCACATTTTCTCTTTGTACATCCATCCAACATGTGAGTAGCCCTTGGATGTGAATCATCATTTGTCATGCGTGTTGTGGCCCCAGAATTATTATTCTTACTCCGTGGTATAGCTGTCAAGGTGTTCTGAATTGAGCTTTTTTCTCTGGCTGTTTCTAACAGTTTAGAGTCGAAAGTCAGAGACAGTGTTGTTATTTATGCAGCTTCTGTCGATTCATATATGGAAATGTTTTCTGTTAGAAAACGGTGAAGCCGAAAAAAGCGGGATGTTATGCCCATGAGAGGAGGACTGCATCCAGGCTGGAAAAGAAAGTGTTCTCCCAACGATCTGTCTTCCATCAACGACCGGCGCGAGATCCGGTTCACAGAGAGAACTGCTCACAGTCACACACGGCCAACACACACACTCACAATCACACACACACTCACAGCTGTAAGGAATTTCATCCTCATCTTTAATACGAATACGTTAACACAAAACCTGAATAGTCAAACAATTTACCCTCCGCTGTTTTTCTTCACAGCCTTTATATGACCCTATATGTAAGGAACGATTTAGGGGGAGGACGGCATTTTTAGAAGACAGCAGTGTTTCAAAAACAATACGACCACACAGGCTGTGATGGGGGTTTAAAGGACGGAAAACAGGCTTTTACCTGAGACATTCTATCACATTTTGTCACGAATATTATACAGTCTACATAATCTTAGCATTATAATATATGAAATGAAATATTGCTTAATTGAAAGATTTAACAGATAACAAGTCGGTGAATTTTACAGTGAGATATTTTGTTATCACAGGCTGTTTCATTCATGCTCTTACCCTTAGATTTACTTACTTGAATAACAGTTAGCACGGCCAGATGAAAATGACTGACTTAGCATAACAGACGCTACTTACATTTAGCAGGAACAGGGATTTAAGGGACAGAACGATCACATTTCCCTTTATAACAAATGATGTAATGTATCTCTTGCTAAAGGAGATTTTAAAAAAAGAAGTGTTCTCCAGAGAGGAGAACACTTTTGGACAGGCCAAAATACCCAACTAACACCTTTCAATGCCGGTTAATGAGCCGGTTTGGTCCCAAGTGTCAAACAATGTGAAAACCTATATTTGCGGGGGTTTTATCGACTGGAAATGTTGAAGAGGGACCAAAAACAATCTGCAAAGTTCACTTTTTCTTTACTGAAGCTTCTCTTTACGAGCTGTAATGAGTCACATAGGAGCTCTGAAACAACATGTGCTTCACACTTTTTCATTAAAAATGCACAATTTAGAGTTCTTAAGGTCAAGACGATTGTAGTTGTTTGTCTTTGCCTCACAGACATATTTCACAGACATGTAACTTTTAAATAACTGAGAACTGACTGCTGAAGGTTTCAACCTATTGGTCGTACAATAACCTGTTGACAAATAATGAAAATCCTTGCAATTCTATTGTATAAAACCTTAAGATAATTCATTCTAATCCTCTCTGTGGTAAGTGGTAAACTGAGAAACATGCATTCAAACTTTCTATTTCAACTAAAACTACTTAAACAAAATAAAAGGTGCAAAATAAAAGAAACTCCTGAAAACAACATTCTTATTATTTAATATAAAATCTGATTGGATGATAAGATTAGATCTGGTAAAGTGTTTATTTGGGCATATTCATTTCCCTCTTTTGTTCAAACAGGAAACATATCAAAGTCGGACTTAGGTGACATGCAAGATGCAACATCAGACTAAAGGTGTTGCCGAAAATGGAGTGTGAGATTAGATAGGAAAGATAAAGCCAAATACAAAACAGACTGAAGCTCTTTGATTTGAGTTGACGTCTGGTTATTTTCCAGGTAGCACCTCGAAAAGTCCTCGGAGTCGTTTGAAATGTGAGCGACTCGTGGCTTTCCTCTTAATATCTCTGTGTCACGCCACACAAGGAGTCGCATGAGTGATCACTGATGAAGATGCCTCTCCGTGGTGTCTTCCGTATAGATATCAGTTATAGTTAGATAATAGGTATTTTTCTCTGCTTGGGGTTGGACGACAGGCTTTTGCCAAATTGTTCCCCTTAGAATGAAGCCTGTGAGTCACAATTAACCATTAAAAGTTAAATATTATGAGAATGTGAGGCTGTTTCCTTAGAAACTCACACTGACTTCTTTGGGGAGAGCTCACAAAACGAAAAAGAAATCTGTAGGAAATGAAATTTCTATTACTGTGTAAATATTTTCCAAAATCTTGCATGATTACCGCCACGCCTTATCTCTCTACATGGCTGCGTTTCTCTCCGCTTTTCTTTTCTCATGGCTAGACCAGAGCCCTATCTGTGAGTAACCCCCCCCCCTTACCGACTCTCTCTAAGGGCCCATTAAACAGACCCATGACCTCTGCAAGAACAATTTTACACAAAACCTATAATCCTCCTAGATTTACTCTGCTTATCTTGTCCCAGTGTTTCATTTTATTTGACTAGTTTAGCTCCTTATCAGATGTTGATAAATCTGCATAAAAAGTTCATTGTAGTGGTCCGCATTCTTTGTTGTTTCTCATATTTTGTCATATGCGGTGTCCGTGAACATCTTACATGAATAGCATCTGTAAGGTTTAGAAAACGGTTGTCTGTGTATCTCCATGTCCGATTGCCTTTTTCCCTTTGGTGAATAAACACAATTACACTTGAATACACTTGAATCTGGCCAAGAACCTAATTAAACTTACTTTATAGGTGTTCTGCAAACTTACCATTTCACCACCCATCTACTAAATAATTGGGTTCCTTTGCTAATTGTAAATGAACCTATTTAACCTATTTGTTATCAAGATCAATAAACATGATATCCTCTTCAAAATGACAAAAGCAACACGTGTCCGAAGAAAAAACGGGAAAAGTAAATGCTTCAAAACAGAAAAAACAGCAGCCATTATGCAACTTAGCAAAAGTTCTGATTTGTGTGGAGCACTTCCAAGATGCAGAGTCTCTCAGATTTAGATATGGTTAGAAAATTGCCAGTCTGCTGAGCCCTCAGCATTAGAAATCATTAACACATGCACGTTTGAGTCATGATCACTGCATGGTCTCCAAAAACACTTTGGTACCAGCAAATTACAGGAGAAAGCTCTATCATGCTAAACAGACGTTACATTTGAATATGAGCCAGAAATAACAAAGCTTGTGTAATAACAGCTTCTTTGGCCGTGCATCCTGAATTTGAAATTGTTTCTCTGAATTACTGATGCCTTGAAAGAGGAAATGGAGCCTGAAGATAAGGGAGTGCATTAGGGCCTGTAGGATGACCAACTTACACATTTTGATAAGGCGCAATTCCAGTCATTTTCAGGGAAAGACCTTGTACACTTTAGGAAGGCATTGGTTAAAAGAAGAGAGAAGTGTAGACAATGGTAAACATGGGCCTGTTGCAACACTTAACAATATGTGTTGGTGCCATCAAATTGAAAATGAGCAATAATGCTTTAATGGAGTAATACTGGTTGTTTTTCACCTCTATAAGGAAGTGGAAGTGTCCTTTAGAAAGGCCAGTAATCAGACTCCAAATGGAACTTTCTCTTTTTTATCTTTTTTCTGAGTTGAATAGTTTGGACATGTTGAAATAGGCATTTTTGTTTAGAGTACATTCACCCTAATGAAGTGGGGAGAAGCATTTACATAACACAGCACAAACCAGCTGTCCACAGGCTGGAATTTCTTTTAATTTCTTTCTCTTTTTTTGCTTTCCTTTCCCCCCTTTACAATATCAGAGCGGACCTGTTTGCTGATAAGACATTTATGCTTTTAAGGTGTCCCAGTTTACCCAGTTGGCCATTATCTGGTCGAACCTTCACCCAGTAACAGGAGTTTGATGTATGGTGTTGACCTAACCCCACATTGTTGACTCAAGTGTCTCAATGTACATCATATATGATAATGAAGATTTATATAAGAGAGATAGGCGAATATTAAACCACAGCAAACCACACGACTTGAACTGAGAACTTTTACACACGGTGGCTTAGATTGAGTAGGTCTGAATAGATCAGTTTTGGGGTAATATATAATCTAAAAAAGTTTACCATATCAAGCAATGGCTGATGACAATAACGCCCCCACACACACACACACATACACACACACACACACACCCCTCAGCCTATCATACCGACACAGCCGGCTGAGCAAAACAAAGCTGAAACGTAAAGACTTCCATTTTAGTCTAAGCCGATGGGCCATGTTTCCTCCTGCGGGGGCTCTTTATCAGGTCTGTCTCCGTATTTCACACCCAAACAATGTGCTGAGCAGACAGAAGCAAACACGCAGCACAGAGCGCAGCTGTACCTGTATCTCTGCGGGGTGATGTCACAGAAACAAGCATTCTTTTGTTTCATTAATATAAAGTGGATGAATTGATCGGAAGTGCCAAGGTGGGAAGTATTACTGGAGAAAAGATGAATGACAATTCCAGGTCCTGGCATAGTCCCCGACTTTAGCTGCACATAAAGGATGTATTCCATTTTCATAATGGAATGGAAGAAAATGTCTTTTTGCTTTTTTTTTCCTCCCCGAAGTTTAATTTCTTCTGCTTCCTATGGTCATTATAGCAGCTGAGGATATGTGTGCTGTACATCTTTTTCTTGCAGCGTTGTCTGTCGGGATCTTTCATATTCACACCATTCTTTTTCCTTTTTTTTTTCTCTTTACCAGTATTACTCTTTATATGGTAGGAAAATTCAAGTCATGCTGTTCATTTTAATATGCACTCCTGCTCCCTGCAATGAATTCTTCAAGACCAATTCAACCGAGATGAAGGGGTGTGTACGTGAATGCAAATTGAGTCTGTCATGCTCCGTGGGTTAGGCCCTCAACCATGCTTTGACTGGGAACCTGATTACTCTCGGGCCTATTTGGATTTTGTTTGACTGTCCCCAGGTGCTTTTTGTAATTCAAGTGCCCTTTTTTTACGGTTACATGTTTTTAATTGTCTTCAAGGTTTTGGGGGAATCCAGTTCTGCTGGCAGCAAGAGAGATTTCCCCAGACACAGGTCTGACAGTTCCTAAGCTAAAACATCCAAATGTCATGTTGAGTACCAGCTAAACAAACCCTTTTCTTTTCGGGGGGGTCAGAATGCAGAGGGAGGCCCGTTTCTTTACTAATTTGAAATTGTGCTTTTCTGTACACAACTTTTCCAAAAGCGTACTTGCTTATTTAAGCAAAGGGCGGCCATTACCCTGCAGGTAGAGTAGAGGATTACAGAACCTAATTTTACAAGCTCTTTGCTCATTAGTGAGTGATTTTAGATTTTAAACAAAGCATTTATTGTGTACCCTAATTGTCAACATGTCCATGAAACAAAAAGTAATGTATGAATGATAAATACAGTGTAAAACTGTGTGTAAAACTACTTATTAGCCCATTAACTTCTCACTTAGTGGATAAACAAAGGCAACTGTTACTCATAACACTTCACATTATTAACTGATTTTCTAACAGTGATTTATGACCTCATCCCTTATGAGCTGACAGCTTTATTCGGTGTGCCAAACACTATATCAAAAGTTAGACCCACAATCATGTGACAGTTGTTCTGACAGCAGAAACACACGTCATATCAATGCAATCTTCAGTTGTATGCTCGATTTTCATTTTTCCAAAATGTTCAGCTTTCTGTCACAAATATGTGCAAAACACATCTGGCTGTCGGTTTTATGTTACATAAGCAAAACATAGCTGTTTTTTTGCCACTCTTAAATGCACAGTGCGTGTGTGAGGATTAACAGGGTTTGCCACAAAACGTGCCTGTTCAGAGTGTGACTTTTTCTGTGGAATTGTCTGGGGACAAATGATTTTTGCCATTTAGAGAAGAATTTCGTCACACAGTATCCAGTAATTTGGTTTTGCTGTAATGGTGCATTACTATGGCAACCGCACTCCTCTACAACAAGCCAAAGCAGCACTGTAGGAAATGGGATTGATGAGAGACCTCATGAAAGGGCACACCAGTGACTCATCCGTATCTCTTAGGGCAGCGGATGAGTCGTCTTCAAGCTGAGCACAGCTTCTGTTCTCTAAAAGGGAAAAGGTGGCCATTTCTAATAGGTTTGACTTAGTAAAACAAGAAAAAAAAAAATTCACGGAATCGGAAAGGTACATCACAGAAGAGCTGCAACTGTTTGAGAGCCGCAATTCTCATTCAATAAAATTTCTTTCAGAGAGTAAATCAACAAAACCAGTGAATTAGAAAGTGCTCATCAGTTTAATTTGTTAAGCAATTACAATTACAATCATGTCTACTTTTATCGGTCCATAATTAGCCTTGTGGCATAGGAATTTTTGAGCAACTCTATTAACATTCAAAACATGCAGCCATGTCACAGCTGCAGTTAAAACAGAAAAAGGAAAAGCAGTGGCAGGCGTGACAGGAGAATTAGTGAATGGGCCCAATTCAACACGTAAGTCGTTGTTGGGGTTTGGACTTCATGTTGTCACACTCATTGAATCTTTTATTAAGGACTGTCCTGCAATGCCAGACTCAGGTAATATGGCAGCCGACTCATTTAAAAAAAAAAAAAAAACTTTTTTCCTAACCGGGATGTGGATGTAATCCATTCCAATTAAGGTCTAACTGAGCTGCTGGAGTAAGAGCAGATTTCCACCTCTCATCAGAGAATTTAATGTGTGCGGCGTGACCCGGGCGCCAACCCACGGAAAGGCAATCTCTCTCTGGTTGACAGCAGTGTCTCTCTGCTGTTTGCCAGGGTTTTGTTGCGACAGACCCCTCAGGCAACTGTGTCATGTCTACAATTCATATCCTGAATCGTATGACTGAATGCCATAAAGTACAGCAAATATTGATCCTTTCAGGTACAGGCGGTCCGTAGCAGCACTAATGTGCCAAACCGGTATTCTGCCTCTGATAAGAGCGCATCAGCACATTTTCCTCTTAGGAAGGCCTGAAAATCTGTCGGCCCGGAACAGACATTCTGATGCCTATGGAACTGTTTTCAGTAGATTTGATATGGAAAGATTAATATTAATATTTGTCTTAAAGAAATTCACGTTCAGTGAGGCTATCTTAAAAAGTGTATCTTAATGATTATGGATTTTGTGTCATTTAATATTGATCAAAAAAGAAAGTCACAGAATCAAATATTTGTGCTGAATTTCTGAGGATACTGAGCAGAAAATTCCTTGCTTCACGCTTTAAAATTAGGCCACAGCCCTGTGTAGCATCTTAACAATGCTAAGTACACTTGAGGTAATGTATTACCTTTACATATAAATTTGCACAATGACAAAACATAGCTATAACAAAAGGATTTAAGATTCTAAATGTCGCACAAATATATGACTATAATTTGCCTTTCAATTGTGTTTAAACGTCACAGCAATAAAAATGAAGTAATCACTGAGAAATTAATTATCCATGCATTCATTTCTGATTTTACGTAATTGCTCTGTGTGCTCTTCTTATCTCAATCCATTCTGTCGAAGAGTTCGACTTTTAAAAAAAAAAGAAAATGTTAATGAAATTGAAAGAATGAATGAAATGTTAATTGGCAAATTAAATGAAAATGGATCAGGCCAAAACTATGATGTGCGACAAATAATGTTAAAATGTATCACACTTTGTTGTCAATCAGTGAGCAAAAAGTCTTCTGTGCTGTAATTTCCAGCCAGGAACTTAAAAGAAAATTCAGCTCAATCTGTCCTGCAGGCATGGAGAAGTGTGTATCCTACGAAGTTAGTTCCAGTCAGTCTGTTAATGCCGTTTTATTGCTGCTCCTCTGGTAGTTCAGCTCAGGCAGTCGGTCAGCCAAGCACTGAGTATTTAGTCTTCACTGTTGCTCCTTAAATTTTTCTTTATATCTTTACTTAGTCATGCTGTGTTTTTTATTGCAGAACAGCTGAAGGAAGGACAAATATATTGTCAGTACGGCCATTTTCCAGAGGAGTTTTTGTGTTCTTTTTTTTTTCATATAGACTGGACATTGAACAGGAGAAAAAGCCAAAACCGTAGTCAGGATAAGACACACCTGGCCCATGGCAACATGAAACATGGTAAACTGCTCTATTGTTTCACTGAGACTGATATGATGTTTACAGAAATGGGCTACGAAGAAAGAAATGGGTTATCATTACTATTGGTTGATGTGGATTGATATACAGGAGAATGTATAGATTCACTTGAATGGCTGCGCTCTGTGTGTGTGTGTGTTGGTGTGTGAGACGAGCTGTTCTATTCTGTTGCTTGTATCTTTGCATAATTTAGATTGTTTGGTTCTTCTATGAGTCCACATTTTCTTGTAAATGTGTACATTTCTGCAGTATACCCTTGGTGGAAGGTTCCTGTTATGCTTTCAGTTAGATATTCACATTTCTAGAACTATCGCACTTTTCCACGAGTACCTACTCAGCTCTGGATGGTTACAAATCATGAGCAGGTTGGAAGACGGGCCGAAAGGCGTGGGACGCCATTTATTGGCGACACAAGCGCGAGACAACAATGAATGACATCTTGGCCACGATAAACAGTCCGCTGGTTTGTGTATCAGGCATTTATGACAACGAGGATCACAGAAATAATTAAATCAGACACTGGTTGTTGTCCAGTTATTAAAATGGATGGCGTTTAAGTGACAACATTGCCATTTAATAATTTGACTGCCTGCCCAATAGGCACCCGGCAGTCTGCAGTTTTATCCCTAATGAAACCAAGCCATGTTGGAGCTATTGTAATTGTAACTGTTTAGTGGGGCCAGATGCCTTTATGTGTAGGCATTAGTGGACAAACACCATAAGTGTGCAATAACTCCTTAAGGTCAGAGGCATTCAAGTGACACAAGTTATTCAATTCCACCAAATTGCTAGCACCGTCACCGCACAGCAAGAGAGTTCCCGGTTTGAGTCCCCGGGTCCAGTCTATGTTCAGTTTGAATGTTCTCCCTGTGTCTGCGTGGGTTCTCTCCGGGTTCTCCGGCTTCCTTGCACCGTCCAAAAACATAGATGTTAGGTTAACTGAACCATCTAAAATGCCCCTAAGAGTGAATATGAGTCTATGTGGTTGTTTGTCTCTGTGCTGCCCTGGGATGGACTGCTGAACTGTCCAGGGCATCCTTTGCGACTTTACCATTGTCAGTAGGCTCTAGCTGGATTTTGCTTGATGTCTGTTCCCAGTTTAATGTAGGTGAGACCTTAGTCATTTCCAAATTTGACCATAGTGTAGCTTTGACAATATGTGTTATTGTAGCTTTAATGTCAAAGGCCTCTTAATGTTCAAATCAACTTCCCCCCTTATCTAATTATTGCTTTTATTTTTGAATTTTTTGCTACACCAACAAAACAGGGTCATTTCCATTGGACAGTAAGGTAGGCATATCTTTATTATCCCCCAGAGAAGTACATTTCCATACAGCCAACAACATATTTAAGCATGCAATCAGACGCAGACCATGAAAGCAATGGGTTGAACATGGTGAGCTGTTCAACAAAAAAAAAAAGACAAAAAAAAACAGGCCGGACCTTGAATTTTAAGACTCACAGACAGAATGAAAACGTACAGATCCTAACATATGTGCTGAATTGATCTTTATCCAATGTATTCATGGGTGCACGACTAATTGTGTCAACATTCAACATGTTAGTCTTTCAGTATTTGTTCAACTACAATCTTGTTTAATACATCTGTCTTAAACTGTCAACCGTAACCCGTCAGGGGTCACCAATCCATGACAGAGACAAACAGCCATGCAGACTCATACTCACTTGTAGAATACATTTGGAACCAATTAATGGAACATACATCCTTTTAGACTTGGAAGTAGGCCAGATAATCCATAGAAATAAGCAAAGTGATAGGAAATTGTATATTTTCCTTACTAGACATTATTTTCATAAAGAAAAAAAACACAATAGTCAGAACAGTTACTGAAGAACCAGTGGCTTGTGATGTGGTAATCTCACCGTTGCCTCACCGTGAAAGGGTGCCTGGATCGACTTTACCTCCAAAAACATGCGTCAGGGCAATTGAACTCTCTAAATTTCCCCTTAAGAGTCAATGTGAGTGTATCTCTCTTGCATTTCCTGCGGCCATGG
Organism: Menidia menidia; assembly: GCA_907169785.1. Lineage (NCBI taxonomy): Eukaryota > Metazoa > Chordata > Actinopteri > Atheriniformes > Atherinopsidae > Menidia > Menidia menidia. The sequence continues at coordinate 4,061,646 of CAJRST010022223.1, read as the reverse complement.
TCAGCTGGGATAGGCTCCAGAGACCTCACTGGGAATAAGTGGTATTGATAATCGATGGATGGACTTTAATCCCATGAGATCTTCCGTGCTGGCGCTCAAATTTGTATACACACATGTGGGCCCCTCTGTGATCTACTGCATCACAGACCACCTGAGAGGAAGACCTCACTGTGTCAGACCAAAGACATTTGTGACTGGGATAGTGGTACCCATCGCTGTGGCACCATAAAAGGATAGCCAGGACTATCCTGGCTTACTTCTTGCTCCCGATTTTGCCGCATCTATTCAGTGATTCAGTGATTAGCAATAGACAGGAGGACAAGTATAGAAAACTGGTGGAGGCCTTGAAACAGTCAGGTGATGAAAAACTGTCAACATCTGACCATTGTTAACAACAAACAAATGGTGGGTTTTCACTGACCAAGCTTTCCACTCAGCCAGTGCCAGTGGACCAGAGGCAATTGCTTCTCCTCTGGAGGTTGAGGTAGTCGGTGTTTGCAGAGAGATGTGGAACATGTCGAGGACATGTCGAGGACATGTCGAGGACATGTCCCAACAGACGATGGTGACGACTACCCAGAAACTGGTGAAAATCGCCGGAAAATTGCTGTGATCGCCCTGACGCTGGGCACACTATGCTCTGTGGGAGTGAAGGGGCAAGCAATGCCAGAAAATAAAGACAACCATCTCCACAACATGCTCATTGGCTGGATAGCAATGGCTCATCTCAATGAAAATGGAAAATGGACCACATGGAGGTTTGTCTCATGTCTGTCTTTTCTATTTTCTGTGAGCTGATGGACAACTGAATTTCCCTAAAGGGATCAGTTAACCCTACATTGCTGTATGAATGATATGTCATACATACGGTTCCTGAAATCTTTTTAAACTGAGACCTTCTGTATCATTGAATGGTAAAAACGTTGCTACACAACCAGATTAACCTGATAACAGCGGGCAGAAGACTACACAACAATAATTTTGAGACAGAAAAATTATTTCCGTTTATTTAGGGCCAAATAAAGACTTCTAACAAAAATAAATTTCTTTATATTTTTCATGGATCATATGTATGTATATATACAGAAATTTATACAAAGTTATGAAGCTATGTGATGTTCACTGTCAGTATCCCATAGTAACAGCTTTCCACCTCAGACTCATTTGGTTTTACTGATAAAAAGTTAATTATGCAAATGGCCCCTTTTCTACAAAGTAACTTCAATGTCCTTTGCTTTATTTTCTTCAGTGAGTTAATGATTTCCTAGTGGTTTCCAATGTACATTTAAATTCACAAGCTATAGTGTCTTCAAACCGACACACGTGATGAATAGCAAATCAGTTTAACTGATCTATGTCAAAGGAACCAAGGAGCTCTAGTTTTTTTGTTTTTTATATCATGATAAGTGGTTACGAAAATGGATGGTTGGCAGATTTTTAGCAAAATTCAATTTTAGAATTTGACAAAATCAGGTATTCAAAATGCTACTAGTTCTAAAATTAACTGCGTTGTTATAAACATTAAGTAACAGGTTTTACTGCTGTGCCTGTGGCTTTTTATTACGTCCTTGCTTGCTTTTCTTTCTACTTCCATTTTCCTCTGCTCAGCTGCTGGGAGACATACTGGCAGAAACACACACCTCCCTCCAGGTGACCACTTGTGTGAGGCTGGGGAAGGGGGAAATGTCTTTTGGCGAGGCAGCAGGCATAGCCACACGAGAACAGAAGCAAAGCTCTTTCAAACATTACCTCTGCATTAACCTGGTTGAGAAACGTTTCCTCAAACCGTCGTTTGCAACCATCCAGACAAACATACACCACGTAGATTTTGGAATTGGACTGACAGCCCATTAGCACCTTCTCCTGAGAAAGTATAATGTTTGCCTGACTGACCGCTTTCTTTAGTTCTCCCACTATATACTTCTCACATTCCTTTTGCCAAAGACCAAGCTGAATAATCATCACCAATACAACGCAGAAAAAGATAATGACAACAACAGAATACAATATAGCCTGATCCTGAAAAAAATACATATATGTCATAAGAGCCAAATACGAAAAGTTGCCTGCCAACAGTAAAATAGATATTGTACCTATGGTGTAGACTAGTACTCTGGCCCAGACAGGTCGCAGCCATACTTTAGTTTGAGAGACACGGTTGAGAATCCTCACTGCCTCTTTGTATTTGTTCTGGTCCTCAATGATCAGGCGCAGCTGTTCGGGCACCTCCATGTCACTGAACTGGCCGGCATCCCATTTATAGAGTCCCTCGTCATTGACAGCGATCAAAGGCTGCAGGGCCTTCCCGTTGTAGATGGTGGGAGGTTGGAAAGGGACAACAGTGGAACCCTGAAGCTGCTGGTTGGGGGTGCAGAGAACTTTGAGCAGCTTGTTCGGAAACTCAGGATCGCTGGCCTCGAGGTAAGTCAGGTGGCAGAGGTGAAGGGGTACCAGGACTCCCGGCTCCAGCATCACGGGGATCAGCGGTTTCCTCTCCAGACAGTCTCTGAACAAAGACATGTTGGCCTCCAGGAGACACCAGCGACTCCTCACGAACTCTTGGCTGAGAACCAGCAGGACCTTCTGGCTCTCGTGGATGCACTTGGACATGTTCTCCAGCACGGTGCGGCCGGGGGTGAAGTCGCGCACGTGGCAGCAGACGCGCAGGCCGCGGGACTCCAGATGCTCGACGAGGGAATGGCTCCACTTGGAGTCCGAGCTGCTGTAGCTGATGAACACGTGGTAACTCTCACTGTCCCTCAGAGCAAGAGGAACACAGGCATGGTGGGTATGCGACACGGTGGGCTGCCTCTGGATGTCAGGGGTTTCCAAATGAGGTTTTGCCGCCATATTCTCAGAACAAAAGGCCTTTCCTGTGTGAAAGTTGTCCCCGTGTGTGCGTGTCTGACTCTTTGTGGCGCTTTGATGGATTGCTGACCTTTCCAGGGTGTGCCTACTGACAGCAGGCATAGGTTCCGGCTCCCCTCAGGATGGATGGATATTCTCTGACGATTTGAAAAGGAATGAAAATTTAAGAATGTTAACTTATTTAAACCTTCCACTGTGATGTACATTGCAGCAAAAATTCAGCTCCAACTGATGTATTCAATATTCAACTCATGCATATTCAATATATACAGGTCATGTACAACCTTGAACTGAATACATTGCAACTTTTGAGATTGAGAATTTGTTAGAACAAGGTAACTCAGTGGCCAAACTTTCACGCTCCGAGATAAATCATATGACTTTAAACCATAAGACATCAAAATGATCTTAATATCCCGCATGAACTACATCACAGAGTGTTATCAAAGAGGACAAAGATAGGCCAAAAAGAGCAGAATTATTTAACCCAGTGTTACAGGTCCCAGGGTTGGTACGGCAGCAACAAAGAGATCAAACTGGGAACAGGAGGATAGATCAGAACACAAAGTTGTCTTTTCATCTTAATTTCCTGCATCATCTAGCAGCCAAAGAGTCATTCTTACAATGCCAAAGCACTTTTGAATGTAATTCCTTCAGCAGTTAGTTCTTCCACATGCAAACATCTCACAGATTTAAACAGTAACACAGCAGATTAAAAAAATAAAAGTATCAAAATTAGTAGACGAAATTAAGCCAGCATCAGAGCTTTGGCATCAGTACAGAAAAATATTAATTGGAAATCAAAGTTTTCAAAGATAAATGTCAACTTAAAACATCAGGAGGATTCAACAAAAGACAGGATAATTCCAGAGCTACTATTACAGTTTTACACATACCGCAATGTCATTCCTGAATAAGACAACAGGCACTAATATTTCAGAAAGGTCAATCTAAGCAGACATTTTTTTAGAATAAAACAAAACTTTTCCACTTACAGGAAATCCCTTTACTCAAAAGGAAAAGCCTCTGTCTGCTGGCTGCCTGAGGGTTGATCTTTATCTATAAACTGTCGATTTACCATTCTCAATGACAATAAAAAACTCAAATCTTGAATGACGATAATCACACAATACAGCAGTTTCATACCTTCTGACATATAGGCAGTGAATTCAAGCCGCGTTTGAATTGTAGTCATATAGCTTGGACAAACAACAATTGAAAGCGATTTCAGGAAATGGAAAGTCTAAAGCTTTGCTGTAACCGATTTTCTAAATAGGGAAATGGCTGAAACCTCAGTGGTTTTACCTGGGTAGCCTATCACAGAACAGAACAAGATGGGTGGCTGTGAGGAACTGAAAGCATGGACATGAGCAGTGATACTTTCTTGCCATGAGAGTAGTTTTGATTTCCACGACTGAGTGGTGTATGCTAACAGGGAAACAATGTTAAAAAAAATCTGAAAATGTGTCTATACAGTGTGTGTACTGCTCTCCAAGTGCAAGATAAGTGTGATTAATCCTGATTCTGCACATGTGTAGGCATGATCTATACCGCAGTCTGGCTTTTTAAACATGGGTAACATTTATAGAGGGAATCCAAATACGACGGCAATCAAATGACCTCACTTTCTGCAAGCGTTTAAAAGTCACCGGTTAGCGTGCTGTTTACACCGACTGCAGTTTCACTGAAAGCTGAGATGTCTTAAATGTTTCCCATAACAAAGCCAACGTTTCTGCAAAAACTTCACTTTTCTGGATTTTCAGTGCTCATTAGGGCACAGTTGCCATAAGCCTGTCATTGGAATCTGTATATATGTTGAGCACCCCCCAGATTACTGTACTCGGGAGAAAACCAAATGCATTTTATGTCTACTCTCACTTCTGTTGTTTATGTGCATAATTACTGTGTTGGTATCATTAAAACCGTTTCCTAATTAGGACATAAGAAATAAGCCAATACCAAGTAAAAACATTCAGTGGATGCATATTTAGTATCAGACTTAAAAAGCATGCTCTTCTCACTGCCTTAGGATATTATTATCACTTCAGTGTAAAGTAGTCTAAATAACACAAACTAGAGGCTAATATATTTTTTGAGAAAATGCTTCTTAAAGAGACAAAGAAAAAGCTAATGATTCACACCATCCAATCAAATTGGTGACTCTGAGGTCCTCCTACCCCAAGAAAAGTGACCCAATAAAGATTGCTTTATTGGGTCACTTTATTGTCCTGGTGTCAGTGACCCAGGGCCATTTAATATCTGAGATATTGTAAACCAAGAGGAATTTCATTAACTAAAACGTCTTCCTGTCTGAGTTTGCATAAAAAGTAACAATTTAGAGGAGCTAAAAATCAAATAATGCAATCTTTTTTTCTGAGTTTTACTGAGAAATAAGGTTCTCTAAATGAGTAAAACAACCCTTTAATAGGAGAAAAAAACTGAAAGTTCTTTCCCTGGGGGCTGGAAAACTCTCTATTGTTCGGCTTGAGTGATTTAATACAAACAAGGGACCGCCAGCTTTCTTTTCCTTTTTTTTTTCTGGTGACATAACTAAACAAGCGCTCCAGGGTAGAGGGACCACTCTTCTCAAAATGTCATGAAGCTGTAATCTCAGCAAGGATCTACTCCTGGCTTCATGCAAGCAGGTTCTGCTTTTGGGTGGCACGACGTGGTCATTGACACGTAGTAGGTTTAAAATCCATCTGTTGCTTCACATCTGCTGCATCCCAGAAGAAAAGAAGAGATGGAGACGGGAGCAACAAAAATGGTAAACATTGGAAATAAACAGACCAGACGCCAATATGTTATAATTAACAATGTTAATCTTCAAAATTTAGACTGTCTATAACAAAATAGTGTCTGCAGAGGAGGGGAATAGTGATGTCCAAGTACCTGAAAATAATAGCTAAATACATGTTAAATCAGTATTTGATGATTAATATCTAGACCGGTAGATTTGGATTTCAGACTTCTCTGGTTCCAATATACTTCTACTACTGAGTTCTTCGGTGTGAAGATGGTCATTTCATTGCTAATTATTTGCATCCTATATCAAACTATTACGGTCCAGTCTGACCTTCTTGTTCAAAGATGGCAGCCTTTTGATGTTAAACAAGAAATACCAAAATGCCAGTGGCGCAAAGCCAGATTCAAGGCTTCAAAATAAGGCATAGAAGGTATCCTAAGTTCAAGACCTTCAAAGACAAGATATCACTATCTCAGAAAAAAAATTAAAAAGCAAAAGCAAATGGCATACTCAGCTGCCCCAGTTTGCAAGGCAGGGATTTCACACACACGCAGAAGAAAAGCTGACTTTATGATATTAAAACCACAATATCACAATGAAGGACAGTGTTGTTAAATCTGCTGCATATTAAACGTTAAGCTGAAGGCATTGTCGGTGATTAATAGCCTTTGTTCAGAACCTTTGTTCATCATCTTTCATTTGATTTTTCACCAAAAGATCTTTTCAAGTTTCAGGGTTGCTGAATGTGGACAAGCACAAAACCCTCCTGTTCTTCTACAAATGACATACAAATTTTAAATATTCTTCACAACAATAAAAAAAGAGTTTAAATATGAATATAAATGAAGGAATAACCCCATACTCTTACATTTTATGACCACATATAACTGAACTGACACTCTGATACCTGTTAGGGGTTAAAAGTAACTTTTCTTTTAGGATTTCCATTTGCATGTGCATAAAACGTCCAGATCCCTCAGAGCATGACCCATTTCTCATTCTGTTTTTTTTGTATTTGGCTCCACCAAATGAACATAATTTATTGGTTGTGGCAGGTTGAAGACAGGTGGATGGGTTAGTGAGAGGATGGAACAGGCAATGGAACATTACACAAGTGCGCCCGTCTTGTGTTTGTCTTGTGTTGGTCTCACATATTACAGATTCTGCCATGGGAGGATGATAAACACAGTTCAGTGTAGCTTTTTTTATCACAACATCTACCTGCTCAACATAAATTTGCAGTCTTGGCATTTGAAATCATGCTGTTTTTTTTGCCCCATCTTCATTTCCATCTGTGAATTGACATTTCTTTCCTAATTTGCTAATGACAGTAGTGATCTATTCTGCTTGTCTTGATGATCTCTAGATGACATTTGATTGCATTGCAGTGTATGCAATGATGACAAAATATCTGTCTAAATGCAAATTTATTCCTGAATGAATGAATGAATGAAGTGAACGTTACACTTAGATTTTTATGTCAGTTGCGGGAAAATGTGATTCTTTAAGAATGACGCTTCTCTTATGATCAGAATTATTAGTTGTCTTTTCAAAGAGAAAATGGTTAAAGTTCTCATGAAGAAGTTTTTTTTCATTTATGTAATTCAGTGTTATTATGTGGAGGTAGAATGCGCTCCTTTTTTACTTCAAGTCTGAGGAGAAAAACATGTAAAAGAAATTATTAAATTAATTTGAGGAAATACAGCGCTTGTGTTTAATGGATGCATTTGATCTATAATTAGGATGCTTTTAACCTTAAACAAGTATTTTTTAAATTATTCTTAAGCCTATAAAAATGATGCCATCATCCAGGCACGAAGTGAGAAAATGTTATTATAATGTGTTGTGTTACTGTATCCCCAAGGTAACCAGCTAAGTGGTTTCCCTTAGAATCACAGCCACATCATAGCAATAAGGTATTTTAACCTGACTATGACTGATTTGCAAGCTAACCAAGCAATATTGTTGAAGAATTACAGGGTAGTTATTGAAATTAAAATGGTTATTAAAAACAGTTTTAAAGCGTATATTCAAAAATCTGTTTAATTATCCGAACATGAGTTTTGTGATTAAAGAACTTGTTTTCTAAATAATTGAAGGCAATTCAAAATTAAATGAGGTGTCACAAAAAGGAAATTACCCTCAACAACAGCTATGGAGCCGTACCTACTGCATCATATCGACTAATGTTGATTTATTTAGATGATTCAATAAAGGGAGCTTTCATGTTAGGCAAGACTTACCTTTTCCAAACCTTAGCAAGTCGCTTCTTGGCTCGAATCTCATGGTTTCTTCGAGGCCGTTTTGTTTTCTCCTAAATCCAGAGACATGTGTTGAGTGCATCTTAGGTACACTGGGAATTTTAACGTGCTTTCTGTGGCTTTTAGAGGTCCAAGTAGGGTTTACTTTCCCAATGAAAACTCTCCATTTTTAATCCATCCATTTAATGGATTGATGATTAGAGAAATGGTAGAATGAAAAGGATTACAGAGATCTTGCTTGATTGAGGGATATCATGAGCTAATATCTTGAGGTAAGCGACAGAAAGAATTTAAACGTCAACAAAGGAAAAAGGACACCTCATAGTTTTGGAGCTCCTGAAGAGGCAGTGACCTGAATTGAGAGAGCGGGGGGAGACTTTTTTGCTAGACAGCCGGATATTTATCTTTTTACAACATGTCTGGATCTCTGTGTACACACAGAGTAAGATGTGTGCTTGTCATTTTAGCTGCCCTGAAATTTCCATTAAAAGGGAGAAAGAAATAATAGGGATGAAAATACAGTACCTGTCAAAGTATAGACACACTTTTTCAATGAGAGCATGGAAATAGTTTGCTTATGATTTTATTTTAATGTTGTCTTTATATTATTTTTCTACTTTATCAAAAATCATATATGGTCAGGATAACATTTCCTTGCATGCTTTATTTGTTGTTTAAATGAAGGTTTATTTGGTTTAAGGGAGGCAGTTTGGTTGTCTAAATTACCTAAACCAGTGTGCGTTGTTCGTTTTTTAAATCTTCTTGAGAAAAAAACAGTTTTGGCCACAAGTGAATCAAAGTTTGGAATTGTTCCACACGTAAGAGAATTTTCCACCGACTATTTAAAGACTTTAATCTAACCACATTTCACTGGCAATAAAAAAAAAAAAGGATTCAATCGGGGATTGAATTTAGAGCTGTTTAATCGCTTGTATTTCTCATATCCTTTTGAGATACATGACATAGTTTTTTCAGAAAGAAAAAAGAGGACCTTGTCTAAAGCTGTGTATATTTGTAGATTAAGTACAATTTTGAGTTACAAGTACCTTAAATATTTGGCAAAATAGAGACAATACAAAGAAACCCCAGGTAAAATAAACAGTGCATCCATCATTCCCAGTGGTCAAGTGTGTTCTATTGTGATCTGCTCAGCATAGGGGTGTTTTAAGTTTACTAAAGCTCATTGCTGTTAGAAAAAGACCTGAGAACTGATGAATACGGAGTGCCTGAGACGAGCTTGAGGAGTGGCCGACCTCATGAGGGGAGCAGCTGCTGAACCGTCTGCAGATTAGAGGTGAGAGGGAACGGTGGAGGAGGCAAGAGGGCCCCGAAGGGAAAACCGAGCCGGTGATGAGAGAGTGACTGGCAGGTAAATGTCAGGCAAGCCGGCTGAACAGGCTAGCACGGGATGAATTGCCATGACAACAGGAAAATCTGAGGTTTGACTGGAAAAAAAATCAAAGTTGATATAATGCAGGCACAAGTTCCACAGCGGGGGGCTTTCTTTCTCAATCGACTAAAACTAAAGTTTTGTTAGAACTTATGTACAGCACAATGGTAGTTCATTATCCTGTCTTTATCTTTTAAGTATGATTAATATAATGTATGTTCTGTACTTAAATTGTGGTATATCTAACATTAACGCAGTGGGTGAGGGTTAGTCAGAGAGTTAAAAAGAAAATCAGACCGCAGCTGTGTGAACCGATAGGAAGCTGTTTGCAATGAATAATTGGACTATCAACTCTCTTGCCCATAATTTATAGTGGTGGTAAATGACTACAGTTACCACCATCCAAAAATGCACTCAGGTTTCTTTGGACTTAATACAGCAGATTTGTTCTATCTGTAATACACATTTCATTTGTAAAAATAGTCTGAAAAAACAGTTAAATACTGAGTGCTGGGGATCACCAGGTTAAGATGGGGGATATCTCAAGTCATCTAACAGAATATATATTCCACCAATAAGCACAAAGTGACACCACCGCTGGAAGCTCTCCACAAATAAAACATGTAATCATAAATTTAGTTCTAATAAAAAAATTGATTTGGGAAAAAATATCCAGAGTAAAAAGCATAATTTGAGGAGCCTGGGAGGAAGTGGCCTGAGGGTTTAAAATCCGATCTACAGAGTTCTGAAACCACAATGCCACACCTGCTGAGGTCAAACCGGTCCAAAATATACAACCAAAGCTGCATAATCAGGAAGTGACACTGACAGCTCGTAGACTGAAACCCACTCAAAGTCTCACTGTAATACGCACAACAGCATCCAATTCTAATCATGGAGGCTTGTATAGAAAAGTGACAAATATGGACCATAAAATCTGGCAAAAAAAACCGGCAAAGCTGCAGCCTGAACCACGTAGAATGACGTGTAAAATGTGGAAATATTGATTCTGACAGGTGGTGTTTTATAGCGTATAGGAGAGAGGGATTTTAATCAATATTATAATATCTGATATAAATCTGATCATCATTAATTTGCCCAATAATTCATGACAGGCAAAAAAGACGGCTAAAGGGAAAAAAACCCAGAAAAATCCAGTTAGCTAACTGAAAGATTTAATTCTCAAAATAGGCAAATGTGTCTAGAATGTCTGCCATAGAGTGGACACAATGAAGATTTGGAAGGCAGGTAATGAGGCCTGTCCTCTGCACCTGAATAGATAATAAAGCGTGACAGAAACTATAGTTTCCGTCTACCTTTTATGTGTTCAGGCAGAGAGCCAAGCGGCTAAGAGTCTAAGCATTCAAAAGAAATCACAAGATGCTACAAACAGGCTCGCCAATAGGGATCAAAGATAAAAAAAAGAAAAAAAACACACAAAAAACACTCCATCCCAACCAAAGGCACTCAGCACTTAAATGTACTCTAAAAACCCATTTAAGAACACAGAAAGGCATCCAAGAGTGAGTTGGAAGAGGCTGTTGTTTTACTCAGATGATATACTTGAAACTTGCGCATTGACTTATATTCTGTGAAATTACATAATGTCAACCACTGTAGTCAGTGTGGACCCAGAGAAAGAGAGAGATGTAGCATACAGCCAAAGGCCACATAAAGGTGTCATGGAAAAGGCAGTCATATTTTCAGTTTCTATAACATTTACTCAGTATGTACAGAAATAGCTTTTTTCCTACCAAAAAAAAAGCAGAAATTCAGTGAAGGAGACCATTTTAGTCTAAGCAGACCAAAATCTCTGTGTGCTTTTTTTTAGCATCTTGTGGTTGTTGTATTTCTGGCTTGGGAATTCAGTGCAACAGTGTTTACCACCAAGTGGCTCCGCGATAATGAGAAACAATGGTCGAATCTTATCTCAAGCAAACCTAGACACCACTGAGTCAGACAGCTGACCTTCAGAGGTTTCCACCACAAACTTTGATTCCAGTTTTTTTTTTTTTATGTTTTATTTGTGTCTCTTTAGAGAGCTTCTGCTCCTAATGGACCTTGAAGTTTTTTTTTTGCTCTGACCCTCAAAACTCTCTCTCACAAGTTTGTAGGGAATTGCGCAAATCTTTAGTGTTGCTTGATCTCAGTCGTGTTTGTAACATTCAGCCAAAAGCATCGAACTAACATGTGGAGAATCAAGATTTGCCTAAATTGCAGATTTTCCTTTAGTGGTTTAGTGGTCAGACCCTTTAATCAAACTATGTGATTGTTGCTGTGTTTTTTTCTCTTTCCTCTGCCATGCAACAATGTGGATTTAATGTTTAAATCCAAATAGTAGCTTGCTCAAAAAGTGGACTAGCAAAAAAAAAAAAAAACACAAAAAAAATTAAACCCATAGTGACCAAAGTATGTTAATATATTACAAACCTTCACATGTGTTTTAGTGCTGTTACTTTATGATCCAGCATGTATTGATTTTCCCAAAACTGCATCATGGACTGCTCAATATTTGAGGCCCAGGCCCTTTTTCTGTGTTATGCAGAACCCCCTCCTCCCTCCCCGTGCGTGCTCACTGCAGCTCTTGCAGTGAGAAATATAAAAGGTTCAAATAAAATCAGCAGCTTTGAAAAATGCTTCCTGACCTAAGGGACAATTGCTTTGCTTGTAACACAATACCTAAGAACCAAGGTACCGGCAGATGTTTTCTGTGTCCATGTGAGCCGGCGGTGCACAAGAATGCAAAACTTGTTCCTTTAAATTCCAAGAAATCAGCTTTTTTTTTTAAACAAAAGAAAAAAAGAATAATGTACACAAGCTCACGTTTTCCTGTCTGGTAACTTTACTTAAAAAGGAACCAAGATAGTTTTTTCTCTGCCTGCTCACATGGAACAGATCATGGTGAGTGTATTATATGTACATCTTATGTTCTAACCTCATTACTCCCCACATGAACACACTAAGATAGGCATACCAGAGTATTAGGAGTTATGATAAAGATGGTTCATTCAGAGCTTATATGTGGATATCAGGGTGGAGGTTTAGGCTTTTTTAGTAGTATTAACAGAGATACTTGGAGGGGCCAAGTTCAAGCACACACCTTCTTTGCAGTTTTTCTGCATCGCAGGCTCAGTGGAAGACATTCAAAACTAATACTCCACTGACAACGACAAATGGCACCGATCCGTCTTTTTGTTCTACGTTTCCACGACGTCGAGCCAAATAAAAGTCGCACGTCCTCGAACGCACGTTCAACCACATAAATTCCCAATCAGCCAGTGTTCTTTGCACAACCCCGTCGCGAGAGTGAAAGGTTGCATTTTACATTTCTGCTAACCACAGACCTTCTGCCCGGGATGCACTGCCTAAAGAAGCATCGGGACAATGAGAAATATTCGTCTCCTGACAAGGCCTGTATGCGGAGGTTTGAGGGTTGAAGTTGGAATGGAGCACGAGACCGTAATCCCAGAGATTGGGTTCAAACGATTTGTATTCTACTATTATATTTTTCTCTCGCAAATGGTTTCCTCAGGCCACCTCACTCCAACTGTTTGGCTGAGGGAAAGATCATAGTGCGGTATACGCTGCACGAAAGAGTAATGTGTCCCAGTGTGACGCCAATTTGTTCTGACAGAGTCATTTCTGACTGAGACTGAGCTTTTGGGGTTCATAAACCTTTACCTTTTACCAGTGATTTAAAAAAACGTACACAATGAAAACATTTTTCTCCAACACCAGTTTTTTTTTTTTTTTTACTTAACCCACCAAACTTAGTAGTGGCTCCAAATAAAAAAAAGTTTTTTTTTTTTTTGCTGTAACAAGTCAGAACGACATGTAACCTTTTCAGAAAAAAATGTTCTTTTCTCATCTATGATGGGGGTGCAACTCATTAAAGCAGAACAGCACCAGGATGATGTGACATGATGTGAAGCACCATGAGGATGGCCAATCTTTTTCAATCTAAAACCCTTGTAAAGTATGTGTGTGCGTGTGTTTTATATATACATATATATGTGTGTGTGTGTGCTCTCACTCGTCTTTGTTTCTAAATACATCTGTAAGATAATGACAAGGGTTACACACACAATCAGGTTTTCAATAGGATCTCATTTGTTCTCATTAAAGCAGCATTATTACAGCGCGTGCATTTATTTGTTCCCTGCTTCATCTCTATCCTTATTAAAAAAATCCAGCCCCGTGATAAAACTAACAGAGTACCCAGAGGAGACGAGACATGGCCTCGCTGCTGGTGCTGTAATTGATCCAATCAGTTTTCATAATGAGGGCAGCGGAGGAAATGGTGTTTTTAACTTTTCTCGGTGCATATTTGATAGTTTGTCGTCTCAGATTTGTCAGGGCATTATAGGGAAGCATGTAAGAAGGCTGATTATTGAACCAGAGGCAAAAATGAAAATCGAAATATTAAACATGAATGGCACATATTCAGAATTGAGGGTGAAATTGCAAAGGCTAAAAACATTACTTTCCCATTGCTTTGGATCTAAGATCATTCTGATTATTCAATTATATTACCTGCAGGAAAAGTTGGATTTTTTAGGTCTGAAAAGCATAAAACTGTGGAATGCCATGAGTCAGAGTCAATAAATGTTGTTGCACCTCTTGTGGCAAACCGGAACTCAATAAAGATTTACAACTTAGAAAGTCCTAAATGATTCATGCATAAACGTTACCTTCCTTCTTTTTTATGCTGAATGAGTCTTACGTGATCTATCTAAAATCCACTTGAATCTGAAATACAAATAATTCCTTCTGAAAACACAGCAGGTGGTTTATTAGAAATAGAATCACTCATTTGCATCATTAGCAACTTCCATATAACTCTGAACCAAATTTCTGAACGAGTTTCTTAAAAGATGAGCGAGACTTAGAACTTGTTAACTCTCCAGGACTTCTCAATGGGCTACACTTAAACATTTGATTTGGAGACTTCGTTAGATCACGAATAGGACAACTAACTAACAAATCTGTTGGCTAAGATAGCCAGAAACAGTTGAATCGTTTTTTTCTTGAAATGACCCACAGACAGTTTTGCAAACTTCTATAAACAATAATAATAATTCAGGTTGTGTCGGACAGATTTATTATACTCTACTGGAACAATTCAGAAGACAGAGTTGGAACATGTCAGCTACCAAACTGTTGAAGGACGAGAGGCTTCATGAAAAACAGATTCTCTGTCATGGCCAGTTTTCAGTTTGGCCATTAATCTTCACCTAAATCGTGTCACCAACCTTCAACACAGAGTTCACAGACAGCTTCCTCTCTTGGCTTACTTTGTATGATGGAGTACTTTGTTTTCAGAACAATTTGAAAGAACTAGATATACTAGTCAATCGCTATTATTATTATTTGAGAAAACTATACGCTTTATTCCGGTTGTCTGGTTGCTCTGCCACAATTGATAAGTACAGAGCAGAATTGCTGCTTCCTTAAGTGCTCAACCGAGTTGTTTTCACTGGATTAAATAAAAATATAACATCAACAAGCTTATTTTTTGAAGCATAACAAGTTTTCCCCATGCTATGTGAAGGCATTTTCGGAGGTATTGTCAGAAGTTTTGGACCGTCTTAGGAAAACATCCATTCCCCTCTGAAAGTTGGAGGCTGTTTCGGATTGCTTTCATGACACGTGACACGGCATGTGCACACGCCTCTCTGCACATAATGCTGTGGAAAGACGGTCGATGGGCGCTGCTGTCCTCTCGCGTTCAGATGAAAGGCCCGTCTAAGTGGAAGCATGCCTCGGACAATGAAGTGGACATCGGCCCGGCGTGTCATCCCCTACACCAGTAATCCCTTTTAATCTGATCCTCCTCACGTCAAGCATCATCCCAGATGGGCCCGCCCCGGAGGAGGCCGTGTTGGATGGAACAGGGTAACCGGTGGGCAAGGGGGGAGCAATTTGGACTTTAAAGCCCTCTCATCAGGAAAAATTCAAACCCCCTCGCCTTCCAGCATCCACCGCAAAGTGTCTGCTCACCCCTGTTTATGGGATAATCGAGCCACGGCTGCCAACGGGCAGAAGAGGAAATCAAGAGCAACATTTAATATGCTTAAAGCGGGGAATTTAGAGTGGACTCTCGAGCCTCTCTCAGCCGGCTGTGAGCAGCTCGGTCCTCGGGCAAAACCGGTTTATAAAGTTGTGATTTTGATGAGTGGACCCTGGGCTAGGCCTTTATGTTGCTCAACTGACTTTTAACACGTGAAAAAGCAGGGAGTGAGCAGGAGCACCAACGGAGAGGGTCAAAAAAGGGGGTTAAAGTTGATCATAAAATGGTTTAGTGGGAGACAGATGAAGTGAATCACCTGACCCGCTGTTGTGGATATCGGGGCTGGCCTTTTGCTCGAGCTGAGCGGGGTCAGGGAGAGGAAAGAATGTGTATCATTCAAAGTACTCTCCAAATCATATTTCTTTGCAGATGTTGCTGTTTTTCTGGCTGTAAACGGTGAACTGTCACCAGAAGAGGAGAGTCTACTTCATTCATGGCTGAGGTAAACAACTCTCCGGCCAAGTTTCTGGTTTCGTTCTCAAATCTACAGAATTAAGCAACAAATGACCTCTTACTATTTTTGTCCGTTTGCCAGTTCTGAAATCTTAATCCCACTTGAATCTCCTACATGATCTGTGGAGGGGGATAGATAATGGCTTTAACCTCCCTTAAAAATACCTTCATTCAAATCAAACCATCCCATATTTCCGAACCCTGTTTGTTTCTTTATTTTTTTTCATCTGAGCTCTTCTGCTTCTTAATGGTTAAAACAAAACACCTGTAAAGTTTGTATGTGGGCTCTATGCATACAAATGCAGCAGGATTTTTGCCCCATGGTGTATGAATGTATCAGACATTCAACGTGGCGTGTTGTCAACTTCTAACTCCCTGCTGGAATCGGCTCAGGGTATGCACGTGTTAATTAAAAGCATCTGACGTATGCTTTCAATTTACAATGCCTGTGGGGCCCATGTTTATGAGAACATACAGTAGCTGAAAGATATCCAAGGGTGTAAGGTGTCTTTGAACATTTCTTATGAGCCCATTTAAAGCAAACAGAAGATATTGATTCTAAACGGCCCAAATAAATTATTGTGTCCAATGGGGTACTTCTACCTTTTTGTGAAGTCAATGCTGTTCTTTAAATAAGACTGGATACTGACTTTTTTTTTTTTTTTTCTCTAAATCTACTTTTTAGGAAAATCCAATTATATTTTGGAGCATTTGTCTGGTAGAAAAAAAAGTTGAATTTTAAAGTGGTGAGCGACAGTTTTAACATGTGCGCTCTACAGATGACCTCATTTCTACTGTGTAATCTTTGTCTTTTCTGCAAATAGCTGGCATAAGTGGATAAGATCGATATGTTAGGAATTTATATTTCTCCAGCTGGAAGAGCAGCTGAGGGGGTAAGAGGAGTGTGAAAAAAAAGGGACGGCACTCAGTGCCTTGGTATGGGCTAAAAACAACCAGCCAATTGGATCCATTGACATCCTGCTTCTTAAGGGCTCTGGGGCAGAAGATGATTCACTACTGGATTTATTGCTCACGTCTGCTCTGTGAAGCCTCACCTTTGTACCTGTCTGCTAAGATTTGATTTTATTTGGTGTTTTTGAGAAGAACAAATCGATTCATGCATCTGGCTTCTATCCTGCTCCTGTCATCTCTTGATAAATGATTACATAGATGACAAAATCTCTGTTTCCGTAATAATTTAAGAGGTGTTGGCTCCAAAATTAAAAATCAGGATTATGCATTTGTTCCAATAAAAAGTTAATGGTATTCTCCTCAGTTCAGCAAGAGCGCCAGCATTTTTCTTAAACGAAAATATGTGCAGCCTCTTTTTGGCAGATCACAGCAAAGCTCTGCTGGGAGCTGCTTCTTCGTGCATTCCAGACTGATGCGTTTATAGAAAAATCATTTCTCACCATTCTTTAGCCACCATATGCTGCTCCAATGAGGACCGAAGTGTATCCTCCAAAAACACAGAGCTGTCATATTTCCGTGCCCGCGACAAAATTATTCGTTTGTATGTGACAGTGCTAGATCTATACACCTTTTTCTTGGCTTTTAATGGAAGCAATAAATAAGTTGTTAGCATGAACACTTCCATAAGGTCATTACAGAGTGGAAAAACTGATCTATTGGTTCAGAATGACCCACATTTGGCCTTTTTTTGCTTACACAAGGGCTGACATTTGCCATCAAAAAGCGAATGGTGAGATTTCTGGGTGTACAGCTGAAATGTGTTAGCAGGTTTGCTAAAGTTTTATTGCGTTAAACATGAGGGTGAGTTGTTGAGAGCTTATATATTTGGAAATATTGGGTTGTGCAATAGAATTAAAAGAAAAGAAACGTATATTTAATGGAACTGTAATTGTTGCTGGGCGAAATTAAGCAATTGTACATCTTCTTTTTGCATGAATAGCTGAGGTTGTCACAGCCTATTAGTGCCCAGTGGACCTGGAATAAGATCCCAGTTCATATGGTGTAACTTTGGTTGTCTTCATTCTTTTGTGCGATGTAATGGAAACATTTGCATGTGTGGGAATAAGTAGATATCCCACAGTTATTGCAGCTTCATCCTTTCTGTGGTTAATTCCTACTGACATGTATTTAGAATGAGTATGAAAAATCTTTTGGTGCTGATGCCCATCAGTGTTTTGGTTCACCCATGAGCTTTAGGTATAATGCACACAGAACTGTCTGTGCTATTGATAAAAGAGTCAAAGCTGCATCAAATAAATTACTAGACAGCTGCTCTGTGTGTTTGTGTTTTCATGTGCTCCAGAAATCTTAAAAGGTGGAGTAAATTGTATTTTGGGCAATATAGGTTCGAAACAGAACCTTTAAGTTCATGAAATGTAATCATTAATGCGCATTTTGAAAGGAAATTAGTGTCAGGCATGCTTCCAGGCTCATTACTCTTGAATAATAACCTACTGTTCGATTTTAATGAATGATGTATGTAGTCTGGATGGTAAACGCCTCCAAGTCAAACATGTTATTACCTCTGCAGGCCTGAGAATGTTGTTGTAAGGAAACAGCTGGATGCCAAACTGTCCTGTGGACATTAATGTTTTAGACAACAAGTATATAAGTTGGGAGCCCCTTTAAATGACTTACGTACAAATAGTGAGAATCTTAAAGCTTTTACCTCAAAGGTTTTTACAAACTAATGACTGCTGTGGGACACTTTGAACAGCACTTTTAAACAGCAAATACTTTTTCTTTTTTTATCTTACTGCAAAACTGAACTCACAGCACCCTTTCTTACACGTAGCCCAAAAGGCCGAAACAATTTTCTTCGAACCAAACCTGTCACTTCTTATTTTCACCCTCCACTGACATAAAACATCTTCCATTCCCCATTTCCCAGCACACCGTTTTTTTTATTTTTTCCAGAACAGCAGCCTTACGTGAAGCATAATCCCCTAGCTGTTTGTTTTTCCGAAGGCTTTTGCCCCCGTACACTCTGGTGATTAGCTTCGAATTTGACCAGACAATAATGCCATTGAAGTCATGAGCGGAGATGTGAGGCTTCATCTGGTGAAACGAGGGGGCAAAAAGTGGCGGAAAATTCTGCAACGCGCCGACTTCGGACCACCGCCTAGCACGCGTCCGAGGACGTTTGTGATGAAAATGCTTTCAGACAAGAGGGGCTGAAAATCCCTCCGGCGGCTGTTATTGGATCAACCTGTCATTATCTGCGGCTTTGGAGTATGCACAGCTAAGATAAGATAAGATAAGATAAGAGCTTTATTGATCTCACAGTGGAGAAATTCACTGGTCACATATCGGTTAGGGTACAAAAGGAGGAAAAGGTGCATAAAGTACATCAAAAGCAAGCAAATATACAAAGAAAGAAACACAGCGTAGAGATTTGGGTGATTAAAATATATACAATCATTGAGGGCTCACACACAGTACACATATTATACAGGTCAATAAATATAACACAATTGCACAGCAGTTGTTAAAGTGCAGAGTTGTACAGTCTGGTAGCAGCAGGAATAAAAGACCTGCGGTATCGCTCTTTTTTGCACACAGGGTGTCTGAGTCTTTTACTAAAGGAGCTGCTCAGCTCCTCTACAGTCCGATGCAGGGGGTGAGAGGTGTTGTCCATAATAGATCTTAGTTTGGACAACACTCTCCTCTCAGCCACTTCCTCCACTGAGTCCAGAGGGCAGCCCAGGACAGAAGTGGCCTTCCTCACCAGCTTATTCAGCCTCTTCCTGTCCCGCTCTGTGCTGCCAGGGGCCCAGCAGACGACAGCGTAGAGGAGGGCTGAGGCCACTACAGAGTCGTAAAAGCTCTGAAGGAGGGGCCTGCTGACTCCAAAGGCCCTCAGCCTCCTCAGGAGGTGAAGGCGGCTCTGACCCTTTTTATACAGGGCGTCGGTGTTGTGAGTCCAGTCCAGTTTGTTGTTCACGTGAACACCCAGGTATTTGAAACTTTGTACAGTTTCTATGTCCTGCCCCTGGATGTTCACTGGGGGGTGGAGTGGTGGTCTTCTCCTAAAGTCGATCACCATCTCTTTGGTCTTATTGGTGTTCAGACACAGATGGTTTTTCGAACACCAATTTACAAAGTCCATGATGACCGACCGGTACTCTAGCTCGTTCCCCTCAGACACACAGCCCACAATCGCCGAGTCATCGGAGAACTTCTGGAGGTGACAGCTGTCCGTGTTGTAGGTGAAGTCTGAGGTGTAGATGGTAAACAGAAACGGAGACAGGACTGTGCCCTGGGGGGCCCCTGTACTGCAGAGTACCACCTCTGACTGGCAGCCATGCAGCCGCACGTGCTGAGGACGGTCAGTGAGGTAGTCAATGGTCCAGTCAACCAGTTGTTTGTCTACCCCAGCGTCCTTCAGCTTCCCCCTCAGCAGCACCGGTCTGATGGTGTTGAAAGCGCTTGAGAAGTCAAAGAACATGACTCTCACAGCGCTCCCGGTGGTCTCCAAGTGGGTGAGCGCTCGCTGCAGCAGGTAGATGATGGCATCCTCTACTCCGATGTTGGGCCGGTAGGCAAACTGCAGCGGGTCCAGGGTGGGGCTCACCACGGTGCGAAGGTGGGCGAGGACGAGGCGCTCCATGGTCTTCATCAGCTGAGAGGTCAGGGTGACAGGTCTGAAGTGGGCCGGTTCCCTGGCATGTGGCGTTTTGGGAACCGGTACCACACAGGAGGTCTTCCACAGGGTGGGGACCACCCCCAGGCTGAGGCTCAGGTTGTATATGTAGCTGAGGACCTGACAGAGCTCATCTGCACAGGTCTTCAGCAGCCTTGGGGGGATGCCGTCTGGTCCTGAGGCTTTCCTCTGTTTCAGCCTCATCAGCTGCCCTCTCACCTGCCTTGGTGTTACTGTCAGGGGGGAGGAAGGCCCGACTGAAGGTGTGGATGGATCAGGGGTTGGTGGGAGTGGCGGCGGTGGGGAGGGTAGTTCCCTGGGGGGCTGGGGGTTGAAGGGGTGTGGAGAGTTGAGGGCAGTGTGAGGGGAGTCAAACCGCGTGAAGAAGCTGTTTAACTCATTCGCAAACGTGGTGTCACCGTCTGCAGTCCTGCTGGTTCTCTCACCAAAGCCTGAGATGTTTTTCAAACTTCTCCACACATCTCTGACGTTGTTCTGCGCCAGCTGCTCCTCCATCTTTCTCCCATAGTTCTTCTTTGCAGCTCTGATCCTCCATTGGAGCTCCTGCTGAGCTCTACGCTGCCCCTCTCTGTCCCCTGAGTAGAAAGCCTGTTTCTTCTGGTTCAGGAGGACTTTCAGCTCAGGGGTCATCCAGGGGGGGTTATTTGGAAAGCATCGTAGCCGTCGTGTAGGCACAATGCTTTCCACACAGAAGGTCATGTAGTCAGTGATGCATTCAGTCAGGCTGTTGATATCCTCACCATGAGAGCTTTGAAACATGCTCCAGTCTGTGGTTCTGAAACAGTCCCTGAGCTTCTCAGTGGCATCGTCCGACCAAACTTTCACTGACTTCTTCTGTGTTATTGTCCTTCTCACCAGTGGAATGTAATGGGGGGGCAGGTAGACAAGGTTGTGATCTGAACGTCCCAGTGGGGGGAGGGGGGCGGAGGTATAGGCGTCCTTCACGTTAGCATAAAAAAGGTCCAGTGTTTTATTGTTCCTAGTTGCGCATGTGACGTATTGTGTGAGCGTGGGGAGAGTGGAGCTGAGGGAGGCATGGTTGAAATCTCCTGTGATGAGCAGGAGAGCGCGGGGGTGTTCAGTCTGTAGTTTGTTTACAGCGCTGTGGATCTGCTCACATGCAACGGTGGCATCAGCTGAGGGTGCGATGTAAACGCACAGCACGATCACGTGACCAAACTCTCGCGGAAGATAATAAGGTCTTAAGCTCACTGCGAGTAATTCCACATGTGAGCTGCATATCTGCTGCTTAACGTGAACATGAGCCGCGTTGCACCATCTCTCATTCACAAACACCGCCAGCCCCCCTCCTCTCTTTTTTCCGCTCTCCGCCAAAGTTCTGTCCGCGCGGATGAGTTTAAAGCCGTCCAGGGAAACCACTGAGTCCGGGACAGACCCATCTAACCACGTCTCTGTGAAGCACATTAAACTGGCGTCTTTGAACTTCCACTGGAAACGGGTTAGCGCTGCGAGCTCCTCAGTCTTGTTGTTGAGAGATCTTACGTTTCCCATGACAACCGATGGTAGATAACCCTTTTTTCGTCTCGTCCTGCCACCTCTGCAGCCTCTCCGTCTCCTCCGTATATCAGCAGGGATGTCTGGTTTCTCAGCGGGGTGGAGAGCTGGGCAGTGGCGAGTGGAGTCCCGTATTCCGAGGAGCTGGTTCCGAGTGTAAACAAACGGCCGCCCGGAGTCTCCGACATGGGGGTCACCCCTGACAGCATCAAAAGTGCCGAGAGTAGCTGGAAACTCAGCACTACAGTCCAAAAAGTTTGTTTCCTTAGTGCGCATAACTCTAGAATATCAAATATGTATTCAATAATATTAAAAAACGCCAAAAAAACACTATAGCAAATAAAAAAGAAAGAAAAATAGGAGCCGAAGTGACCGGCTGCTGTCTACGCAGCGCCATAGCAACTATGCGGGGCCGCCACATCGTTAGCAGCAGACAATACGGCCGTGGTCCATATGTACAAGATATTAAAACACACTCTGTTTTTCATTCAGCTCTCTGTTGAAAACAGACTCTGAAAAGCACGAGTAAAGGGCCTCTCTGACCATCCTCGCTAACAAAAAAGACAACAAAAGTTCTGCCTTCCCAAGGCTGTGCCCTTAGTATTATGACTTAATGATTATCCCCTTGAACTGCTATATGGTAAAAGTACAAATATCTCCTTCTGCGTGACCTAAAAGTGAATGTATTGAGGAAAAATAGAAATCTGCTTGAATCACCTGACATTCAGCTGTAATAATGACAACAGTTACAATGCTTTGGTCAACTAATCCAGAATCAATGAATGTGAGTGAGTGTGTGTGGTTGTCTATCTCATTTTTGGGCCTGTGTGTGACCCTGTGGTGGACAGGTGACCTCTCTAGTGTGTACCCAGTGTGTGTTCACCTTTGAGGAATAAGTGGTATAGACAGTGGATCGATAGATGTGTTATTATTGTACATCTTTGGTGCACAGAAGATAGTTTTTGCTGAATCACCTTACAGAGAATCGCCTTGTTGAAGCAAAATCTTCATCGGTACTGTCACTGGTCGACTGCAGAACATCCCAGAGACATTACATTCATGCTCACACTTACTCCCAGAGTCAGTTTAATCGCAGAGAGAACATGCAAACACGGAGAGGCCCCAGCAGGGATTCAAAACAGGTACTCTCATGCTGCGATGCGCCACTGCTAACCACCACCCGCTGGGCAGGCTTGGAGCAAAAACCTCTTTCTCTAAAACCCAGAGTATGGGGTCATTCTCAGAGAGCGATTTATGTTACCTGGAAACACTTTATCGTGCAACATAAGACGTCATGGGTACACGGAGAAAGAGAAGCGGAGAATGAGGCAATCAGCAGTGACATTTTTGCTTTGTTGTAAAAGTTAGAACTGAAGGGAAACTGAAACCGTGCTTTAAATATAAATTAAACATTTTTCGTACTTTGTTGTGAATTAAGCTAAATACATAGAGGATGTTTTTCAAATGCTGTGAAGTTTATGTTACTGAATCTCCACTCTCTAACTGTTTCCTGACGGAAAGTCAGAAAGCCTGCTGCATTTGCAACAGAGGCTGAAAAATGACATGGGCGATGGGAGCCAACCAAAGATGAATGAATGGATCATTTAGCATTAGATATCTGCTTTGAAGCTTTGCAGACAGACCAGAACATGATTTCTCCAAACACCAGAGCAGAGTCTGTTTGTTTCTGGCACATGACGGACTGCCTCGGTTTACAAGAGCACTAATTATTTATACTGCAGCTATGAAATTTCCGTTTGAAGATTGGCACATTGGTATAATTTAATTGAATTGGACTGAATTGTCAGGGATTATTTTTTATTTGAATAAAATCTCAATAAAAGACAGGAAATGTTTTTAATGCCTTTCAACCTGTAGCAGTAAAGAATAATTTACAGAAGATTATACAGGGGGAGTCAAAAGTCACAGGAAACCCTTTTATTTCAGAAACAAAAGGGAAAATGACATATCTGAATGCCAATCAAGGAATCATCGTGGAGGTGGCAACAACATGGCCGCCATCTGGAGAGCTGCCATATCGGATCAAGGGAATTTTTTCCCAATAGAAAGGTGGTCATATAGCAAAGACTAGATAAGAAAAGAAGACCAGAATCGTCTCAGAAATCAATTGATTTTGATGTGTTTTGGTTTAAAGGTTATCAACACAGAAGGTTGCAGCAACAACTGGGGAAATTGCCTGTGATGCACAGCTATTTGATGTACTCGGTCTGCTGTAAGTGGTGCAGCGTTTCTGAAACATACCTCCTATTTAATAGAAGGTCGAATGGAAAAGGTTCAAACCATCTTTCTACCCAACGAGCGTTGGTGGTACATTTCTTCCTTTGCTTTTAGTTAGACAAACAAACTAACATTATTGTCATGTTATGTACGATTATGTACTTTATTTCTTTTTGTATTTGTTCTGTTTAGGCTGTGTTACATTGTCACATATTCATTTAAAAAAAAGAAAACTGGTGTGAGGCAAGAAATAATTAAAATGACAAATACATTTGAAATTAAAGAAAAAGTTATGTTTTTACTTATGAGTTGAGTAAAGTTTACAAAAATAGAGAATACTGATCAAACATTGGAGGCTTACTTCATATACATTATTTTCCTATTGAAACACAATAAAAAATGACAGTATGAGACATTTAAAACAGCTTATTCATATCAATGGATGTATAAAAAAGACAGCAATAGGAAGAGGAATGAATGGTTCATTTTGACTTCTGCTTTGAGGCTCTGCAGACCCACCAGAACCTGATTTCTCCAAAACAAAAATAACCACCCTCAGGTTACAGGAGCATTGCATCACACAAACATCCTATTCTGCCATCTTAGCATGGTCTGTCCAACTAAACAAACCTTAAAATACCTTTGGCTAGTTGTACAAGTCTGATATCACCTAAAAGTCTGAAAATGATCAAGCTGGTGAGTTGTTGTTTTTTTTTGCTCTGTTGTACACACTGATCCAAGCGTGAGAGTGTGATTACCATCATTCTTCATTGTTTCCGTTGGTGTAACTTTGATGTGTATCTGCCTTGTAAAGTTTCATGGGATACTGTTTGGTTCCCATTTGTTGATAGAGATTCGCGTCTTCTCCCATGTGTTTTGATTTAGTCCGCATTTTCGAAGACACGCGACCGGTCGGCCCCGGCTGGCCTACCGATGTGAAAATGCGAGGCTGAATGGCATCTGGGCTGAGCCAGGAATCCTGCGGTCAACGACTCCCAGGACACTCCACAACAGGTGGAAACAGTTGGACTTTGTCGAACGTGTTTATGTTGCCGGGGTATTAAGTGGGTTTCGGTTGCCAAGGATTAAAGATTTATCTGTGTTTGTTTCTAGGAATCACTCAGTTAGTCATGTGAGATTTTTTTTTCAAATGCCGTGTTGAAACGTACGCTCTCCCTGTGTTCACATTTTGTGAATGCATTTCAGGCACACAAAGTACTAAGGACTGCCTCTGAAGTTTATTTGATTGTTAAAGATATAAACTGGGCTGATGAAATATTAGAAATACATCCCAGACGATATTCATACCTTATAAAGCTGTAGTAACTGCTCTGCCCAGTTGCATGGCAGAAGAATTCTACTCACACTTCACTAACGTCCAGTTTGCCCCGACCAAGAACTGTCTTTAGTAACTACTGGGAACCCTTTGGTCTCTAATTCATTTTCTCATGGTCAGTGTTGACTCATTAAGCACTAACCAGTCCAGTGAGTAATAACATGCCCTTTAGCTCCCTCCCACCTCTTTGATTCTCAGCTGATGTGACTTGGACTGTTTCTGTGCTTTACTGACTGAAAGCCAAGCTTCCCAGCCGAGCAAATGATGAGAAACAGGCAAATCCTTTCCAGATGTTCCAACCAATAACCCTCATTTATCGACCGATGAGCCCCCCCCTCAAAAAAAAAAGGAAAAGAATAAAAAAACAAGCGTGATTTCCTCTCCCAATAAAACAGCAGGACCGGTCCCTGGTGTCCGTTACTGATAGTGAATATATACGGCCACTTTTGTTGCTTCACTCGCTGACCCCAATGATACCTTAGAAATTGATGGATCACTACCTTGTCACTGTAGCTAAATCTACTATTATCGCTGGGCAGTGTTTACATATTATGGAAAGGAATTATGAAACCACAACAGACCACATAACCTTTTTCCTGATAGAGGAGAATACTCAGGACCAAAGCCGATATTCCGTTCTTGAGAAATAAAACTTGATTCTTTAACCCTGCTCAGATGTAGCAACCTGGTTTTTCCTTCTGTCTCGCAAGTTTGCAGAACATCCCCTGACATAAAACAAGATCCCTTTTTTCGGCTTTAATGTGGGTAAAACTATCTGTCGTTCAAATATAGAAGTGATGAAAATCAATGTTTCAATTGTTTCCAGTTGCAACGGTCTTGTTCTTCACACATGCCACGTGTGGAAATATGACTGAGGTGGAAGACAAGATGTGCCTCTCCGGTCAGGTCTGAAAACGCCTAACAAATTAAGATCCAGCGGATGGTTGGTTTTTTAGAGCCTTCTCATATCTGTTTGATGTGTGTACACGTCTTTTACCACACGGTGAGATGCCTACTCAACTCATAGAACCTCTGCTGATGAAAAATAAAGGGCAGATAGTCGTCTGGTAACAGCTGCTATTTTAAGGCCTCTGCTCTTTATGAAGCTTAGAGCGTGTTACTGTGGTTGAACTTTATGTTATGGTCCCCTGTCGATCAGGTCCAGATTTGCCTTTAGGACTGGCAAAATGTTGATGGCTAAAGTTACAACTGCACGGGTGTGTAGTGAACAATCCAACAAATCATGTTTACGTCTAAAAGTAGCCCAGGAAAACTAGATCTTACATGGAGAAGGGTGTGTTTGAGCAGGTCTTGAGAGGCATAAAAATGTTCTCCATATTTCTATGCAAATTTAATAAGTTGGAAAACATCCATTCACATATGACAGTCAAATATACAGCAGGCGTGTGCGGCTGGGATCCACTTTGAATGCTAATCAGTTGAGGGCACTTGTTGAGATTTATGCTGGTACTTAAATAGAATGCACAGTGTTGATAGTGTCCAACCGTTGTCTGTTTGCTTTCTACATACACAACCAAGGCCAGATTCGCAGAGACAAAAGCCAAAGCAGGACTCCCTGTCCCCGGCCACCTTCTTCAGCTCTGGTAGAGAGGCAGAAAGGTATTCCCAGGTCAGCAGAGAGATGCAATCTCTTCAGCAAGTCCTGAGTCTTCCCTGAGGCATTCTCCCAGTGAGATGTGTCCAAAACACTTCTCATGTGTCCACCTCAAACCATCTCAAACCACCTCAGCTGGCCTCTTTTGTTGTAGAATAGGATCAACCCTACTCGAAGACTCTGAACAATGACTTCACAATATCCCTCAGAGTGTGCTCAGAATCCATCTTGAAGTAGCTTTTTTAATATAATATTTCTTTAGAGTCTCAGTCTCTCTGTCACTGCCCACAGCACTGACCATCGGTGATGGCTGGAGAGTAGATCAACACTAAGAGAACATACACAGCTGCCTTTGACCCCCAATGTATGTACTCAAACCAACAAGTTTTTATAGCATTTAGGGGACAGTGCCAATGTCCATCCTCATTTTCAGAAATACCATATGCAGCTGAATATATATTAACTCTGTAAGCTTTATTTTTCAAGTAAACCCTGCAATATAAAGAGAGGCTGCTCAGCCAGCTCGCCGAGGAACCTTTATGGATCACAATGGATTTGCTTATTTGATCTTCACAGGTTTTCCTGGGACAAAGAGAGATTTTTGGTTTTTAAATGTCCAATAACATCCATTGAAATGGTAGTGTGACTTGTCCCATTGTTTTAAAGTAAAAAAAGAAGTCCAACTCCAAGTCAATAGGTAAGTTGCTAGGGAAAAAATAAAAACAATTCTTTAGCATGTCTTCAAATCATGGCAAAACCCTGTACCATGAGTAAAAGCTACCTAACGGGGCCGTGTGGTAGCCATCCAAGAACTGCAACTTTAGTTTTTACTACCTTCACTCTTTCAGTATAAACTACGCTCATGTGACAAGTTGTGTTTAAACAACTTAGTTAACACAAACCAACTGACCCACAGAAGCTGGTATTTATAGATTTCCACAAACTTTGT
Source organism: Menidia menidia (assembly GCA_907169785.1). Classification (NCBI taxonomy): domain Eukaryota; kingdom Metazoa; phylum Chordata; class Actinopteri; order Atheriniformes; family Atherinopsidae; genus Menidia; species Menidia menidia. The sequence goes on along the minus strand of CAJRST010022223.1, from coordinate 4,033,569 downwards.
GTTGTTAATTATTCCAATCTTCATGCAAAAATAACCAGTGACTAAACTGTTATTGCACGTGTGGCCACAAGAGGCCAATCGAATTATCGTGGCATGTGCCAGCTGCAACTGTAAAAGAGCCATAGCAAAATGACACATTTTCTTGTCGAATGACTGATTTGCCGCAGTGTCAAATCCATTGAAAACTGCGTCTGCAAGGAAACGTACTTTGTCCGAGGATCAGGATGTTCCAGAGAGGAAAGAGCTTGAAAGAGGTTCAAAGGGTGCACGTCCTTTCTGCAGGCCGTGCCTCATACGACACGGCTGCTACTGTTTCCCATCATCACACTTAAGAGCAACCTGCCGAGGCTCACTGACACATTTCAGCACCAGTTTCTGTAAACATAATCAGTCATCCGCGCATTACTCCGTGTCGGTTTAGCACAACCTCTACTCAAACCTTAACCTTCCCACTGTATGGGTGTTACCCAGTTCTTGTTTTATCATTCAGTTTTCTCTAATTAGTAAACGACAACTCACTGGATTTCGTCAAATGTCTCCGGAAAACAGAAACAAAGATTTCAATCCTTAACTTGGGGTTACGCGGATACTAACTAGAAACTAGCACATCTGCAAATATCCTAAAGGAAAAATATCCTCTCACAGTTATTGGTCTCTCAGGCCAGTCTGTCTATAGTCTATTTTATACATGAATCAGCGTTATTCTCATTAAAAGAGTTTGAATATATATATCCACAAGAAATATGTCACCAAGCAACAGTCCCATAGCGAAGGTGTCCTTCCAAACTAAATAGAGCATGACAAATTGATTTTACCTCATCTGTTCTCACTGCTGACAAGTGCTGAACTGTAACTCTTTCCTTTTGTGTTTGTGCAGAAAGCATAATAAATTTTAAGCCAACCGACTGGTCGGTATGCTGATTAAAAATAGAATTTTATGGCGAAATCAGATGAGCGTTTTTTCCAGGCTTTCAAATGTTGCTGGTGTAATAAAATGCGGCATTTTGGGGGTGTAAAAGCTCGGATGGTTCTCAGAGTCTGCAACCCCGGCCTCAGGATTTCCATCTATGCCTTCTATGCTCTTTTGTGTTTACGGCTGTATTATCCGTGAACGGTTGAAAAAAATTCTTCCCACAGAAATTTGGCTGCAGAAAACATGTGTGCACTTTTTCGGTGTGTTCTGCTTTATCAAGTGCAAAGATGTGGTTCTATTTTTGTACTCGAAAGTACATATTCATCCGATGGTGTGTTGAACATGATTGATTTCTAAACAGATCATTTAATACATGACTGGACAGACAGACACACTGACACTACATTAACTCTATTTATCAACCACTAATGCAATCACCAGCCACATTCAGTCAGTCTGCAGTCACATATCACTTCATGATTTCAACATTCTTTTTCAACCTATGGGGCCTTTTCTCCATTATACCTCCACATTTTGTGAAGGGTCTTGCCCCAAGACCATCCAATACGTGGATTCTTGAAGCCCAGCCTGTTTGATTGATAGATGAAAACACTCATTTTCTGAGCCACCTGAGACATCTTTCATCTTATCTCATTTACATTTTCTTATCAGCTTGCAAGATGTTACTAATTATGTTATCTTGCCATCATAATTGGATTAATTAAACAGAATAGTCTGGGTTATGTGCTCATATATACGGGTCATGTCTGCTGTTTGCCCTCCTTTTCTCCTTCATCAGAAGACTTCATTGCTATTAGTAATCTTACAGGTAAATAGACCTGTTAAATTTGTATGTATAATCAATCTTTTCTATTTTCTTCCTCCAGACATATTTTACTGCAAACGATCATTCTACTTACTGTGAAGTCCACGTAGCCCTCATCCCACCCTACTTCCTCTACTACGTTTTTTAAACTGCTGGAAACAGGTCAGGATTAATGTGTGTTTCAAAGAGAAGATACCTACGGAAAAGACATTCCCTTTCAAGATCATCATTATTGATGTGCTCATTATGAATCAATTGAATTGCACGAACAAACGACCTGGACTTTCCAGCTGGAAGACTTATTGCATTGGCAGGAATAAAGCTGCAGTGTCATCGAGGAGACATTGTCAGCATCTCCATTTATTTCCTGTCATGTGTGATCAGAGATCAGTCACTACTTTAAAGATCCAACTGAAAGGGCTTTGGAGGGGAAAAGTAGTGGTCACTATCATTTCTTCTCTGTCTGTAGCCACTTTTTTTATTCCAAAGAATTTCAAGTATCACATTATAGGACAAACAATAATATCCTTTTCAAAGGTCAGTCTCCTCAGCTTAAATGTTCCAAATGAATTTCCCTTAAAGTTCAATTTGATAGTTTTGGGTGCCTTCCTAGTTTCAATGCTCTGTGAGCAGCAGCATGCATGAATTTGAAACTTGAAATTAATTAATCTTTGGTTCACAGGAATAAGCATTTTATTTAGTATTCTGATCATTAAAAAATCCCCTGGATCAAACACACCTAACATTTTTTTAATTATAAGTATTCAATGCTGTGAAGGCCCTCAAAGCCTATAAATGCAAGGTTGACATAGCAGTGTGTTGTTGACACGTGGTCATCATAACCCCAGTCTGAGTTGGGATCTGCCACCAGTCTCAATATTAAACAAGAGAGACTCAGTAGACACGGCAATCCAATAATCTCATATTGCAACCAACACTCCAAAAGAAAGCTGAGCAAATCAAGTCAGTTCAGAGCAGTCAAAACATTGGCCTTTGCTGAGGGCCACAGTGAGGGGTCAGATGGATAAGAAAACATTTTTGATCTTGAATGCTTGTACGAACACACCAGCCTGTGTGTGTTATTACGCTGGGCTCGGGTGGTGGTATTATTTTTAAAAACTGAACGTTGGGACTCCCATGTCACTGAATACTGGCTTTTGTGGTCATGTCAATGCCAGAAAAACAGCCACATGATTGCAAAATGCTCATGTTGTTTTTTTTTTCCCGAGCTCAGATAATTTGCCTAACTGTGGGTTTTTCATCAAATAGTCAATAAAAGCTAACTAAGACATATTTTATTTTATTTGGTGCAATATAAATAAAGTTCGGCAATAGTTCTAGATAAGGTGCCAGGAGTCTTCTCACAGTGTTGAGATTGCTGCTGTTTTGCTAAGTGTAGGCTTCTGCAGTGATAGATGACTGAGAGGATCATGACCCTTAGAAAAACCATATAGAGTTCATTCAACGAAGCCATCAGATGAGGGAAATTTTATTTATATAACACAAAAATCAGAGACTGAATTATTTGGAGAGTTCATTACTAGCTGTCTAAAGTATAAGTTAAATCAGGTGGGAAAAGACCTGATGGGTAGTTCTGGTGTCTGCTGTACTTTAGATCTACTTTTAAATTATATTATAAATGATTTGATCTTGGTTTCTGAAGTGGTGAGTGTCATCCACTATGTCCTGGTCCAGAAGGGGAGCAGCATCATTATCAGTCATACCGGCATAAATACCTGGATAAATAACATTTTCTACAAATCTGGCAAACATCATTTTGCACAACCTGGAGTTGGACCGACTGGGGTCAGCTAGAGGCTGAAGGTTAGTGAAAATACATCTCTTCATCGTGGGCAAAACATATCCAAAACAATAGGAGCAGCCAAGCTCTGTTTTCAATAAAACTCCAGCAGCACTGTTTCCATAAAGAGAATTTTAAGAAATGATTCCTCCTCCCATTTACAATAGCAATATATAATAACTCAGCCATGACTGGCCAAATGAAATCAAATCACTGAACACAAGGTTGTCTCGATAGGACATTACATCTGACCAAGTGCAGTGTTTGAACTGTCCAGATTAGTTTGCCATCTACTGTGCAGTTAGTCAGTCAGAATAACAATTGAGTTATCATTTTCTACTGAAGGAATTGGAGGAAGTATTGTATCATAAATGTTAATTACCATATATTTTCAACCACACAAACCCGTGCTGCCCGTATCGGGCTTCGGTCTTTGTCATGAGTGAGAAAGAAAAGGGCAAAAAATACTAACATAAACAAAAGTTTTTATACCGATCACCTCTGGTCTTACACTTTTACTCTTTCCCTTATGTTAAACTGCAATATATTGTAGTTTCGGCTCAGCTTCTGCGCAGAGACAGCTCTAATTTTCAGGGGAAAGTGTCAGGAAAAGCTGGTTAACACAACAGCAGGTCATATCCAACCCCCTTTTTCGCCGCATGGCTACCATAGATACAGCGAGTTAATAGGCAGAAAAAGACATGAGCCAGAAATGTGCGAACCAGCAGAAGCTCATTACGGGCCATGATGTGGTGTGTCCGTAACATATGTGGAGCGACAGCCGAGCAGCTCTGGGATTTGTGGAATCTGTGTGTGCAGTAGACCAAACACCAACTTTCTAATGAGCATTTTGGACAGCACGCTGATGGCGACCATGTATGTTGTATGAGCAGCAGCGTCACCACACTCATGGTGTTAAATTAAGGCATTTAAAGCCCATTTGTTAAACTCCAGATGCTTTATCCACAGGCAAACAGTGTATTATGAGTTTTCCTAATGCATTTACCCTGATCAGAGAGCAAACATTATATACAAACTCTAATTTTTGTCTAATTTTGTCAAAATACCACTGAAAACAGATTATTTTTAAACCAATGCTGAGAGTCCAATAGTGGGAAAAAAGCTACATTTTTGTCCACTGATTTTGTTTCGGTTTTTGGCCATACCATTATATCCCATGAGATCCCATTCATGAAAAGCTGGTGTTCACAATCTAAAGGATGAATGGAGCAATATTTTGGCGGGGCATAATTTTGAAACCACTATATCGCGCCTGTTGCCATGACCTTAAAGGGATCTTACACATGGTGGACAAATGTTCTACTCTAAATGCTGCCTAAAGGGAGACAAATAAATAAAGAGAATTGCCGTAACGATGTGGTGAAACTAAAAACCAAGGTTGTGGCTACAAGTGAATGTGTCGAGTGTATTTCGAGGTGATTGATCATTACCTCACACCTGATTGTAACCCTTTTATATACATCCCTATCTTTAGTAAAATCAAATTAGGTGGGTGTTTTCTCTTACATACAGTTTGGGTATTCATGCCGCCAGACCACTTTTTAACAAGATATCCCTTTTAACTGGGTTCAGCTGCAGGTTGAAAAGTGTTGATGTAATCTTTTCCCTCACAGAATTCTCTTGTCTGCTGTCGATTATGCTTTGCTTGAACTTTTTAATGCACATCAACATAAGGATATTTATATCCTTTCATTTATTCTTGAGCTCTGAGGGTGAGGAGGTAGAGACAATTTGTGGAAGGGGATATTTCTATATCCATTTCCTTGACGCTTGCCTCATCCTGGGATAAGAATGAAATGGCTGAAACTGTAATGCCCCCAAAGATTTTTTTTTTTTCTTCTTATACGAACCCAACACAAAATGTCTTTTCAGCATGAATGACAAAAACCATCTGATGAGAAATAGCAGATGGCCCAGATAAGAAACATCAGCCGCTTCCTGTTTTAGGCACAATTGCAAAAGTGCACTCGGTGGAAGCTCACTTCCCACCTTCCAGTCTGCTGTAGCCCTTTCACACTCCGCAAGTCCCCAAAGAAATGCGAGGTATGTTGTGTGAATTCCCAGCAACGTAGAGATCATGTGACATATGAAAACATACTCTGAGCTAACTCTGGAACTATTCTACATTGTGCAAACACAACAGCCATCGACATTCATAAACAACTAAAATGAATGCTTTTCACTTGACTGATTGATTTGTCAAATTTTGAAAATCCAAATTATCTTTATATACAAGCCAAATACGTTTAAATAAACCAACAAAACCAGAAGAAATGGTAATTTAAAAAAACATCTACTGCAGGCTGTGATTACACTAAGTCTGGAATTTATTATCATATTTTTCATACACATTTCCTGCAGCCGTTTTCAGTTCTTGCTGGCTTTGCAGGTAGCGTGCAGTCTTTTTTTTTTCTTCCAAAATTTAAAGCCAGCTCAATCAGTCAATACAGCTCAGGTGAAAAGCTGCAGCTGTATTCCACATTTTAATCTTTAAGAACTCCTGGGTTGCTTTTCTATGTATGTTTTGGTGTGTTGTCCATACTTTAAAACTCCATCCAGTAAATCTGCTGCACTGGGGTGCTTGTGAGCAAAGATGTATTTCACAAGAAATTTATCTGCTTTTCTGACCTGTGACATCTCAAGAAAAACCCAGTCATACCGTCCGTATCATTACACTGCCTCCATGTGTTTTGGAAATGTTATAAGTTTCAAATTGCCTTGTCTCTACTCTTCTCATTCTGGTACAGATTGATGTCAGGATGTCATCCTGCTGAATGTTCTGGTTTAGTTTTCAGGCAACATGTTTAAAATGCAATGATAAGAAATGGAATATATATTCATATCTGTGTGTGGGATTCATGGAATCAGCTTAGTTTCATTTAGTATTTTCTGATTAAGTAAAAATGAATGAAAGGGCAGCTCACACATGCCCGTAAATCTCTTTTTGAGTATAAAGTTCTAACAAGGAAGGTTCTGCAAATTGAAGAATTGTGATTCCCTAAAATTAAAGCTGTACTAGAACTCCCTACTAGAACTGTTTAAGCTTGAATGTTTTAATCCCAAAAGATTCATAACAGTCTAATATTTTTTCTTCAAACGTGTATGAATAATGAGCCATTGTGGCACCACGGCAGAGAAAACAACCTCCTGGCCTCCAGTTGCCCCACAGCCTTTCAGCAAGAGTGTCAAAACAGATTGAAAAATGTACTGACTCTGAAATGATGAGAACCTTTGGCTGACCTAAACTCAGATTTCTGTTATCCCATTAGCACCACCGCCTTTCACAGCTCTTGTGGAGGGACCATTTGGATACTGCTTGTCATTTTTGGTGAGATGTCGATCACCTCCTGGTGAGGAAAAAAAAAGAGAGAGAATGCATTCAAGAGAATGAATACAACAGTCTCCTTTGACAGGATAACATGCTTTACGGCCAAGATGTGAAGAAGATGATGGTGTCTTCCATTAATGATCAGGTTGTTCAAGTGAATACGCTGGCAGATGGGTGGATGGAGCGGTTTAAGCTGCTTCTTTTTCCTGACAAAACTTGTTTTTAATCAATCTGTCAACATTGAGCTACATTCTGATTTAATAAGAAAAAAGGTTCACATTCCTATATTTTCCATAATTGGACACTGGCTAGAGATACTCACATAACACCGGAGCTGAGGTAGTTAAAAAAAAAAAAGCCATGAAAAGGACTGGGTGACTTGATTTGATAAGTCATTATGACGAATTTACTCCTTGTTTTAAAAAATGATAACACACTATTAAACACATCCACACACATCCCACTTTCTAACATGCAGATAAACATTTGAACTGGGTCGGATTTTATTGTTCTTGTGGCCTGCATGTTTTCACCAAATGGACTCTCTATACTCCCAACCCAAACACAGTAGGAACTGAGCATCACAAATGTACAGGGACTACTTAAAGAGGTTTTTTTCTGATTTGGGCTGTGTTTAATAAGATTTATGGTGTTGGTTATATTTTTCATGATAAAACCCATCTGAAGACACAAATCCAGAGACTACTTTCCCTTTGTTGTATCAAGACACAAAGCCCGGTTGGCTAATCTGAACAAAAAACACTAGATGGTCCTATTGCAGTATTAAATGTGAATACTGATGATTCAGCTCACGAAAGATTGTGTCTCAGATGCTCGTCTTGGAGCAGTTTGATGTAAGATATCAAGAGCCATGTTGAGGAAGGAAACTGAAAAGACAAGATTTCTTTAGAAGATAAGAGGGTCAAATGGGAGTTCTGGAATAACTTGTGACACAACAGGAGAATCTTTGCAGATTTCACATTGCACATTGGTACTTACAAGTCTCAGGCAAGACCTTCTGCAGGTTCATGTTCACTCGAAAAATATTCACCTTTCTGACGCATGAAAGAAATGGGACTCTTGTTTGTTGGTGAGATTGCGATGATGACTCAGCTTCTGAAGCTTCAGCTGAAAGAACAACTCTCCTCAGAGCTCACTGTTGAGGACATAATTGAGCTGCTGGTGGAGGAGAACAAGCACTCACTGAGAGTGAGCACTCCCTGAGTTACCAACACACATTGATTTATACTCTGCTTGTGATAATGGGGAGTAGAAGTAGTAAATATTATGTCAGTTTTTGTTTGAAGGCTCTGGGAGTTTGATCTGGAGAGCTCGGCAGAAAGGGACACGAGGTCCCTTTTCAAGCTCGTAAGACCGCAATTAACACAAAGATTTGTCTTAAACAACTTGGTTTTCTTTAATGTTCATACTCCAAACATCTGCTCTATCCACCGCGACCCTTCAGGTTGCCTTCTCTCACTCAGCCAGAGATGGTATGGTTCTGTTCATCCAGGATACGGTCAGAGAGTCTTACCCTGAAGAGGAACTGGTTCAGGGGATTGATTGCTTTTCAGCAAAGAGGCTGAACATTAGGAGAAATCTGTCTGCTATTTCAGACCCCTGCAAATCACCCTGAACATAGGGACTGCCCTATTAGTTCTACTCAATTAGCTCCTCCAATCAGCTTTGTTGACCCTCTAGGATATACCAAAGGTTTGGATAACAGTCTAGAAGAGGCAGAAGAACAACTGACCTGTGGTATTGAACCAGAATCTTTAGCGGATTCTGCTCCATCTGCTAACTTCTCCCCTTTGGATAAGCCTCCTGTCGTCAGTGCAAAGCAGGATGATCAAACCAACAGTCAGGATGAGACCAATACCAAGGCAGAGGGAAGAAAATATAGATTTTTCAACATGTTCAAATAAAAATTATGTTTCTGCCAAAAGTCACAAGTAAAAGTATTCTTCTGTTAATTTTATTTTGATCCCATCTTTGGTACTGTTCATCTTTAGGTCTGTTTCAGTTTTGCTTGCCAAAATGTAATATAAATAAATTGAATAAATCAGTTGTGATATATTGCTGTTCATTTCATGTCTCCAGAAAAAATATTTTAAAAAGGCCAACTACAGACATGTGTGATTTAAAACAGCCAGAATAAATTGGAACTTCAGGGTTAATATACGACCCTTTTTGCTGTGGACTCCGCTTCCTCCAAAACATTTCCTTTATGCTCATCTCGGGAAAGTATATCAATGACATCTTGAACAGGAAGTCTTGCCATTTCCTCAGCCACTGACACGGTTTCATGTGTGCACCGATTCAAGATGTCCTTAAACCACTGTCATCCTGACCGTCACCTGCACGTGATTATCCCATTACGTAAGGTGCATTCAAACAGGGCTCAGTCCAGTCAGACAGACTTCAGGATTCAGTTTAAATATGTAAGACCCAGATGAGGCAGACAACAACATGTTATTTGCCTCAACAAGGATGAAAACAGAACAAAAAACTAAAAGAAGAAGTGCATTATAATTTATAGAAAGTCTAAACGAGGCAGGTAATTGGTAATGTCTGATCAAAAGACTGTTCAATACAATACTGACTGTCAGCGTTTATACAACTAAAAATACATTAACAGAAATTGTAATCAAAAGCATTATTGTTTTTGGAATTTGTATCCCAAATATGAAAAATGTAACAAATTTCAGTTTGTATTTTAGGAAAAAAAGAAGAGAAAAGTCTGATTTACAGTCACAGTAAGTGACTAAATTAACCAAATATTTGTTTATTTAGGCTTTTTTTCTTATCAAACAAGGACCGGATAGATTCATAAATACATATGAATTTGTTAGGTTTTTTATTTCGATTAACCCTTAATTTCAAAGCTAAGGCAAATACTCATAAATCAAATTCAGTCACATAATCTTTTAAAAAGCTTTTAATACCTCGATGCTCTTAGAATTTTCAATTCATTGAATGTGAGCACATATTTCTCGTTACACTGAGAGAAATGCTGTGTGATTTAAGGGAGATTTGCTTTGCGTGGAGCTTATGCCTTTATTTGCCGGTTGCAAACACAGCCAGGTAGTGCTGATAAATTTCACATGCACAGCTGAAAACATTGCCTGGAGCGCAACATGACTGCCTTTTTAAGCTGTGTTCTCGCATGCTTGATGGCACAATAGAGTGCTCTCCTCCAAAAGTTATAAATATTATCAGTTTAAGCTTTTGCACTCTCGGATTTCTATTTTTTTCCTATTCTTGCCAGTTAATTAGTTCTTCGTGTGAGAAGTTTCTGGCCGATCTGACAATGAGCCGATTGACTGATAAACCCAGTAAACACCAGATTCTGGCTTTTGAAATTGAATGTGTTTCACGGATAAAAAGAAAATAACATTTAAAAAGAGAACGCTGCCTTTAATCATGGCACATTAAACAAAACCAGTTGAGATTTTGATATATGACGTCTTTAAAAGTTAGGGGTAAGCTATTGTGAATCCATTGTTTATTCTCATTAGGTTTTATTTATGGAATTATTTGAATACAAAGCTGCAATTACAGTTACCATTTTTATTCTAAGTTTGTTAAAACGATTAGTGAATATAAACTCAAGTAAAAAAGAAGGTACACTCAGTTCTATGTATCAGGATATCTTCTTTTTTTTTATCCAATCCTCACCTGCCAATAGATCATCTAAATATAACCTCTAAAGAACAAGAGAATTGTTCCCATTTCATCATCTTTTTATAAAAAAAAACAGTCAAAATGCAAAAGGAGTTTGTGAAAAACTAACCTTAGCACACGATTCTAGCTTGTAGAACCTCCTGTGACAGCAATAACTTGAAGTAATTGTTTGACATATGACGTCACGGGTCATTCCCTTTCCTGCGGAGGAAATCTGTCCAATTTTTCTTGACGCCGTTGCTTCAGTTCACTGATGTTTGTGGACATTTATTAATTCCCAGCACACTTCAAATCTCACCACAGCATTCCTCTCAATGATTGGGCTGATCCTTGACCGGAAAATATCGGCACTTTGATTCTGACAGACATTCTCTTGTGGACTGGCTGCTGGCTGTGGGATCATTGTTGGGTTGTTTGACTATTTTCAGACACGCTTTAGCTGTCAGAGAGATGGCCACACATTTGAATTTGGAATACTTTGGCATTCAGAGGAGTTGATGTTTAACTCAGAGACTGGAGGGCACACAGGCTCAAACTTTAATCAGCACACCTTAACCCCTGTGTTTCACAACCATTATGATAGTGAAAGTGTTTGGATGGAAACAAAAGGGGGACATTCTTCTTCAGTCTTATTAATATTTGCACAGTCATGAACTTTAACCTTTAAATCGATATTTGAGACAAAACTTGAAGTGAACCTACTTGGATGCTCACTCCTGAAAGGTTTAATTCTGAACAAAATTCCCAAAATATGCAGTAAACTATGTGGCGTTACTCACTTAAGCTTCTTTTTGTTTAATTTCAATACCTGACCAGATCTGTTTAAAATCCTAATATGCAAAAATGTACCAACTGAAACCAAGTTTGTTTTTTTTACACTCCTGTACAGTCCAAAAAAGGAGAGACTGCTGTGATTATACTTTGTCAAACTGATACAGTATGAGTTCATTTATCTATCAAAATGTCAACTGACGTGTTGTTTTTTTAAACTCTCGCATTCTTTTCCAAATGAGATTTTCTTTCTCACCAAAACAAAATGTGTGGGAAATTGTGTCTATTTAGTCCAATCTGAAACACGCATTGGCCTGTTAACTGCTCTGTATCACTGTAGCACAGTGATTTCACGGTGTTAAATGTCACACTGTGCTGAATCTTTAGCACTTAAAAATATTTTGAGAAGTAAAGCTCCAGTTTAGATGAAAGAACTTACCGGGTTAATGATTTAAAACAATGTTTTGTGCTTTTTTGTTACATTGAGATTGTAATTAAACTCGTAATCTATGAAATCATTGAGGGGAAAACAAGCCACAGTTGGTGTCATTTTGCAGTACTTTGTAGCAAATGTGCTTTTAAGCACTTGTAACATTACCGGTGGTCACACAACCATTTGCCTACGCAGTAATGTTTTCTGTTGGATTCGCAAGATTAAATAACATCTCATGCAGAGCCTTGTCACAGTTTGCTACTACCATATTTGGTATTCAATGCCTGCCAGGTGGGATTAAATTGCCAGGTAATGTTAGATCATCATAGTAAATGTGTAATTTGGTCAGCAACATGGCTACCAAGGAACTGTGACTTTCACATGATGAAAACATTATCTACCTGTCACCCCTGACAAGATCATTCTTACCATCTTGTCCCCGCATAAGGACATAGGATAAAAAGAAATACAGATTTGGTCCTTTGGAAATGGTGAGGATATTGTGGCACCATAATTCCTGTTCTGAGTTTCAAATAGCAGGCATCCACCTTGAGGGGAATAAACACATCTATGCTTGAGCCCATTAAGAAGCACATAGAGGAGAGTATTCTATTGTGTAAGAATCAAAGAAACATCTCTACCAATGTGTGATGGTGGACCCTCAAAGCATTCAAATTGTACTCTACAGAATTAGGACATCGTGTTAAAAAAATGTGAAAACCTTTCTATTACTTAATCAAAAACTCAGTTCTGTGGATTGCTGCTATTGAATTCTATGGCATGTTTGAAGTTCTCTATTATGTGATCAAGAAAATTAAGGATACATGAGGAAAAATACCCTCAAACTGATAAAATGAATTACAATTTTACAAAACATTATTTTTACATTACAAATGCATGACAAAACTTGATGTACACATTTTTTATGCCTTTTGACCGGTATAGTGACAGTTTAACGTTTATTAACTTAATTTATTTTTCCTCGTTCAAAAGTCATTATGTAAATCGTCTTATTCTTATGACCAACAAACACGTATCACTGCGAGTAGCTTATGTAAAGGTGAATACCACCACGGTGTGGTGAAATTGAGCTATTGCACATCTAGTCTCCCGTGTGTCGTAAACTAAGATTTTGCATTGATCGCTGTCGCCAATTGGTGAATCAAAGCAGTCAATCCAGTACGCTAACTTCTGATTGGCTTCTTGACTATCCAATCCCAAGCCACTTTCATGAGCATACATCGTTAGCTTGAAGCTAATTCTGAATTGAAAGTGAATCAACTCCGACAATCAACAGGTTTGATTTTGTTTTTTTATTATAATTTGACCATGAATTACTCAAATTTTCCTATTAACTGGCGTTAAACACTCACATACCGATATACGTTATACGTCTTATATTCGTCTCTTAGGTCGGCAGTTAAATTACTTAAAATATGTACTGTGCTGGACTTTTAGCAATTGCTAACTAGCATTAAGTTAACAATGTCAACGGTTTTCCGTTTATTTTAGACTCCTACATAAATATCCGAGCGTGTAGAACTTTGCATTTTGCTTCGCTATAATAGCGGTCCCTGATGTGGTCGGGCTCTACCGCACATTGATTTTAAATGTGGCGGTTTGCATCATTGGTGAAGTGACGACGTGGGAGGCGCAGCTCACAGCTATCCGAAGCGAGATAATGTTGCTAGGCAACAATTAACCTGCAATATTAATGTTGGTTTAAGAAAAAAACAATATTTAGTTGATACAGTGCATATTTTCAACACCCAATAAGACTGGGGAATGATTATATTTGTGATAATGTTTTGTTCTGATCATTAGCTAAGCGAACCTTTAGCAGGTATCATTTGTACAGTTGGTCACCATGGTAACGCCCCTGAAGCTTCAGCGCTAGCTACTTTAAAGCTCAACTGACCTAAGCTAATGCAGTTAACGGTTGTGTGCGTGTGAATCGTGAAAATTAATGCAAGAAGGAAACTTTAACGTGTGTCTTTTTTCAGAGTGGCCACCTTTGCAGAATGTAAGAAGACGTCCTGCTTTAACGTATGCTCCACTTAGCCCCATTAAGAAACCTGCTGTTAGCTTGATAGCTATGTTTTACCGTCACCTAACACTGCGTTGGAGTAACAAGATACCACTCAGAATGCGTATTACCTCTTGATATGAGGAAGTGGGCAGTTAGGGGTCGACAGCCACGTCGCGTTATGTTACGGTTTGACGATCTGTAATTGTGATATTCTTAGATAACCGATACCATCGTGCTCGCTGCGCTATAACGGCATCTAATCCGCTTTGCACGTCTTATTTTAGGGATGGGAGAGTCGCCTGTAGTGACCCTCCAGCAGCAGAAGGGTGGAAGATTGTGACGGCTCAGAAGCAATGTTGGGCTGCCATATAAGATGAAGAAGATTTTTAGCTTTACTAAGAAAAAGAAGCTTGGTACCCCTGACAATGGAAGTGTTCTTTCTGTTGGCTATGACCTGAAAGACAAGGATTTAGGGAAGCTTCACAAGGCTGCCTTACAGGGTGATTTGGCTAAACTGAAGCAGCTTTCAAAGAAGAATGACATCAATCAACTTGACAAGGAGAACAGGTAAGTAACAAGCACTTGTTGGCCTGTTCTCAAACATTGTCATTGTTTTTTATTCTCCAGCCCACATCATTAATTTATTTTGTGTACATTGTATACATGCAGCATAGCACTGGTGTATTTTGTTCTGACACTGCCTCATTTTAAATTCACACTACTGTAGAGTACTAAATGAAATGCACACCCTATTGTTTCTGTTCCACTTGTGTTTCAAGGGAGGATTTAGTTACAATTTAAAAAATCATGTCAGAGTGCTGTAAGAGAAGCAAGTGATAGATGCTTTTACAGAGTAGGTTGTACTTAACAGAAGATTGTATTTAAACTTGAATGACACACAATGACATGAAAAATACCAAACTCTTAAATGAAGCCCTAAATAATAAACTCATCACTTCTTTTCTCTCAACTTTACTGTTGCAGAACGGCACTTCATATCGCCTGTGCCAGTGGTCATGTTGAGGTGGTGCAGTTCCTCGTTGAGAGCAAAGCCAAGCTTAACCTATGCGACAATCAAAATAGATCCGCCTTAATGAAGGTAATCCTGGATGGTGGTGCTCAAAGATAGAGTAAATCTTTGATAAATGTAGTTTTTTTCCCTCTTGTACTATTTCCAGGTTTGCGTCAATACTTTGCTCTGAATTTCTGTCAAACTTTCAGGCGGTGCAGGGCCAGCATGAGCGCTGTGTGAGTGTATTGTTGGAGAACCACGCTGAGCCTAACCTGGTGGACATCAATGGCAATACAGCCCTTCATTTAGCGGCAAACATCCCATCCATGTCCATCACTGTGTTGTTGCTGCAGCATGGGGCTGAAATCAACACCCAGAATAAGGTGATCCCATGCTCCTTGATTTCTGAAACCCAAATTATTCAAAATACTTTTATTCATTATTTCCCCTTAAGTTTCACTCCTTTGCATTTTTTTTTAAAGTGCATGTCTAGGGGAAGGTGAACTGTACTTATTGCCCTTGTTTTTAAATATTGTTTGTAAGCCAACATCTTGCTTTGATGTTGGTTAAAGCTTTGAATATGATCCTTGATATAGGAGGGGTTCACACCCTTGACTGTAGCAGTCCGCGAGGACCATATCGAGATGGCTGAGTTTCTCCTCAAGGAGACGGCTGATGTGAATTCTGTGGACCAAGACCAAAGGTCAATATTAAATAACAAATCACCTGTCATAAACACTTGATAATATGTCCTTTTTGTTTACTGCAAGTGGGCTACTGATGAATTTGACCTTTTCACCTGCAGGTCATCATTAATGTTAGCTGCTGGCAATGGACAAATCAGTATGGTGAAGCTGCTGCTGCAGTACAATGCAGACAGCACACTCAAGGATACCAAAGGGTGGTCAGCTGATGACTATGCTGTGATGAATGGCCATCATCCGTAAGCCTCTCTTTGTTGTTATGGTGTTTAGCTCTCTCTGTAATTTCAAGCAGTGACACGTCTGCTTAAGCTGCAACTTTGTTTTCCTGTTTGAAGAACTTTGACATTTGAATCTCTTGTCCCTTTTGCAGTTGTTCTCTGCTAATAATAGAGCGCGGTACCCAAAGGGCTGATGGAGCCTCGGTGTCACGCCAGGGTCAGAGCAAGAAGAAAAAAATGTTGGGCAGTCCTTCCCATGACGGTGAGGCGGGCTTCTCTTTGGGAGGACCAGCCACTGATAAAGATGGTAGGCAGCTTTCATTCATGTGATACTAAATAAAAAGTGATTGCTACTGTGTGTTCATCACTGACTGGCCGTTCTATTTATTCCTCATGCATAACCTATTGACTGGATCTAGAGCATGGAGCAAATGAAGCAGGGGGAGGTACTATGCAAATTGGATGAAGAGTGTTAGTTTTTTGCAATTAGAGATGATTAGCTGTCACTCACAATGGATTTCAGTTCTCTTACTTTCAAACAGTGCCCTTAGTCCCCCTTTGACTGCTCGGTTTTTGGTTCCATGTTCATTTTGCTTTTTAAGATTTAGATGCTCTCAAGCTCATTCTATTTCACAATTTACATATTGGATTGTGTGTTGTGGAAATAAACTGAAACGAGAATAAGTTTAAAATGAGATATTTTGCTTTGTTGCAGATTTCGAGGACAATTCCCTGTCGGAATCATTGAGTCGGTGAGTTTAGTTTTCTCACTGCAATTCTTAGAATACATTAATCTGCATCCATTATGTCAGCTCTAAGTTATGTGTTCCTTCCACAGAGTTTCGAAAAGTGCTGTTGATGAATGGGCTTCATCAGAGGATGAAGATGAATCTGTTTTAATTGAAAAGGTTGGGGCTCGACATTTTTGTCAAATGACTTTATTGATTGTCATTTTCCTGACCTGTTATTCTGTGTTCTGTTGTTCAGAAACCACTAAAGGTAAACCTGAGCAAAATGATTGGATCTAAAAAGGGAAAAGGTACCAAGACTCTTTTAAACCTCTGTTCCTTACAGCATATGTGTCTCCATAGCTGTTAGTGTTTGGAGCTAATCTGTTCTCCCTGCCTGACCTGTAGCCTCTGCTCTTCGTGACACATCCTCGAGTGGCACGGAATCAGAGCCAGAGAGTCACGATAGAGTCCAGAGAATCCCCTCCCTTCCAAAGGCTTTGTTCTCCAGCAAAACCATGCAGCACCCAGTAGATCCCCCTCCTCCCTCCTTCCTTTCCAAATCACCTCAGATGACTTCCACTCCTCGTCCAACATACACAAAGGTAAAATATGTATGTCGGCTAGTTGCATGTCTGTGACACCTTTCTCTCCTTCTATTTTTTTCTCCAAAATGCTAAAACATAACTCAGCTGAGAGGGGGGAAAGGAAGGACTCAGAGAAGCCCTCGGGCAGTAAGAAAATGCCAGAGTCTCCAGAAGGAAGCTCAACAGGAGAGGACTCTGAGGAGGAAGCTGGAGAGGAAGAAGAAGATGATAACGAAGAAGAAGAAGAAGAAGAGGAGGAGGAGGAGGAGGAGGAAGAAGAAGAAGAGGATGATGATGAAGATGAGGATGAAGATGAGGATGAAGAGGACGAGAATGAGGACGAAGAAGATGATGAGGAAAGTGAAGAAGGAGAAGAGGATGCATCTGTGGAGGAGGATGAAGGGGCTGCCGTCACAGCCGTGCCTGCTGACTCAGATTTGCCGAAACCCTCCGTTACCGTCGTCCTCAGCTCCGAAACTCCCAGCACCGATGTCTGTCCCGACGGCGGGGCAACCGTCCGAGTTGAAAGTGCGAGGGATGACGCTGAAGCAAAGACTGAAAACCCCGAGCCCAACAGCCCCCCTGCAAAAGCCGCTTGTGCTACACCAGCAACATTAGATGTCGAGGAGGATTGCGTCGTGTCAGCCATTAGAGTCGAGTCGAAGTTTTCTGACGAAGACGAGAGTGTTGGGAGGGAATTAAAAAGGTCATTGGATCAAAACATGTTTTCAGACCAAAGTTCCACAGAGGGCGTTGTGCCACCCATGCTGCGCACGGACACCCTGTCGCCTTGCGTGGCCAATGAGGAGGATTCAGAGAAAGAAACAGAAAAGGATGGCGATGACTCCTGGAAAAAGCAGAAGAGCGGTGATGATGATACTTGGAACGACAGTGACAACGAGGAGGACAACAAAACTGAAGGATTTGGTGTCAGCCCCTTGGTTTCTTATCAAAGAACCGTGTTAGCTAAGATTAATACAGAGCGTCCGGACATTGGGTCAGACGCAGAAGATGGTTCCGGATCACGAAGATTGGTCTTGAAAGGAGAGAAACGTAGGACCTCTTGGGGCTCATCATTGGAGGGCAGTGACACAGATCTACCCAAAGAGAGTGAGGTGCACAGTGAGAAAAATAAACAGGAAAGCCAAGTCAAAGAACAGGATTTGCAGCCAGAAGCCGTTTCATTGCCTTCTAAACGAGCTGTAACTCCAAATGAAGACCAGCCCGATACCTCATGGGATTCTTCATCACCCATGGTGCCATCTACAAAACCAAAGCCATCAGCACATGAACAGAAGTCATGTGCTGGACCAAGCTCAGCAAACTCTGCACAATCCACAGTCACACCAGCTGTAGACGAATCTCAGTGGGATTCTTCTGATAATAATGACCAAAATTACTCAAACCCTGTCACCGCTTGTGAAACTCAATTGACAGATAATGTTATTACAGCAGCCCAAACTGCAGATCAGGACAGAAGCTTTTTGGAGGAAGAAGATAGAGAAAGTATTGAGAAAGAGTCAGATGACCCTTCCCCTGTAGTTTCAATTGTACCTGAAGATGAGGATGGAATCCAAGCACTTGAGGACTCTGATACAGAGGCAGGAGCTCACCTGCCACACATACAAGGAAAGTCAGACTCAGAGAAGGAGGACGAGGATAGTCGTTGGGATGACGAAGATGAAAGTGATGACTCCAAACAGCAGAATGAGATGAAGATGACAACTTATTGTGAACCGCCCACTGGTGCCATAGACACCGAGACAGCAGAGGAGGCGAAGACAGACGGTGTCCAGAGCGATGACGACAAGGAAGTGGTCCCCCGCTCTGTTACCCATGGAGATGATGAGTCAGAGCCGGAGGAAGAAAAGGTGGCGACTCAGATGAAACCTGGTCAGAGCAAAGACGACGACAAGTCGAGTGAGGATTCCGACAGCGAGCATCGCAACCTGCAGTACGACTTCATCAGCTCCACGGTCAAAAGGCTGGACGTGAGGGCGGATTCTGGTGACGCCGCTGACGTGTGTCTGCCTGCAGGTGGCAGCTCGGTTGACGACCACGGAGCTATACTGACATCCTATGTTCCACTTGAAAATAAAAGTGCCATTGTTACTGAAACCAAAGAGCCATCAGATGGCTTTAACCAAAGCCAGAGTCCGTTTTCAAGCCCCTCCGCTAAAGATAACGACATCACCAGTCAACACAACGATTCACCGTGTGACGAGCTGCCTCAGACTGATATTGATGATGTTGATGTAGACTCTGATGAGGTAGAGAGCACAGGCATGAGCTGCCATAAGCTCAAAGACACAGAAGAGGCAGACCCTCAGGTAAAACAGAATCTTATCCACTGTAGAATGTAGCATAATATTTACCTCTGTAAACACCTTCAGCTGCTGTTGTTTCATGAGCTTGTTCCTGGGTTTGTGTTCCGTTGTGCTCAGTCACTATGCTTGTAATTGCATTATTACTGCAGTAGTTGCAATATATTGAATTTTTACACAGAAAGAATATTCCACTGAGGATGAAGATGATGATGACGAGGATGACAAAGAGGAAGATGAGGTTGAAGAAGAGGAGGATGGAGATGTATCGGAAGAGAATGATCAGACTGAAGACAATGCAGAGCGTGCTGATGCCACTTCTCCTATTCCTGAAGCGGAGGTCTGTAAGGATAAAAAAAGAGGTAAGATATGGTTCTTTCCTTAAAAAAAAGAAAAAAACAGAACTAAAACTGCATCTTTATTAAGGAAGCATTTGTGGACTCTAAACATGAGAGACAGAGATATCTGAAAAGCAGTACTTTTTTTAACTGATACATAATTCAGGTATAGTGTTTTGCACTAACTGGCAAGCCAAGCCTTTCTCTTACACTGTGGTGACAGCCTGACCAGATATGAATGAATCTACTGATGGTAAAATGAACTAGCTCTAACTTTTCCACTTTCCGATTAGATTTTCTTTCTGAGCTCGGTTTGGAGGAAGGTGAAGAAGATTCATGGGACTCTGAGGTGAGTTAAGAACAAATTGAAAACGCTTTTAGGCTAAGAAGTTTAGCGCTGCAGCTTCTAAGACATGTTTCTCTCCTCTATAGTCACATTCTGAAAAGTTTAACTTACCATCCGAAGAGAGGCAAAGTTTGCACATCCAGAATCCTGAAGTGACCTCTAATGAAGAAGCACCAAGAGAAAGTAGGTCTATTTCACTGCTTTTTCTTTTTGTTAATGGAACCACATCATCTCAGGCACCATTCCATGCAGGGGAAACGCTGACCTTCCTGTTCTTTAACAGCGCTTTGTTTGTTGATCGATTAATTCAATTTGTCTGAAAAACTGTCCAGGCTTCCTGTTTCCAGCATTCATGCAGCGCGACGCCTTTACTTTCAGCGAAAGCCACCTTTACAACAATTTCTTGCCTTTCTTTCGTAGACTTGTTGTACATTCCTTCTTTTTTAAGAGGGAAAGGAGGCAGTAGGATGGGAGAGCTAGAGCCTCGCAGGAGTGTAGGCAAGCCAGCAGGCATTCAGGGAGAGGGTATGGAAGTCTTGATTCATGGGTTCACGCTTACCATAACAGAGGCCTCACCATCAATTCATGATCAGCATTTGGAAACGCATGCAACGCTCCATCCTGCCTGCTGCCAATGAGCACCA
This sequence comes from Menidia menidia, assembly GCA_907169785.1. Lineage (NCBI taxonomy): Eukaryota > Metazoa > Chordata > Actinopteri > Atheriniformes > Atherinopsidae > Menidia > Menidia menidia. Next base: position 4,012,862 of record CAJRST010022223.1, on the reverse strand, counting down.
TTCTTTCCCCTAATATGGATCTACGTAACTCACTCATTTAATAGTTGTATTAATAATCGTAGAAATCTTTGCCGATACTGGGCTATCCCAATAAAGCTGTAACTAACTCTCCACGGTTAGCTGATGCATGGGCATGTACATGTTGGTTAACCTTCAACTCATTCGCATGAAAATGCTTTGGACGCTGCTCTGGTAACATCACTGCACCTCATCAGGAGTAGCCGCTTAGCCGTTTACAAGGCGCACCAATTTGTAACTGACATGTCCTTTCGTAGCTGGAAACGACAGTACTCAGGATCAGAGAGGAGAACCCATTCATGAACACGATGGGACACCAAAAGAGGTGAGAAACGCCACTGATGAAGTAAATAGTTAAATCTGCCAGTTTCAAACTAAATCATTTTTATGTTCTACCAGAATGACAAAGCAAAATGGGAGCCTCTGAGTGTCCTAAGCAAACTCGATGGAGGTTTTGACCAAAACAAAGGTAAACAGAATGACGTTTACAAAAATCCAAATCAATTTGATAAAGTATTCCGTATGTAATGCCGTGATTCATCTCAATTTAACAGACCTAATGGAAGAACTCGGTCTGGGTGATGTTGATGATCTTGAGGGTAAGATGAAATATTGTATTTTCCTCTTAGATGCATTATCTTCATAATCTTAAACGCTTGTGCTTTTTTACTGTATGCAGTATATATATATATTATAGTGTCCGAGTGTTTCACCTATTTACTGTTTTGAGCTTTGATAAGTCTCTTTGCATCAATTTTTTCCATCCTCTCACTTTGTGAAGCTCGAAAAGCAGGTCAGTAAAGATAAACAAATTTAGCTGAGGAAAAAAGTATCACTAGAAGTATAAAAACTGTAGAGTAGCGCAGTATTTTAAAAGCTTATCCCAGATCCCCTGTGGCCATGCGTTAGGCTCTTTGCTAATCAAGGTGTGTGTGCACTCAAAGCATGGGGATTCAATGGTTAGAACTGTGTAAACTGAGTTAATGGCATTTTCATTCCCACTTACTGACACAGTTTTTTGTGTCAATGGTCCAGATGCATCAGACTGGGATACAGCCAGCACTACCAGTAAAAGGACCCTGCCTGGACGCAGAATGGCCTCTCCTGGGCTTGAAGACTTTCCCGAGGGCTCCAATTCGTCTCTTAGGGAGAGGAAAGAAGACGCAGCAGCTGCAGCCCCCACAACACTTCCGAGAAGCGTCAGTCCTGATGTGACACTGCCGAGCTCCCCCTCTAAAGCTGCCCCCCAGCCCCAGCCTCGTACAAGGAAGATGGTGACTCAGAAACCAGAGAGCGAAGAAGGTAAGCGTGGTCCAGTGCTCAGTGCTTGTGCATGCTTCTCCGGCACAGTATCCAGGCTTATTTAAGTGGGTTTGTCTCCCCCGTCAGAATCGGAAAGGGAGCCACCCCACACTTCTCCCACTGGCAGTCAGCTACAAAAAACAGCAGAGCCTCCAGAGGAGGTTAAAGAAGGTAAAGCTCATTGGGGGTTTTAAACTGGCCTGCTAGGTGCACGTCCCATGTTCAAGGCAATGCCGTCTCCTCCTCAGGTTCCCCGGAGCCTGTTTTGATGGAAGAGGACATTAACCCTAGGTCAGAGTTTGTTGAACAAGAGGTGAGAAGCTTTTAGAAAATTTTCACTTGCTGACTTCTGCTGATACTGTGACGCACTCATACTTTGCCAGTGTCAGAACACATCAACAGATCTATTTCGGTAAATATGTCCGTACATTGTTGTGTCAGTGCTTTGGGATGAGGCTCATCTTTTCAAGACAAATACATGTGAAAATGCTGTACATTGACACTACTTTGCAGACCAGTACCTGTTCTTTTGGAGGGGTAAGGGTTGTATTTTAGTTAGTAAATGCGTTTTTTCATCTGTCACCCCAAAAAATTATTTTTGTCCATGTGGGACAATGGCTAATGCTACTATACGAGCTGTTCTCAAACCGCAGGGGGGTGTGACGCTAACATCAGTTGAGCCCAAAGACTAAACCAATGAAACCAGTGAATATCGGAGGACTCAGACTCAATCGGGGGTGATGAAATTAAGATAATAAGCAGGGAACAAACAAAAAACTATCACAGGGGCAAAACAATGAAAAGGCAGCTTTTCAAGAACAACCAGAACAAGCCGATATGTGAATAAATCTGACAAAGCATATCTTGCTCTGGCCGTAGCCAAAAAAAGTTTGCGACTCTGCACTTTACAGACAACCCACTGAGACCCCTCTGTGGCAAAAACACCCGCAGAGATCTAGCTATTCACATATCTCAAACTCAAATGGCCAGCCAGTTGTGGCTTTTCGCTGAAAAACTTGATAACATAGTTCCATTGCCAGCATGTTTGTTTGAATATCGTGTCAATGCTCGGTTTTAGCATTTTTGTCTTTGTGTCTTTTGTGTCCTCCCTTGTCCCCTCATGCCATCAAAGGAGAAAGACGATGCAGTAGATAGATGTGAGGTGGCTCTGAATAACTCTGGCCAAGGGGAGGATGGCTCTAAAGACGATCAGTGCAGTGGTGTGCACAGAGCTGGTGGGGGTGACGATGTTCCGTGGGAGAACCGTTATGAGAAGCTCTGGGTAGAGGTGGAGAAAAAAGACGTCAAGTCCACCTTCAGGAGTGTCGCCGGGGAATTAAAGGAGAAGTTCGGAGAACTGTTCAAGTCAAGACAATCATTGGTGAACACGATCGAAGAGGCCGCGTCCACCTCAGGAGAGGAAGAGTCAAGTGATGAAGAAGAGGGGCATGTTATCCTTCGCCCTACAGCCAGAGCAAGGAGCACGGTCCTGCTCACCATACCTGAGCAGAGGGAGTCTGGACTGGAGGACTCTGAAGCAGAGTCACTCGACAACTCCTTCTGCAAGGAAAGGATGCAGGACTGTGAGCAGCCTCATGAGGACTGCAGTATTCTTCAGGAACCGGATCCTGTCACTGATAACGCGCCGGGATCTGCCTCACACCTGCTCACAACAGTAAAGGAGGGCATAGACAACGTGGATCACTCAGCAAAAACTTCAGCTGACCACAACGCCAACCCTGCTTGTGCTGACAGCTTAAAGGATAAGGGCGATCAGCATGTGCAGCCAACCTTTAAACACCCAACTGTGGACTCAAAGGAAGACGATAGTAGCACTAGGAGGCTAGAGGAGTTAGCCACACCTCAGCCTCCCTCACAAAGCAGACATCCCAATGTGTCTGAGGAAGATCTGGAAGAGGACCCAGAAAAGTTTAAACTTGAGGTAGGGATCTGAAGATTTTTTTCCTCACTTTGGAGGGAAAAAAGGCCAATATCTGCAAAGAGGTAGAGGATGATCGCCCGTCCTATAGTCCTTTCTAGAATGCATCTCTTTCAATATATTTTTTTTTCATTTGATTTCACTCATTATCTTGATCTCTTTTTTTTTTTTTTCTCACCTGTGTTGTGAAACTGTGATTATGGCTCATTTTGTCCTCCATACATATTTTATGTCACTTTGAACCAAAATGAAGGGATTTGTAGTTTGGAGGTTTCCAATTTCAGCAACATTTTTACATATAAAAAGAAATGTTTGGTTCAGATTTTGAACAAAAAATACATCCTGATTGGCAAGTTCCTCCTAAGCTACCTGAGCTTCTGTCTCGTGTGTTCTTTTGTTGTGACTCGTCATATTGTGCAAAGACTTTGCATGTTTCCATTCATCCATCTATCCATTATCATTACCCCTTATTCCCTAATGGGGTCGAGGGGGGAACTGGAGCCCATCCCAGTGGTCAGTGGGCGAGAGGCAGGGTACACCCTGGACGCTGCATGTTTACATTGACTATACAGCTCTCTTTAAGGCCTGAAGACAAGATTTTCTAAATGCTAAAGCTATTTGTGTTTGTTCTCCTTCTGTTTATTTATCTAATGCATGCTGGGTTTTTTTGTTTGTTTGTTTTTTTTCTGTACATGCAAAGTTTTCTTTTCTAGAGGCAGAATCTCTTTTTAGTCAGTCTTTTGTGTCTCAGTGTTGGAGGAAAGAAATCACACTTGTGGATTATTTTTCTCAATTGAATTCATAAAGAGAACAGCTACATCTGGAATGCTCACATGGAATGTGATGTGTTTCTCCTATTTGAAATTGCACAGATGTTGGTAAATCCTACCAACATCTGTCCCAAAGCACTTGCTTTTCATATCGGAATTTTTCGCAGTGAACTTTGTTTTAATAGAATTTGGCATACTTTTAAATAACAGAAAATATCTTAATAGAGTTACAACCCGGAGGTGTTAGGTCTCAAACAGGACGGTGACACTAAATTATGTATGAGAAAGTGTACAAGTGCCTTCTCCAAAATGCATCTTAAAAAGCCGGCAGCAGTCTCTCTCCCAGCCAGACCAGTCTCTCTCAACTCAACTCAAATACTAAATGCCATGTTTTCTTTTCAGGCCGATAAGGGAACGGCACAGTCTGTTGTGGAGGTTCAAAAATCTAGTCCTTCCCGGGATAGTTGTGGAACAACACAGGGAGAAGTTGGCTCTGAGAAACCTGAGACTGCTTTGAGCTGCCTGTCAAGTCAAGCTGAAGCAATTCATCAGGACCAGCCGCCCGTTGCCGCCAAGAGGTAAAATAGAGTTTGACTTTTGCAGTTTTTGTGCATTTTTAAACTCTGACATTCGTCTTTAAAAGAGGGGGAACATCACTGACAATTCCAAATAAATACAGAATCATCTTATATTCACATGTTGCTGTACAGAAATTATTTCTTAGCTCCTTTTTTGTAGTTGCATGTTGTTTTTCCGTCACATTCATCTAACAGACTCCAGTCCAAAAGTTTCTTTAGTTTATTTCGAGATGGTCATTTTTTTCCTGCCGTACCTCTGAACGCCCCAACTTGGAGTGGTCGCAGCTCACTGACTATCAGGTTTATTGCTCTCCGTAGCACCAGCGTGGCTCCAGCGCAGAAACAAGACAATCAAGCTGTAGAGGAGACCTTACAGCAGGAGCTGGTCAGAGGGGCCCGGCGCAGCAGAGCCCCTCAGACCAACACACATGTTAACGGAGATCCTCTCTCTGTGTTTGACGATAGCTCTTTAAGTGAGGTGTCGGACGATGAAGAAAGGTATATATGCAGTATGCCACTTTTGTGCGTCAGTTTCTCTCTTTTCTACTAACCCAAAAGTTATTAGGCCCACCGCAAGGTCCATATGTAAATTGATAAATAAATTGATAATGAGAAATTGATAAATAAAACGATTGGTCAGTTTATGTAGTCTTTTTTGCGGGATATAAGGGTATAAGTTTTAGGTTTAGTAATTGAAAACTGGTTCAATGGAGGAAAACAAGAATGTAGTTATTCATACTTTCTCTGATTGTGTATTTGCATTATTGAATTCTATACACGCATATTTCTAAACACTGAAATACACAATGCGTTCATTCTGATCAAGACTCAACAATATGGGTGCTGGGTTATAATAGCATTTTTTTCCTTATCTATTTTAATTGTTTCCCATCTAAAGAGTTGCATGGCTAACCCGATTAGTGTCCAAAACTTGATTTGTATACTGCATTATACCATTTCTCTTCTTTTTGTCTGTAAAGTTTGTGAACATCAACATCAGTCTGTCTTTTTTTTTTTTTTATCTTTCCCTGCTTGCTCTGCTCAGGATGTCAGCTGGTGGACAACAGAAAGAAAAAGTAAGCACCAAAACCTTGTTAGTATCTGGATAGATGTTTAAAAATAACAAAGAAATTAGGACAGGTCACATTTTTTGTTTCCATGTTCAGACCTCTGGGCAGGAAGAAGTGGACATGGCAGAAGATTTTGACGAACTCACTCAGTCATCTGACACAGCCACAGATGAAATGGACTCGCCCACGTCCGGCTACCGTCATGCGTCCCTCCTCATTCAGAAGCTGGACTCAGCCACTTTTGGTACAGATTCTGTTTTTTAAAAGTTTTCTTTTAAAAGAATTTTAGATATGGACAACATATTCTAAAACATCTGGTATTTTTATTTTTATATTGAGAAAAAACACTTCCACGCCCCTGAGATTTTCTTACATAATAATACGTTTTATCTCACAGACTCGACGAGCATTACAAAGCTGCAGAACATTTTCCATGAGTATGAACGCTCCATCCAAAAGGCAAGAAGTCGCCATGGCTACCTGACAGACAAAGTGGGCCAGTTGGAAACGGAGAGGCAGGAGTTAAAGACCTCCCTGGAGGAAGTTAAAGATATTAAATCTGCACTGGAGCGCAACCAGTTGGAACTTCAGACTGAAGTCACAAACATCAAGTGAGAACTGCCTCTATCTGAAACCAGAAAAAAACACTTTTTATTTGATGGCGTTGACATGATGTATTGGGATTTTAATGGCCTGTGTTCCTCTATTTTACACTTATAGATTTCAGCTGAAACAGGAGCAGGAGAACCGTCGCAATGCCAACATGATGTACAACAGTTCCAGAGAGAAGCTGAGGAAGACAGAGGAGCAGCATCAGCTGGAGGTTCAGGAGAGGCAGAAGGTGGAGCTGACACTCAGAAACCTGGAGCTGGAGATGAGAACACTGATCAACAGCATGAAACAGGTACGGCCTTTTAAATTCCCACTAACTTTATTGCTTTAAAGTAAGTCTCACAGTGATGTCCAATTACATTAAATCAATTAACAGCAAGTAATATGAGATTGATCCAGAATTTTACCTTAATGATTTTTTCCTTTTCCTTTCTTAACGACCAGCTTGAAGAGGACCACAGTGAGACCCAGAGGCTGCTAGCTCAGGAGCGCAGTGCACGTGCTCTGCAGGAAAACCTGCTCAACAGCCACCTGCGAAAGCAGCAAGAGATGGAGGAGCAGAACAAAAGAAGCCTGAGCAAAAGCAACGAGGTCATTCTCATGCATTGTCAAAAAATTGTTTTGGCCCATTTTGAACATTCATGTTTGCACAAATAGTTTGATGCTGATGCTTCGTCACGCCAGTCCTTTTTCGCCCTTTGCTTAATGCGTTGATAGATAGATGATCTAAAAAAAAAACCTGTACTTATGTGGGTGTGACATCTAAATGAGCGTATAGATGTTCTTTAAATAACATACTTCATTATCCTTGGACACCACTTTTTCCTGTTAGTCCTTTTGTTGTTGGTTGTTATTTTTTTACTGCCTTTGGACATGCTGTGTAGTTTTATTTTTTTGATCAAAATGTAAGGATCTACGTGTGATTTAAGTTTTTTCTATTCTGAGAACTGATAATGCAACATTAACTTGATATTTGCTGACGCCTGCAGGCTCTTTCTCAGCTGACTGAGGCCAGTGACAGGGAGAGGGAGCTTCTTCAGCAGACGTCTGCCCTACAGGAGCAGCTGACCACGCTGAGGACCAACCTGGAACGCTCCCAGCAGAGCAGCAGTCTCAAAGAGAGCCACCTTTTGGAGGAGAACGAGGCCCTCAAGGAGCAGCTCGAAGATGTTCGACGAGACCTCAAACTCAGCAACGACGCTGTGACCCAAACGGTCTTCAGCTGCAACAAGCTGAAGTCTGAGTTGGCAATAACCACATCCTGGCTGGAAAATGAGCGCCAGGCTCGCGAAACGGCGGAGGCGGAGGCCGAATCTACTCGCAGCCGACTGGCTGGAGCCCTAAAGGAGGCCGAGCTTCGCCTGGCGGCTCACTCTGAGACGGAGAAAGCTCTGCTCCGGGAGAAAGAGGACCACCAGCGCTTCAAAGACAGGCTTAATGGTCAGTTACTGTTGTAATGTCAAGACAGCCGACGCGTATACTGACCCATATGTATTCATCTCTGAAGGTGAGACGGCCAGCCAGCGCGAGGCCGTCAGCAGCCTGTCCCAGAAGCTGGCCAAGGCAGAGGCCCGGGGGAACAGCCTGGAGAACGAGGTCCATCGGGTCACGCTGCAGCTGACCGAAAAGGGCCTCCTGCTGGATGTCCTCCAGCGGGAGAGGGACCAGGCCACCACGCGCTCCAAGGAGCTGGACGCCACCCTGCAGACCGAGAGGGAGCTGGTGGGCCGCGCCGGGGCCCGCCAGGAAGCCGCGCAAGAACGGCTCGCCCAAGCTCAGAGCGAGGCCATGTTGCTACGCCAACAGCTGGAGGAGGCCCAAAACAAAGGCGTCGCGAAGGAGCGCGCCGTGACGGACGCCCAAGTGCGCTTCAACGACATTCTGACCCAGCTGCGCTCCGACTGTGAGGAGAGGGTTCAGCTGGCAGAGGAGAGGAATAAAGAGCTCGCCAGTAAGGCCGCTGACCTCCGCGAGCAGATTTACAAGATGGAGGAAGAGAAGAGCGAAAGGGAGGTAAGATTAAGGCAGACCAGAGTAAGAAGATTACCCAACTTCTCCTGACCAGACCCACTTTTAGACTTCAATCAAGGATCACCGCCTATATCTGACCACCCCCTGCCTTCCTTTAAATTGTCGGCACAGACCAGTCTGAGGCAGCTGCAGCAGGAGCTCGCTGACTCTCTGAAGAAGCTGTCAATGAGCGAAGCTTCCCTGGAGGTCAACACACGCTATCGTAATGACCTGGAGGAGGAGAAGGCCCGGCTCCTCAAGGACTTGGACAGGCTCAAGGGAAAGGTGAGGGCAGGACAAGGGGACGCCTTGTGGCAATGTTACCTCACCACTCCTCTGAAATGATGAGTGAATGTTTACCAAGTCATAAAAATAAATAAAAACAAAGCAAGCAGAAGTTGCTGAAATGAACTTAGTTGAAACCAGTAGGCGGTGCAAGTGTTACTCATAGGCTGGAGGGTGTTTTTAGCTCAGCTGAGCTCCATGTTCTGTGTGTGTCGCATAGCTTGAGGACAGCGAAGATCAGTATGTGCAGGCGGAGAGACGCATCAACAGTCTGAGGAGCGGTCTGGATGAAAAAGAAAAGGAACTGTCCACTACTGCTCAGAAACTCCAGGAGGCACTGTCTGCCTCCGCAGCCTCCGATCTCACCACCAAGCAGCTGGAGGAAGCCGTGCAGAAGTATGCTCAAACTCGTAGTGCCCTCACAAATACCGGGGTCAAATTCCTCAAATGACTCTGTCTAATTAGAGAAAATAAATCACATATTCCCTCCTCTTAAGCAAAAGCATTTTTGCCACCCTGATCATGTTGTAGTTTTCACACAGTGGCAATGTCTGCTATGCTGAGTGTCATCGTGCTCTCTCGTTAGGCTGGAGATTGAGAATGCCAGACTAGAAGCTGCGGCGAAGCAACAGTCCAACAAAATTGATGCTCTTCAGAAAGGGGCTCAGGAAGCTGCCATGGTGAGTACTGAAAACCGAAGTCAGTGAGCGGACCGCGCTGTGCGTACTCCAGCTGAAAGGTGCCACGACTCCAATCATTTACTCTACATATCGAAAGGAAGTCATTATCACATTCTAAGCTATGCAATCTTTTTCCAGCTAACTGACTGCTCACCTGGAGGAGGGGTTAGTATTGTGGATGTAGGTTTAGCTTCTCTGTGTGGGGCTATTCTTTTCTTGATTTACCCGTATGAATAAAGAGCAATAAAATCACACTCCACATGAGGTGAATTGCCTCTAAGCTTTGTGGCCTCTTAGCACTACCAATTAGACGAGGAATCCAAACATATAGAGGAAGAAATAACTCTGGGCTGGTTTACGTTTCTCTTGGTGACGGACGGGTGTCTCTTCTCCCTTCATCGTCTTGTTTGTCTATGGTGTCTTCTGTTCATTCTTGTCTTTGTTTGAGCTGTGGGATGCATGTTTCTTCTTTCATTAGGGTTTTTCATTTTCCTCTTTCAAAATCATGAACAGGAGGAACAAAAATAAACAGGTTTGTTTTCTTACTAAGCCTTTCCTCTGTCTGTAGGTGCGTGGGCGTCTGGAAGACTTAGTAACCAATCTCCAAAGCAGTAAGATGACTTTAGAAGACCAACTCAATAGAGAGGTCAGTGGTTCATGCATTTTCTTCGCTTTGTATCTTTACTCCACTCTTCTTCCCTACTCTTAAAATAAAAACAGCCAAATGATTGCTTTTTATGACAGATTTAATAATATCAAAGTGAGTTCAAACTGATGGGGAGTCAAAGACAAACTGTCATGAGTCATATTTGTGCTTTTACTTAGGAAACTCTCTTTATAATTGATTCAAATCTTGACCTTGTCTTGTCATCTTTGCAGGTCCAGAAACAAAGCGTGTTGTCTCATACAGCCCAGGACTCTCAGGCCCTGTGGGAGGAGGAGTTGAAAAGCCGCTCAAAGTTGGGTCTGCGTCTGGCAGAGCTGGAAAAGGAGAAGGGGGACCTGAGCACCCAGGTGATCACTCATGTCCCCACAGTGTTTTGTTTTTCTCGTCCTGACATCAACAGATGAATTGGGTCTAAAGAGTTGTTGGCACGTTGCCTGTGTCCCAGATGGAGCTAGAGAAGAGGAAAGCAAAGAAAATCTCTGAGCAGAAGAAGGCCGTTGACGCTCGTCTTGATCAAGAGATGAAAAGAAACACAGAGCTTCAAAAAGAAATGTACAGGTGACTCCTAAGCTCCTCCCTGTGACCTGTGGCTGTACCTCCTGCTTCATAGACCCAGCTAAGACCCAGTAGAACACAATCTATCCTGGTTTATCCTGGAACTCCAAGTATTTGTATCCTTTGTCAAAATGTGCTTTTATAATCTCCCAACACAGCTATTTATTTAGAATGCATTTACCCTCAATAATGTCTGGTTTGTCTTTGGCTCCTCTTGCATTGTTAGAAAATATTGTCTATTTTTCAGTACGTTAAAGAGTCTTAAGTTACCCTTAATTTCTTTTTCAACTTTCATTTAGTCATTTATTAAAACATGAGTTTAACGTAAATGTAAACACTATATTGAAGTTAAAAATCGAAACTTTTTCTTATTTCTTATACATTTTCAACAACCATGTGTCTATAGAGACCATTTAAAACAGTTCTTTCTTAATCTTTACCTAACAAAAGCACACATTACTCTGTGTGAAACTGATGAGATATGAGTAGGGGAGTGGAAGAGCAGCATCCGCCTCAAAAGAACAACTTTCTCATCAAGACTGGTGAATTATTGAACAGGAATATCTCAAAATATTAGAAAATCAAGCTGTTTTCAACAAAAGAAATGAGGGGTAATTCAAGCATTCTGCATTAGAATAGATAAAACAAAACATGCGAAGGTCAGCCAGGAGGAGAGAGATTTCTCCAAACCTGATTTATTCTAATGAGAGAGCAAAGTTTTTGCCGTCTGCAGTAATGCTTCTCGTTTGTGTTGCTTTTGACTATTTTCAGTCGGTCATTGGATCAGTTTATTTCAGTTTTTATCTTCTTGGTGTTTGAAGCGCACTTTGATTCTTTGTTTTTCAGGCTGCGCACGTTGCTGAAGACTGCAAAGAAGAAACTGCGCGATCAAGACGCCGGTGGGGCCGAGTTTGGATCTCCCATGAACAGCCTTCGGATAGACCAGAGCAGGGCCGGTCAGGCAGAGGGTGCCTTTGGGAGAATGAAAGAGAAGGTTTGTCAGTCTGATCCCGGTCCTTATCAGCCAATACCACGCCTCAGGGTTTTGGAATCTTCCCCTTTTAAAGGTGTCCTCCCTGTGTAAGGTGGATGATCTGCAGGTGCAGCTGGAGATGGAATCCTCTCGTCGCAGCCGACTGGAAAAGGTGAACGTGGAGCTTAAGGACCAGTTGGCCTCTGTGAAGAGCCTGAGCCGCAGCAACGACGAGCTGGAGAGGAGTAAGAGGCAGCTGGAGGAGGAGGTCCTGGACCTGAGGCGTCGAATGGAGACCGCTCAGGTGGAGCAAAGTCAGATGGAGCAGTACCGGCGTGAGGCCGAGGAGAGGGCACGGCAAGAGATCCAGCAGAAGCTGGAGCAGGTCAACCTCTTCCTCCAGGTAAAAAGAGAAAGAAGAGCATCAAAATAACTGAGACCTCATCAGCAATCATCTTAACACTGCAAGTCTTTTTGGAATTTGCAAAAGTCACTTTGTTACTCTGAATTTGTCGAGAACAAACAGAAGTGAGAAGTTATCTGAACCACTAAGAACCACTAATTCTTACTGTGAACATCTCCCCATTTTGTAGAGACACAGCCAGCTGCTCTGTCCATTCACCCAAAGAGAAAACACATTTTGACAAATGGAGTTCTACTCAGGGTTCCTCTTAGATAAATGGTTGGAACGTCATCGGATCTGATCCTTTTAGCGCCAAAACAGGGATGTTCATGGGTCAGATTTATGAAATCGAATCCTGTCCCTCTTTAAACGGACAGTAAGTGTTGTAGAGTTTGATCTCCTGTTATAAATGGAGCATTGCCCATCGGCCATTTTAACGGCCAGATTAAAGCACACGAAGAAGAAAACACAAGTTTTTTTAACTAAGCGAAAAGGTAGAATAAGTGCACCTGCTTTCCTGTGCTCATCACGTCCTTAACTAAGACTTCTGGCTTCTCCCAGACTCAGGCAGCCTCCCAGGAAGCGCTAGATCAGATCAAAGCTGCCAACGAGGCGAACCTGCGCTCCCAGCTGGAGCAGAGGATCCGAGAGCTGGAGGGGGATTTGGGCCGGGCCCGCAGCACGCAGCAGGACAGCCTAAACCAAAGGGACTCCACCCGCTCCGAGCTAGAGCGATACCGGCAGCTCTACACGGAGGAGCTGCGCCTCCGCAAGTCGCTGGCGGCTAAACTAGAGAGGTCCGAATGCCCTTTTATTCGATCCCTAAAAGTAGTCCGGAGGAGTGAGCTAACCCGCTGCCTTCCACCCTCAGGTCCAACAGCCGGCTCGCCGAGGCCAACTCCAAGCTGCTGAGCGAGCGCAGCAGGTCTCTCATCACCAGCAACATCACAAACGGGGGCCTGGCGGGGCCCTCGCTGGACCTGGGCACATTTGCTTCTTCAGCGAATTACGGGGCCACACTGGGACCCCTAAACAGGAGCCTGGGCCTGGGGCTGTCCCTCATCAGCCCCGCGACAGAGGGGCAGAACAGCAGGGTGGAGGACTATCTGGCCAAGGTTTGCCACCTTTAGCCATACAGTCGCTCATTAGGTTGTAGAGCTTAGTAATAATTCATGTTTATGTGGGTTACATTATGTTATTGAGCCATTTCCACCATGTTTTCTGTGTTGGTACTGTGTAACCGGTGGAGGTCTGTTCCAAACCATTGTTTTTTGTACGCAAGTTATTCAGTTTCTGCAGGAAAAAAAGTAGAAATCCGACGTGACTAAATAATTTCTTCTCCCTTTTTATTCTTTTCGTTTCTTCCTCCTGAACCTCGTGTCTCTAGTCTTCACAGTAGTACGACACTTCTAACCTGTCTTCTATTTCTCACTCTTTTAGCTTCTAGCTCAAAAGTCTGTCTCTCACCTCTCTTCTCTACAGCCAGACTCATAACCAGGTGTGTAGTTGTGTTTAGTTCGCACACTGACTGGCTGCCCCTGTCCTCCTCCTTCCTGTTGGCCTGACGTTTAGAGCACGTACAGTGAAAAATCAGCACAGTTCCTCTGAGCTCTCCTGATATCAGCACAATCTGTACACGAGTCGAAAGTCACATTACCAAACAAAAAGTCACTAGAGCCATGTGCTGATTTGTCTCTCAGTGATTTACAATTTGTGTTTTAACAGAAAGGAAACATAGAATAAGCACAATACATGACACAGCTAAAGGATTTCTGGCTTCAATTTAATAATCATTTTCTTTAAAAATGTGAATTAAGTGAGAATCCTATCAACAAAAATCCCCCAAATGACTCTTTGCGTGTGCAGATAATTTTTCATGAGATGAGAAAACAGTTACCTCCTTTTCCCCCTTTGTTATTTAGTATATTTAGGATGTAGGGTATGAAACTGTGCTCTAGTTCACTGTATTCATGTTGCTGCAAACATTAAGTCTCATCTCATTATACTCAAAAGATAAAGTCCAATTATATTCTAATTAATTTAATCCAATTCTGATGGAAATTATCATGAATTAGAACTAAATTACAATGAATGTTGAATTTCTGTGTATTTATTTATTTATTTGATGACTCCGCACAGAAATAGAATGAAATTGTTAAAGAAAAAGAATAAGGATAACTTTAATAATTAAGGAACAAAGAAATTTCAGAAATGACAGTGTCTCCTTTAACCCTAGAACAAAAAATTTGTAAGCTCTGTCAAGGAGATTCATTAAAAAAAACAAGAAACTAAATTAAACTGTGAAAATTGTCTAAGCACATTTTGTGGCGTACGTCTTATTAGTTGTGTTTGTACCTTATTAAAGCTTATTAAATGCTGTCTGTTTTCTAAACAATTTAAACAATTTCTTCGATTAATGATACCAACTTATTTTGTAATTTCAGCTTTATTTAACAACAATTTCATCATATCGGTACATTAAATTGGACATTGGGAAAGCGATAAACGTGCGATGACATTAAAATTTCTAAAAGTCTATCATGATAACTCTCTTACGAGCATTTGTTGTTATGTTGAATGTATCCGTGTAGCATAATTTCTACTGTAGCTCCTGTCCCGTAGCAGAAAAAGCTTCTTTTTTTTTTCTCATCGAACAGCCGTCACATCGACACATGGCCTCACACTGAGTCACAGCCGGCATGTTTTGCATGAGCTGCTTTGCTGTTTTTTTTTTTCTCCGACCTCCTATTTTCCACCCCGGTTGTGTTGTAGTCTGAGTTCGTTTCAGTCTCTCACCTTTTGAATGCGGAAAAACTTCTTTCAAAAGTGTTGTTTATCGCTGCTT
>CAJRST010022223.1:3987431-3998145 GCA_907169785.1 Menidia menidia | reverse complement strand
AGAACCTCAAAAGTATTTGTTTTTTGTTTTATTTTTTTGCGTTATGTTGTGATTTAAATTTGTGAATATTGGTGTTACTAAATTTGTACTTGGAAGTATTTGTATTTATCTTTATGTTCTTCATCTTTATGTTGCCAAGATACTACATTTTATTACGTGCCATCAGATGGTGCAATATCTGTCTTAGTCTTACTTTTAGTGTTGCGTCATCCTCGTTGTTTTATTTATTCTTCTACTTAATGAACAAAATATACTTGAATAAGACGGGCTGGAATGTTCCCCGGCTACAGAAAACAGGAGGGTCGCGTTTGTACGGGCGTCGTTTCGGCTTTTTGTCGGCTTGACTGAAGTGACGCTAAAGGTTTGTTGTGTTTGTTTTTCCATTACTCCTAAATGACAAGAACATGATGAGATCATATCCACTACAACGGCCGTGGCTTATATGTTTGTGTTCTGAATATATCATTATGTAAAGTGTCATTCAAACGGTACCAGTTTGCATCTATAATAAACATTTTAGTCAAATGCTTTGTGAGAGTTGTCAGCTGGGTTTTTAGCTCTTTATTTTTCTCATCTCTTCCCACAAAAGGCCTGGTAACACAGAATGTGCAAGAAATCCACTTTTTCTTCTTCTAATTTGTTTTAGAAGCACATTAAATTCATTTCTCATTAGATTTTTGGTCCGAATGAGCAGTTTGTCATTTGATTTCAGCAAAAGTTGCAGGATGCCACACGCTGGGGTTTTTTTATGCTGTGACTGACGGGCTCAAAGGCTTTGATGCACAACTCTGCAAACCAGTGAGGAACATCGATCCATTCATTTTTCTTATCCGTGAGTAGGTAAAAATAAAGATGAAAATTGTTGAGGCAGGTGAGATCTAAAACCTCTCTTTGAAACTTGAAATTACATATTTTTTTATTTATTGTAGCACCTGTTCCAGCCATGAAAAGCTGCAGGTCATTTCTGCTCCATACACACACGTCTCTCTTCCTAAACCTCCAGTGGGTGGATGTGAACCGCAAAGAGACACCAAATGCATCAAAATGAAAAGTAAAAAAGTACATATTTTCAAAACTTCAGCCCCCTCTTTTTAGAATAAATTAAATCAATCAAATAAAAACAAAGTCTACTGATAAAATTTTGTCTTTTGTAAAACAGACATACAAACCTGATAGGATCAGTTTATATTTCTTTTTTTTTTCTTCTGACAGAATGTCTCGAAATAAGGTTCTAAAAGTTCTGCTTTTCACTGCCAATCATATTGTTCTGATGTTTCAGGATTTAAGAAAGGAAAAAACACAAAGTTAAAGTTTTCACATTTTCTAAAATAACATTGTGAGACAATTTAAATCACATTTTTTTCACCACAAACATAAAGCATAACAATAAAACGTAATGAAAATGACAAGTCGGGGA
The DNA here is from genome assembly GCA_907169785.1 of Menidia menidia. Classification (NCBI taxonomy): domain Eukaryota; kingdom Metazoa; phylum Chordata; class Actinopteri; order Atheriniformes; family Atherinopsidae; genus Menidia; species Menidia menidia. The sequence goes on along the minus strand of CAJRST010022223.1, from coordinate 3,996,728 downwards.
CCTCTAAGGAAAAATATTTCTTTTGAAATGCCTGAAAGTTTAAAAAAAAAAAAAAAAAAATTCCTTTGTAATGCCATAGCATTAAAACAAATAGATTGTTCTTTTCATCTAAAATTTCGGACACTATTGACCCATTCTACAGAACTTCTCTCATTAATCATTAACAGTAACTCAAGGTTTCTATCTGTTTATATGATTTAGTTCTGACCTCCCGTGCTGTTATTCTGCCGCCGCTGTATGCAGAACTTCTGGATTCTGCATTCCCCCCACTCAAAAGAAGTGCCATCCATACTTACACTGAGCCATTTTCAACCCCAGCCCTCATTAGCCATGTTTTGATGTTCTCCAGTGCTCCCCCTCCTCCCACGCTGTCAGTCACATGAAATGTGATGCTATCGACTGGTTTAGAAACCATTTCCCTCACTTATCAAAATGAGACAATGTGTTTATGACTGCCCCCCCCCCCTTTCCTTTTCAGGTGCCTTTGATCCATCCTCTCTGCGTCAGACTCAAATGTTAGATATTCAAATCCAGTTACATTTATTTTTGTTTCCTTTTGAGAAGATGGGCACATCTGACAGACTGACTATTAGGTGTTATTATTTCCCCCCTTTTTTCTCTTTCTTTCAATCGTCACTACTTCATACAGCACATGTAAACTCTGTTTTGATTGAGGAGGTTACCGCCATTGTCATGAAGCTTTGGATGCACGCGAGAATACAAATAGACGACTCTGAAGAAAGCGAGTTGAAAGCGTCGGTTTTTAAAAAAGCAACTCATGTATAAAGAAATCTAATCCTCGCTTGGGTCATTTTCTGTTTCTGATGCCCGGGCTTGTTATCTGAGACTACCTGTCCAACAACTGTTCAGACGAGACAGAAAAAGAAGGGCTGAAACGTCAAGCCTCAGCAGAACGAAGCATGAGCAAAATGTTTCTCCCAGACGTTATCTGAACTGAAGCGTGACACTAAATACTGAAGCTAGAACAAGTGCTCCTGTGCCACAGAGGTTGAATGAATATGTTCTTTTTGTAAGGGGTGCATGGGAATGTTCCCTTTATAGATCTGCCAAATGTTAGATTTATTTTCTTTATTATTATTATTTAGTTATTGTCTTTTTTAAGTAAAACAGAGTGTCCAAATAGCTGGGCCAAGTCGAGAAGAGCTGGAATATGGAAGAAAAAACAAAAAACTGAATGTGATCATATACCAAGAGTGAATCTGGGACTGAGAGGTTCAGGAGGACCTTTTTTCCAATAGTCATAAGCTATTTTAAAGTGACATCTAAGAGTTCCTCTCAAATTCCGATTAGATTATGATTGTTGTAGATTGTTCTATTTCATTTATCTATTTGAGTCATTTATTTACGTATGTATTCTAATATATCATCATTGAAAATAGATCTAATTTTTTAAAACTAATTGACTATTTATATTTCCCCTCCTGGAGGAAGAATAAAGTTGTTGTTGTTTTTTTTCATTTCCATACTATCTTACAATTTCATGAAACTTATCTAAGACAAACCAGTTGCAGGACCTTTAGTAGAGGGAATACATCTTATTCCATCCCAGTGTGATATAAGATTCTGCCTTTCCCGAAAACCTACCTTAGTGTATTTGTCCCTGTTTGGTGAAAAGTCAAACACATGGACTCCACTACTATGAAACCATGCTGTTTTAATAGATACAGAATTGCCTTGCTGATACAAGCAACACCTTGTTTTGAAAAGGGCATCATATGGATGCTCTAAAACATGAAAATGCATCCAGCATTGTTGGTACCTTTTTGGATGTTTCTTTAAAGCTAACTTCTATGGGGATAACTGCATCCCCATACAATCAGAGACGAACACTTTTGAACTGATAACAAGCTGGATCCTCCCTCGATTATTCTTAAACTAGTTCTATCCGAGAGAAGATTGATTTTTTTTTATTTTTAGATAAAGTTAATTCTTAATTCTATGATAAATCTATGATGTCTGGAAGTGTTCCTCCACCCATGCAGTGATTTTCTGGAGAGGGCCTTAAGATCATGGGCATCCAGAACTGGTTTTCAACCACAATCTGAGCGGTTTCCTAATTATTTTACACATATCCAAATCTCTGACCACATGTAAAGCAGATGATTGAATTTTGAGAGACTCTGCCTCTCCCAAGCCCTGTTTTTACACCAAATCACGTTACTGACCTGTTGCCAGTGGATCTATTTAATTACAACCTCCATCCTTTTCAGCTACCCAACTTTTGCTGCCGTTATGATTGAGCCCAAACACTAAAGCTACCATCTCTTCATGCTATCAGCATTCACAATCTGACAAAAATAAACCAATTCATTTAAAACACAAGTTCAAAAATGCACCCAGTTTTAGAGTGGGAGTCAAAAAGTCCTTTCTTTATTGGAGTGAATTCTTTTGGGCATTTGAGAACAGTCCACAAAGTGGCTGCAGCATTGGAATACGGTGGATATTTTCCATCGGCGGAGGGAGACGTCGGGTTGGTGTAAAGGACCGAACGAATTACCGGGCACAAGAGGAACAAACCTGAGTGTTTATTTTGCAGGCCCTGAATTAGACGTCGCCGCCGCTTCCTGTCACCGCCGCAATCTAAACGTGTCGCGGGCATAAGAGGAACCTGCTTGCTCTAACATGATTTAAATGAGCCTCTTGGCTCCGTAAGACAGACTGACAGCACTGTCTTTATCCGCACTTTGTTTTATTTTTGGCTGTTTACTCTGCCTCTCTGCTGTCATCCCTCTCGCTACAGCTCCAAACGGCGCCGGCTCAGATCTTCCCAGATCTGGAGCCAATAAACATCTCTTTTATGTTCTAAGTGCTTTATTTGACAAATGCGGAGAAGGAAAAAAAAAAACTAAAAGAATTCAACAGAGAGCTGACAAGCTTTGCATTGCCCCGTTCCTCAGCCGCAAAGAGCCGAGCAGGAAGGAGTCAAACCTGTAATCATCAGAAAAATATCAGAAAAGCGCACGAAAGAGCAGAGGAAAAATGTTACGCTTCTCTTGTTAAGGGTCAAAGACTCTAATTGCAACTTTATGTACAAATAAATGCGTTTTTATGGAGTAAAGGCTGAATCCTGAACGTGCCGTAACTTTGCTGTAGCGTGGCAGTTAAAGTGCTTTTAAATGTTTTGGTTTGTTTTCTTTTAAAGAAAAATTAGAACAAAGGCGGCATGCACGTTGACCCAGTCTCACCGAAACGCAGCATTTTTTTCAATCTGTAGGGACAAGTGTCCCCGTGCAATAGTCTGAAAATAGTCCACAACGATGCCACCTAGGTGCTCCTCCAGCAAACCGCATGCTTTTAATCTGAGAGAAGAGGACGTTAAAAAGTGTTTAAAGTCATTTATGAAGACGAGTGATGGCTGTTATTCACCGTTTTCTGTTTTAACTTGGAAAAGGACGTTGATATGCAAGGAACTGTTCCATTCACACTTGTTTTTTCAGTTAAATTGACTTACAAATGACTCCACCGAGAGCTAAATGACAGAGTACAAGTAAGAACAGCTTTGAAAAGTGTGGAAATAATGCAGGTTGGGCATTTTCTTTAAAGGGTTTTAGAGGTTTACGGACATGGGGTCATGCAGACACTCTGATGGCCGACTTTTCTTTTTAGTTTTGTTTTGCTTGAAACTGATTCAGGTTCAGCAGCAGTTTTTTTTAAACCTTGTCCTGTTCAGCACAATGGCAGCAGAACTCTCAGATATCTGAGCACCGTGCCATGCTGAACACATTCGCTTTGCCATGGAGGGCTTTGCTGGTGAGAACCCCCCCTCTTAATTACCCCAAACTGCTGTATTTATTCATTTTTGTCGCTGTGGATGTTTTCGATAGCCTCCTCTTGTCTGATTTTAGCTGCGGTGGCAGATCTGGCAGCACTCCAGGCAGAACTCCAGGCACTCGGCGGGCTGGCAGCAGGACTGGAAGAGGGCGGAGGGGCAGTGCGCGTGGCAGCTGAGCTCCTGCAGGCCGGCGTCCGGCAGGCCGGAGCAGCAGCGGGCGCAGGCCCCGCAGCAGGACGGGCACAGGCCCTGCAGGCAGGAGGAGCAGGCCTCCAGCACGCCCAGGACCAGCACAGAGCCCCGGCACCACAGGCACGCCAGCAGCAGGTCTGGTCAGCACCACCGGGGGGGGGGCGGGAGACAGGAGAAAAGGATTCAGCAACACACGCGCATGTGGGTCCACAAAGCCTTCAAAAACTCTTTAAAGAACATGGGAATGTTCCCTTTATATTAGATCTCCCAAATGATAGATTTATTTTCTTTATTAGTATTTAGTTATTGTCTTTTTTAAGTAAAACAGAGTGTCCAAATAGCTGGGCCAAGTCGAGAAGAGCTGGAATATGGAAGAAAAAAACAAAAAACTGAATATGATCATATAACAACAGCCAATCTGGGACTGAGAGGTTCAGGAAGACCTTTTTTCCAATAGCCATAAGCTATTTTAAAGTGACATCTAAGAGTTCTTATCAAATTCCGATTCGATTATGATTGTTGTCGATTTTTCAATTTCATTTATCTATTTAAATCCAGGATTCTGCAACACACATGTGGGTCCACAAAGCCTTCAAAAACTCTTTAAAGAACATGGGAATGTTCCCTTTACAGTAGATCTCCCAAATGATAGATTTATTTTCTTTATTAGTATTTAGTTATTGTCTTTTTTAAGTAAAACAGAGTGTCCAAATAGCTGGGCCAAGTCAACAAGAGCTGGAATATGGAAGAAAAAACAAAAAACTGAATGTGATCATATAACAACAGTGAATCTGGGACTGAGAGGTTCAGGAAGACCTTTTTTCCAATAGCCATAAGCTATTTTAAAGTGACATCTAAGAGTTCTTCTCAAATTCCGATTAGATTATGATTATTGTAGATTGTTCTATTTCATTTATCTATTTAAATCCAGGATTCAGCAACACGCGCGTGGGTCCATAAAGCCTTCAAAAACTCTTTAAAGAACATGGGAATGTTCCCTTTACAGTAGATCTCTCAAATGATAGATTTATTTTCTTTATTAGTATTTAGTTATTGTCTTTTTTAAGTAAAACAGAGTGTCCAAATAGCTGGGCCAAGTCGAGAAGAGCTGGAATATGGAAGAAAAAACAAAAAACTCAGTGTGATCATATAACTACAGTGAATCTGGGACTGAGAGATTCGGGAGGACCTTTTTTCCAATACCCAGAAGTTATTTTAAAGTGACATCTAAGAGTTCTACTCAACTCAAATTCCGATTAGATTATGATTGTTGTAGATTGGTCTATTTCATTTATCTATTCAAATCTAGGATTCAGCAACACACACACATGTGGGTCCACAAAGCCTTCAAAAACTCCCGTCTGGGGCGATCAAAAGCGGGGATCGGCGACTCCATTAACCCCTCCATTAATCTCCCGCGTGTTTGTTTGTGCCGGCTGGGAGTTGAAAGAGGAAGCGCGCTGCCGCCGTGATGGCGTGTGATTGCGTTTGCTTAATCACAGAGCTTTGTTCCAGTCCTCAGGGGAAAAAATAAAGAAAAAGGGCTACGGAGGCTTCCAGCGATGAGCAACCACCGGGAGGAGGCTGTCACGCGATAATTGGGGTGCCGCCCGAATTAGGTGCACGTGAGCGTGCACGCAGTGACCTCGCAGGGGTCTCGGGGTCAGAGAGGGCTGGCTGCATGGCCGTATGGCCGTATGGCCGGCATTTTCCCCCTCAAAAGGACGAATCGGGGCGCCAGCTCATGCTAACGGATGCGATTTCTCCTGTTTACTGGAGGAAGTTTATGAAAAGGAGGCGGCAGAATTCCCTGTGGAGTGGGGTTCGACATATTCCTGCTTTGCTGCTCGAATTATAACAACACCCCCCCCCACCCCCGCCCCACTCCCATTTAAGTTATGCTAATGTGTTGTAGAAAAGCGAACAGTATATGGAGCCACTGTAACTGATTTGATGCTCGCCTTCATGGCGATAACAAGATGAACATTCTGGTAAACAAGAAGTGGCCGATGACATGGGTTGATTAAGCTTTCAGAAGCAGTGGTTGGAAAGTCTTCCAAAACAACTTCATTTGGTATACAGTGATGCAAATGTATCGAAAATATTAGCTATTTTTAATATATATAAAGAGATTAAGGTAAATGTAACTAAACGTCCAATTTCATTCAATCTATCCCAGCTGTCAGATACAATTTTAAGAGATAAAATCATAAATAGACAAAAGAAACAGTATCCTTTTCGGACCATTAGGGAAAAACTGTCATACAGTTCCGATGTTCTTTATACAGACCGACCAGATTCATGTATTAGTTCTAAATCAGACAGGGAAGAAACAAGGTCACCTATAAGTCCCATCATTTGTCAGCCGCAAAAGTGAGAGTAAGCCCACCATAATTAACCATTTGATATCTACACTTAGGGGAAAAAAGGACATTGAGGTATTTCTTTGCATTTATTTAATTTCCTCGGAGCAATGACAACCAGAATCAAGGCTTTTTTCACAAGTAGTTGGATTGGATTACACTTTATGGTAAAAGTATGAAATTTTAAAAAGAAATACCATAACTACTGCTTAATTTAGGCATCACATACTGGAAGTCTTTTTTAGATCTGGTGTAAGTAAACGCACTTCATCTTTTTTCTCCTACGCCCTATGTTAAAGGGGGACTATGATGAGTTTAATCTGGATATGAAAACCTATATCTTGATTTATTTTATAGAATTTCTTTTGAAAATGGACATTTTACAATATAAAACATTAAAAGAAAATCTAAAGATCAGGGCTGTTCAGTATTGCTTTCCACTGCTCAGCAAAAATCTCTATCTACCCAAATGGGACAGTTAATTGTGTCCACTTCACTGCACAGTTCAAAGCCCGGTCCGGTCAGTCTGTGAGTGGGGGCTGCTCCCCCGGGCCTACCGGCGGGTGACGGGGCGCCCTGGTGTGGTCCGGCCGCACCGGCCTTGCTCCTGCTGCTGTGCACGGAGGAGCTGGAGCCCTGCAGCCCGTCCAGACCGGGCTGACCGGGCTGACCGGGCGGCCCAGGGGGCGGTCTCTGGTCAGGGACGGTGAGGCCACATCGCGGGCAGGTGGGTTTCTCTCTGATGACCGCCGCTCCCCCTGAGGCTGCCGCCGGAGGTGCTGCGGCAGGCCCGGGCTGAGCTGAGAAAACCCAACAGAAAATGGAGGATTATTATAGGAGAACAAGTGTGGATGGTCTTAAGTGACAGGGCAATTTATTACATACAGGAACTAGAAGTGGAATCAAGTCTTCCTATAAATTGGGCCCAAGAAAATCTGCCTTCAGAGACACGGATCAAAATCTTTCCAACTCACTGATGTGTCTGCATGCTCGTCGTGTGTGGAGGGTGTGTTCAAATGTTTCAGACTGTGTGGTACTGAATTTTGGCTTTAGATTGCTTTCACCCCTCATCCATTTTCAGTAGAAGGCTACGGAAAATCATAAAATAAAAAGAAAAGACTTTGTTCTTGAGTATTTGCCTGGTTTAAAGGGGTTAGACAAATGAAAAAATGTATTTATGGATAGTCTAACAAGACTTTTTCAAGCTTTTCCTGCTCTCAGATCGATGTGCTTATAGAGAATCTAGTATAAGCATGACAGCGATGTTCTCTGACGACAATCAAGAAAAGCATAGAAACAGATTATGAACATTTCATGAGAAGACTTAATACAAGTACTCTTCCACATCTCACTCAGGTTTTGCTATTGATGTTAATATATTAAAGATTAGATATACACATCTTTGAGTTCTGTACTGGCTATTTCGGGTAAAATTAATTTATTTATAAAAGGAATATTTTTATTAACAGCAGCATGCAGATTTAAACTCAGGGTTGAATTCATTTCCAGCTCAAAACTGGGTTCTCATTTAGCATAGTTTCCTGTCTGATTCCTCGTATTTAGCTAAATGCACCTATTAAGCACAAGTTAAACAGGCAGAAGTCCTTATCCTTACAGCCATTTTCGCTCAATAATTTGCTTCATCAGAATAAAGCTTCTAAAGTCGGTCTACTGTATTGTTTGCTGTGTAGGTCTTTTGGTTTCCACTCACCGCTGATGAAGTCAGGGGGCCTGGTATTTCCTCCTACAGGGTCACACGTTGAGAGGATTTCCTCAGACGATTTTAAAGACTTATTACCTTCAGGGACATCAACTGAAAGTCAATAGCTGTTTTTTTGCAAACAAACACATAAACAAGAAAATCACTTTAATTGAGTGTTTTCCAGATCCAGTTGAGTCTGAAAAGAGAGTACCAAAAAAAAGTTGTTTTTCAGCCTTTTTTGTACATTCTCAAGTGATTTAGAAAAATGATTTGAGTGCTTTATTGGAATTTGGAACAGGATGCCGCCGTAGCCAAAACAGTCACTAGTGCCGACAGAGTGGGGCTGAAGTTAGCTCCATATCAAGGGAGGAAGTCATTCATCTAAACAAAGCTCTGCCCGGACAGCCTGACAGTTAAAGCAGATCCACCAAGTGTTTGCATCTAGATCAGGTTCCAATAAAATCTCTTCAATAAAATCTCCATGCAAACACTTAAAGTTCTATTTTCTGGAGTATTTTGCTTAATGATGCCTTACTGGTCAAGATCGTCTCCATGACAACATAAGATAAAGGACCATTGTGCGTATGAATGTTAAATTTGATAATTTATGTTAAATTGCTTCCAAAATTGTGGGGAGCAATAATGTATTTTCTCTCACTGAAAATATCATCAGAAAAGATATGTGCATTATAAATGTAGAAAATCAATACGAGTCTAATGGTGTGTGTTTATATCCAAGCTTTATCTCAATGCAACATCGATCTTTCATTTTCCAGTGTCACAGTTTGTTGTCAGTCGTTAAACTCCAAACACTGATGTCAAATGAGACCTTTAAAGTGAGAAAATAATAGAATTAAATATATTTTTTTAAAACTTGGGAGCTCTAAACAAACCTTTAGTCTCCCAAGATTATTTAATCGGGTCTCTTTAGACTTTACGACAACAGAAACAGAAAACCTTATCAATAGCAAACATCAGTACCAAAAAAAAGCAAAATTAAGCCTTGAGAGATGGTGGATACTTGCCGTCGGCGGGGTTACTGTGCTTCTCCCTCTCTTCCACAGGTAAACCTTCTTCTGGCAACATGTCGGACACACATGACTGCTCTTTGCTCATTCCAGGGCTTTCTTCATTGTCCTACTTCTGGCTGCACCTCGGGGTCAGGAAATCTCTAACAACACCCATCATGCTGGTATGAGTCACCACTCAGGAGACTGTGAGATGTGCTGTGTGCTTCGTTATTGTTC
>CAJRST010022223.1:3962497-3987031 GCA_907169785.1 Menidia menidia | reverse complement strand
CCACCACCTCTTTCCAAGCAAACCTTTGAGTGGCCACTGCCAACAGGCTGGTCAGGGAACACTGAGGCCTGGTTATGGGACTTTGGGTTGGCTTTTCATCTCTTAGTTCTTAGTCACCTAGCACGGTGGGGACACATACCCCATGAGTGTGTCAGCTGCACATTTTATGTATGCAAACTCAGTTGCACTCTAACAAACACACACAAACACACTAATACAAGCCCATAACACGTTGCTGGTCATATTTATTAAAGTGCCTCTATCAGCTTCACGTAGACATTCAGAGTTTGGATTTTAGGGTGTACGAGAATAGGTTTATGTGTTTAAATTAAAAAATTAATGTAAATGATTTTTTAAAATTAACATATTGTTTTACCTTTCCTCTCTTTAAGGCCCCGCTCTCCTAAAATGGCTCAGTCTGCTCTGATTGGTCAGCAAATCAACTCAAAACAGTGATTGATATACGTTTGTTTTTATATTAATAAGGTATTTTTTTAAAAAGGAGTTTATTATAATGTTGGAAATATAAAATTAGGCCAGTTCATTCAGAATAAGTTCATAAGTCAGAATATTTAAATATGCACAAAGAAAGGGTGACTGAACATGATAAAAGGCTCATTGTTTCGATTTATGTCTATGGTATTTTCAACAGTAAAAGCAAAGAATTGCTTGAGTGCTCGAGAGGGTGAAGCAGGTCATCATGTTAATTTGACCGGTTATAACTCTGGTTAATAAATAATTTGATAAGACAAGTATTAAATCTTAATGCCAACAGTCAGAAAAAAACACTTTAAATCAACAAAAAATTTTAAAAGCTACTTAACACTTCCAAAAAGCTTGAGATTAGGTCAGATAACAGAGCGCACACCAAATCATCTAGAACTCTGGGAGCAAACAGCGAGGAGCGCACTAATTAAAGTAAGATGCAAAAAGGAAAGACTAACATTTACAAAAGCCTGCCCACAAGAAAAAAAGATGGTGCTCAGTGGGATGAGGAAATCAAAAAGGAACTCTTATAACATGTAAGCCGGAGGACTTGAAGAACAGAACATCAGTAAAGCACAGTGGAGGGTGCATCATGCTGTGGGGTCTCTCTGATACCTCTACAGAGGTGTGATGATACATTTAGGCCCAAAATCATTCTCAGGGAGCATAGGAAAACATGAACAAAGTTCCAGCTGCACCAACATCCACCAAATAAGAGAGTTTTATATATTCATGAAGATGTTTTATACTCCAAATGATCCAGCCGATCGGCTGCGTGTTCAGACCAGCCCGTTTAGACTCAGTCCTGTCAAAAGTGTTCCACTGACAAACACACGCCGGCGGCACATCAAAGCCAGGCACCAGCCGGGCTGATGAAGTCGTGGAGCTTCCACGCCGAAACCCAACCGGCAGGCGGAGGGAGATGTCATCCCGGAGGCTGACGGCGAATCAAAGGCAGCCCCTGAGAGGCAACAGCAACACACAAAAAAAACAAAACAAAAGCCAACACGTTATCAGCAAAGACAATTACTGACATTAGTCAAAAAGAGGGAGCTGAGGACTCTTTTGTTCTGTGTGTGGCTGTGAAGGGAACAGAGGGGTGCGTCAGGAGATGAGACGGCTTGTGCGGGTTTGAGCGACTTGTTTCGCGTGTTTTCTCCTTGTTCTGAGGCTTTTTGGAGACGCTGACGGGATGAATTTACAGGACGGCGAGCCAAAGATCCCAACGGAGCGATCCTCAAGAGACAACCAGCTCATTGATAAATACAAACTAAAAGACGGTGCATTAAAACCCTCTAAAAATGTTCTCTACGGAGCCAGATGTTTACTGATGCTCAGGGTGTGTGTTGTTGGGCGTTGATGACAAGAAACGACACAAAGCTACGCACAATAACACATTTCCATCAATTTAGAGACATTCTTAAGATGTAAGAGGTAATTCTAAAACATGATTGGTACATTTTAAACCACTGCTTGTATTTTTCTGAATTCTTTGCTTTTATGACTTTATCCTATGAACCTTTTTTCCCCTTTAGGCTTTATTTTTGTTTTCCCTACAGTGTTATACCTCATAAATATGGTGCATCTAGTAAAAGCTGTGAGGTTCTTCAACGGCCTATAACTTTCCCTGTGAATGGACACTTAGCTGAAGACATCTATTCTTCTTTACTTGAAAGTGTATTGAACGATCTGGATACTCTAAATCAAATATGTCTACTGGGAGCTTCATGACTCACGAACATACTCAAGAACTCATCGTAGGATCCTGTTAATGGATCAATGTGGATATAAAAGATTCCCCTCTCACCTGCTCTCACCTGACTCACACTTAAAAGAGGTATGTGACCGAAACCTCTCTGACCAGGGAGTTACCGACCCATCAGAACCCCTTAATGACCATTAACAGCCCCTTCACTCCCCGTGTGACCTCTATGGCCTGTTCAGTAGGAGGGATCACAGACACTTTTTGTTTTTGTTTTATCCCCGAATTCTTTTGTTAGACTTACAGTATATTAACCTCAGAGCCCCCCACCATCAGTTACACCTGATGAAGCAAAACGTTTTCTGGAAAACTTCACGTCCAGTTGCCTAAACTACACTTTCCAAGCTTGACCATGGGAAGCTTCACAGATGTGCATGCAAGAATTTGATCTCATTTGAATGTAATTCAGTTTCAGGTTGACGCTCTGTGCAATAACGAAACAGGTTTTAACACTATTTTATTCAACAATTCACACACCAGCAGACAGAGACCTGCAGAACAAGTTGCATGCACTCAGCAGCAAACTAACCATTAAATATCACACAGGAATCACGTGAGTGGTACAGATGAGTCCCAAAATAAAAAACAAGATTAAAAGACACTGCAAAGAATTGACAGCATATATTATCTTCACATACAAAATACTAAAACTGAAGAGAACAGTATATAAAGCACATTTTTAACTATTTATTGTGATACTGCTTTCTTCCTGTGAAACTCTTCTTTTTCTTTTTCTTCAGATAAACACAATTAAAAAAGAAATTCTTCACTTTGGCTTTTGTTTACATGTTTAAAATCCCAACATAAGGATTGTTTTTTTCTGCTGATATTTTTCGATCAGCGTTTGTAACGATGGAAATCTTGTAATATGGAACCAAAACTGCGACTAAAGCGTGAGCAGGGGGGGAAAATGTCTCTGTTTGCACTTGTTTTTAAAAGATAAACTGCTCCTCAACACTCCCGGTCCCGTCGCGCTGCAGACTGAGCGGTTCCATCCTCTGAAGCAGACAGTCCTGGTCATCCCCGCCCAGCTCTTCGTCCTTTAGCAAAAGTTGCCTGTAAAAAGCGTCAAACCGGCTTCTGGTCATGTCAACATCAAGCAATGATTTGAGCATTTCATTTCAATGCATATTTTTGTTGTAACGCAGTGCTTACTGCTGCATTTGAGGAGGGAAGTCCTGCTCTCTGGGGCTTTTCCTGTCGGCCGCTTGGCTCTGCTGGAAGTGGCTCCTCAGGTTTCGGCTCACGCTCTGCTTCTGGCCGCCCGGCGGCGAGGCCTCCGCCAGAGCAACCTGCCACAGAAACTCATCAGGGATTGGCCAGATCTCCAGCAAAGTACACCGTCTGACGGTTTGGGGCGGCTGGGGGGAGTTTAAAACGAGTGGGTGATGCTCACCTGTAAGGTGGCACGAAGAGAGGGTCCAAAAGAATGTTTGGAAGACACGGTTTTCATCAGTGATGGGTTTCTGCAGAAAAAACAGAAAAGGCATGTGATTTGTCAGATCAGCAGAACGGCACAGGAGCTGATGACAGACCTGTTTTATTCATCAACATTTGATTGGAAAATCAACAGGTTCAGCACGGCAAATGTAAGAAAGAGCCTATTTTGGCCTGTGATGACACAGGAATGTGCACAGAGTAAAAACCAGGGCATACAAGTATAGCAAACAAGTACAAAATAAATTGAATAAAAAAAAATAATAATATTTATATGATTTTTATATAGATATATATATATTTTTATTAAATATTTTTTATCTATATTTTATATTTTTATTTATATATATTTATTTTTTTATTTTTTTATTTATACATATATAATAATCTTCACCTTGTGGCACTTTTTAACTTTTTACCTCATAATTTGGAGATGTATTTCTATGTAAAATGGGTATTTGGTTGATGAGATGCTGTATTGCATTGGTTATTGTGGAATTATGTCATTCAAACGTCTTTCATTTTAGTTTTTTCTTAATCTAAAACGGAAGGCCTGACGGCGGATCCGGGATTAGCCGGTGGGGAGTTCTCTACCCTGCCATCTTCTGGGATCTCCTCCTCTGGTACTCGTCCTCGTCCACCGTCCACACCGCCCCCTTCACGTTCTCCACCCGCACAAAGCACTTGTGCAGGCTCAGGTTGTGGCGGACTGCGTTCTGAGTCGGAGCGAGAGGCGCGTTACCGGATGCGTGCCGCATAAATCACGTCCCGCGCACAGCGGGGTTCACGGGTAATTGTCTGTACCTTCCAAGTGGCGGCGTTGCGTCGGAAATAGGCAAACGTCCTGGTGAACCAGTTGTATATCTCATTAAGCGTCAGCTGCATGTCTGATGCCTCCATAATAGCCTGCAGATTGGAGAGGACATGGACAAAGTGTGACACTAAACAGGAGGAAATTTAAGTGGCTCGCGAGTAATCTGAGGAGCACAAGCCTCAGGATTCTGATCCAGTCTCTTTATGTTGAACTGAATAACTCAGTAATGTTGTGCTCGGTTCTTTTTTCATAGTAACTTGACGTTCATCATCTATCACTCTTATTGTTAAGGTTGTTGCAGGACTGACTCCGAGATTCGTTTTCATTTTTAGGCATTATCACAAAATATCTTTCAATCAAAAAGGTTTGTTCTTATGTTAAAGTAAAAGCAGAAAAGCAGAGGGCTAACATGTTCTAAGGATACACAGCGTGGTCCAAACTATGCTTTCAGCTCATAGTTTTGGAATAAATGGCCTTTTAGTCCTGCCACACAGTGCTGCCCCTGGCATTTTTAAACTGACAAAAACCAGTAAAATGGAACACATTTGGGGCTTTCTTTTCCCCGTATGACAGAATATTAGAGTATGTTCTTAAATGATCCTTCTAAAACATGTCCCATGCGTTCATTCTTTTTCAAATTTCCTGACGAAAAGCTCCGGTTCTTTTTCCCTCCCTGGTCCTACCTGTCGAATCAGTGTGGCATAGGTGAAAGGCGGTCGGATATCAGTGTTCTTGTAAAGCTCGTACTCGTTTTCTGGAGAGGAAAAAAAAAGGACAATGAGAGCGATTAAAACAGAAGTGAGCCAACGCAGGCAAGCATAAAAAAACTCTGTCGGCTTCACCTGAGGACAGAGGGAAGGCCAGCGGGGGGGGATGATGATGATGATGATGATGATGATGATGGTGTCTCATGGGCCCGGAGCACAGTTCACGGGTTTCCGGCTCTTCTGCACAACCCTCCGATCCGGGGCTGACAGAGTCCAGGGATTGGGGGGGCAAACCAGCGGGGTCTGGGCTGATCTGAGAAGCGAGACCATCAAAGTTAACAAAGGAGCGGGGAACCAAAACAGAGCGGGACATCTTTAATGGAGCCTGACGGAGCGATTGGATCCACCTCCTCAGAGGTGATTCGTCTAATGCCTCAATAAGAAGGGAGCAAATCGTTAATTGCGGGGTGAAATTGTGTGGCGGGTGTTGTGATTAGGGTGCAGTGTTTTGCGGGATTAACACACGATTAGCTCCACGCGTTATCGGAGCATGTCGGCTGTCTGGAAACACAGCGGGAGCAAACAGCTGGAGTCAAGCTGAGGAGGAATGTAGTGAAGCTTTCAAAAACGCATCGTTCTATCATTCGCCAGGTTCTGATGTTGTTAGCAGTGCTCTCGTTTGTCAGTAAATACTCGACTTCCTTCTAGACTCTTCCAGCTCGTCCAGTTGGAGGAGTTCTGATGGTCAATCGCAGTGCCACAGAAGCTTTTACCAAAGCGGAGAGTCTGATGCGATACCACTAATATTCCCCGTTTATTCCCTTTTTTTATCTATCGCTGATCTGTTGCGCTTCAGCCCTCACGGCTCATTTACCCGGCCATCACCGCGCGGGCCTGGAGGGTCAGTGGCCGGGTCAGACTGAGTGGGCGGAGAGTCCGGCGAGGCCATCTGCAGGTGAGCCATCATCGCCCGCAGACGCTCCCGTTCTTTACAGAGCTGTTAGAGGAGACAAAGGGGATGGAGGGCAGGGGGGGCCAGTGGGAATGGTGTCACACGGAAAAGACTGAACACAGATCGCTGAAATGGACGGGCATCAATAAAGAGAATTGGGCAGAGAGTTGTTGGAACATTTCCTAGAAAGATCATTTCAGTAATACACAGCAGACATGTGTTGTTGTATTTTTTCGTATGTTTTTCGGTTTGTACAGTGAAAGTAAACGATTGAACCACTTCCATGCTGCATACCTGGAGCTCCAGCTGCTGGACCACCTGCATCTGGACTCGGCACTGTGCTGTGCTTCTGTCATCCAGAGAGTGTTCCCTGCTTATGTGCCTAAAAAAGGAACACACACACACAGGGGTTTTAAATGGGTTAAGTTCATCTACATCTACAGCTGTGAGTCTCTGCAGGTGTGAAAAACATCAGTGTGGTGCCTCGCAAAGTTAAGTGAGTAGAGGAACTTATTTACCAGAGGTCAAAAGGCGAAAAGGGGGGTGAAAAAGCACATAGTTCAATGGTTTTAAAGTCATTTCATATCGCACCCCCAAACATAATAGCTTTGTCTTGGCAAGAAAATTCCAGGAATTTTAAATTATTATTCATACTCCCATTAATAAACAGCCATGGATCCCTTTCATAAGCTGTCCTAGAATTCTGTAAATTTAAAATAATTGATGCTTTCTAGAAAAAGTAGAAACCTTCTTCTGGAAAGCAGATAATAAGGTAGCCATTTCCTCAGATGATAAAGTTACTATAGAAAGGCCTTATTGAAAATATTGTAGGTTCATTTGAGGCATTGAAGACAAAAGATTTTGACTTCTTGTAGAAAAGCCATTTACCACTCCAGAAACCATCATTTGGTGTTGAGAATTTGGTGCTTCTTCTTTGGCAAAAATAAATTAAGATCTGGTTAGGTTTGGCCTCTCATTCTAACTAAAGGATGTCTATCTAAACCTTTTTATCTACATCTACCTGATCACCGAGACTCCGACGGTCTCGTCTTTCACTAGTTTGTTTCCAGTTTAAATCGATCCGTCTGAGAAAGAACACCTAAAAATAGTCGGGAGTATTTTTAAAGTTAATTGAAATTAGAACACTTTGGGTGAAATGAGTTAAATCCCATTCCTGAGCACAAAGGTGGGGGTGAGTCCCCTTATCTTTGGGCTTGTTTTGTAACCAAACATCAGCATGATTAAGACAGTAAATCTATCACCCAGCATCATAATAACTTGAATTTCTCTGTTTGTTTTTCATGTTTTTGATTATTTTATTTTTTGTCTGTGCATATATGACTACACAGAAAAGCAAAAAGCATGAGGGTGGAGCTAAAACCCACCTGATAAACTGAGTGAGGTTTTCACAGGCCGAGTCGCAGCCAGGCCAATTACAAACCCCGTGACCAAAGAGAGCGTGTGCAGCAGAGCTGAATGAGGAGGAACAGAAAGACAAAAAAAGTCTGTATTATTATGAAAAAAACACACACACACACACACACACATAGTAGCCAGGCATCATAACCGCACTTAAAAACAAACAGGAGATAATTCAGCTTTCTTTTTTGCTTGTGTGGAACGAAAAAAGAAAGGTGGCAAGGAGCACTGAAAAATAAACAGAATTCTTTCTTTTTTTTTCTTTTTGATTGGGGACATGCACTGTAGTCTGGTAAACTTTTGCTTTGCTGAAGGTGGCAGAACACGAAAGCAGACACGCAACACAAAACGTGCCCTCCCAAGGGGAACTGAAAGGGATTTTTCAAACGCGTGCAGCCTCCCCGCCCGAGAGAGAAAAATGTCTGCAGACGACACGTCTTTGATATCTACCGTCATTTAAACGTGTTTTCCAGCACACACAGATATAGATCTCACCACTCTAACCCGAGGGGGGAGAGAGGCCGCTGGTCACCGCTCCGGTCACCGGTCACTCCCCCTAATACGACTTTCTGAGCAGATGGAGCCGGGGTGCTTTTCCATTTTCCTCCGTCTTCTGACGCTCCAAATGTGAGCTCTTTCCATATCTGCTGCATCTCTGCAAGGCTGAGATGGACTAAAAAAAAAAGGGAAAGCATGCGGAAAGCATGCGTGTGGATCATATATATATGTATTTGTTTGTGGGTTATTAAAGAAGTCAGCAGCAGGAATGGAAATGAGGGAGGTGTTAGATGTGCGGGGGGGGGACCTGGTGGAGGGGCCGGTGCAGAGGGGGCCGGCTTCTGTGGCAGCAGCAGGAGGAGCTGCTGCTGCTGATGGTGGTGCTGCTGCTGCTGGTGGAGCAGCTGCTGCAGCACCAGCTGCTGCACCGGGCCCTGGAGGACAGAACACAACGCTCTGGCTTTCAAAGTTATGCAGGAAAACCGGACAGGGAATCTTTTTGCTCAGTGTCTGTCCATCTACCCAAACCTACAGCAACTTTTGGACTCAATTAACCAAGTCTGCACACTGAGCTATTTGTCAAGTGCTTATGTTTTAGATACGGCCAGATCACCAAAAAACTAAACCAAAAATCCAAAACTGATGTAGCCACTTCATTTTCAAGTCAGGGGTTTCAATATCTGAGCATTTGATCTTTTCTATACATTTTTCCACTGAAATCCATCTAAACTTTTCCATTTGATACCAGCATCAATCTTTAAAATCAGTGCAAACTGATACGACAGGCTACAGGTTTGAGTTTGTTTAATGATGCAAGTGCTTATTTTTAAGAATGTGAGGTTTGCAGATTACGTGTGTCAGAGAGAGAAATAAATAAAAAACATCTACCTTTGCTTTCTTGCCGGGCTGCTGTTGAAGTAGCTGAATCTGTTGTTGCTGTTTCTTGTAGAACTCTTTCAGGTGTTGCTAACAAAAAGGGGGAAAAGTGACAAACAAATATATTTCAGATTAACTGATAGCAAAAGGTTGCTGGATTACTTGAGTCAGCATTTTAGACAAGCAGTAACAACAAAAGAGAAAGTATAATCAAAAGAGCCTATCTGTGGTAGTGTATGATTTGCCTATCTTATTATATTTCCATAAAGAATGTCATGAAATAAAACTTTTCTTAAAGGTAGAAATTATATGAAAGAATAAGATAAGTATTAGTCATTGAAAGTGACACAGCTAATTATATAGATAAAGACATAAATTAACCAGTGTTTTTTTATAGTCTTGATTTTTGACACATTGTAAATGCATATGAATCATTCATGCAATTTTACTGTCCATAACTCTCATGTATGCCTACTCAAATGACATAATGAGCGTTTTTAATAATCCTGTTATCCATGGACCTTGTTTAAATCTTTCAGAGAGAAGCGATTATCTCTTATGTTTATATAAATCCCTCTATTGTAATTGTACAGAAGTTACTTTCTTAATATAATAAATAGGACGATTTCATGGTAATTAATTTCTTGCTCTTGAGCAAATATTAATATTTTCTCACTCAGATAATCCCATATTAAGACAGTTTCGAATAGTAATATTAGAATTGCCAATGTTCATTTCCCATTTTTTGCCAAAACAGCTGATTAAAGAAATTAATTACTGTCAACATTTTTGGCCCAAACATGATGTCATGTCAAAGGCTAATTAGCAAACACTACAACATTTTCGAATCAGAATTGCCTGATATCATTTTCTTTTCATAAAAAATCATGTAGAGTAGTTCTTATTTCAGATGTCACTATTTTTTATGTAATTTTATTCCTCTGTTTTTCTACAGCAGGCTGTTTAGTTTTTGGTTGCAGGTTTGAATCCTGTATCCTCCTGCCCACAGAACAACATTTCACTAAATGAGACAGCTATTGCATTTAGTACAATTTAACAAAGTTCATAAAACGCCTTTAAGCTTATTAAAAAACTGTTCAAACAATCAATTTAAGATTAATGTTTCCATTTGAGAATTTCAAAGGGGTTACGGAAGTAAAATTACATTACATCCAAAGATAAGTGATCATATAATAAACCACTTAAGAAGGTCTGTTTTTCTTTGTTAACATAGTACAAATTATTTTACCTTTAAGATTGAACAATTTTCTAAAGTTTTTTTTAATTACAAGTCATCTGATTTAAAACAAAGCAGCCACATAGGCTCATGGCCTTCTGCATGGTGTACGATACACAGAATGAGAAGAGACCCTAATAGTGACCAGTTTTTAATTCACTCTTGGCATTGAAAGTAGTTTGATCAGAGTAGATAGTAGTAGAGTTTTTTTTTAATTACGTAGTATATTTAAATGACATATTCCCACAATAAGACTGTTTTCCACCTCTCTGTTGGTATTGGCATAAGCCATAAACGAAGCGGTGACTAAATACCTGCTGCAGGAGGAGGGCGTGCTGCTTCTGCTGGATGACAGCCTGCAGCTGGCCGGGGGACAGAAGCTGCTGCATCTGATGAGGACTCATCATAGCCAGAAAGACCTGAAAGACAAAACGGACAATTAAAACGAGCGACAATCCAGAGTGAAGTCAAGGGTGTCCGGTGATAAACAGTAATAACCATCCAGAGGATATCTTCCCAATTACACAATGGTGTTGTAGCCCTTTGTGAACATAATCATGCTTGATTGTGTCATTGACCCCAAATGAGATGGGAGATACGGCGGACATTATTAGCAACACAATTTCACGCTTGTTGTGGCACCTAATAGAAGTGTATGGGTATTAATAAAGGAAAACACCCACAGAATAATAACTGGTCTGCTCTGTTAGTGATTGAGTAACAACTGACAGAGAAAATGTTCCCCTTTGTAGTCACAAAGTGACAGCAGAAACTGATATTGTAGCATTAAGAAACAGGAAAAATAAACATACAGGTACCAGAAAGGACTATTGGTTATATAAATATAAACATGTGCCATTTTTTTAAATCATATATGTGCTTTGACTAAAACGATAAGGCAACTGTGAGGTAACAGATGAAGAACTCTGGTACAGCAGGCATAATGTCCTAAATTCTGCGGGAATACAAAAACTAAAGCTCATTTTTAATGCTGAAACTTTCAATCTGGTCGTTTGGTTTGATTGAAATCGAATCACCACAAGTTTTCTCTAGGAAGCCTTTTCAGCTTCTTATTTTTAAGTTATCTCAAATTTGTATCTTTACAATCAGAAAGGTTCATTATGGCATTCGGGCTGAAAATCCACGCGTACATGCTACATATATGAAATGAAAAACAACCCAATTAAAAATATCTAATTGCAATTAAGTTAAAATGGAATCTGTCACTGATTCGAATTTGTAACATGTTTAATGTGTGCAGGGTAAAAATTGCTCTGTTGCATTCTGAAAGCCTGTGGAAGAGAGAGAGTATACACTTAACACGCTAACTGAAAGCAAGAAAAAAGTCATTAGAGAGTGAATTATGGGGGGGGGGACGGAACAAAACCCCTGAGATGAGAGAACAGACTGAGGGAAACAACGTTTGCCATGCGTTCATTACTGTGGCTGCTCCATTGATCCAGCAGATTAAGATTACCAGCCACAGAAATGCAAAAGACAACCATAAAATTGTGTTGAGCAATGCTTATTTGCCCCCTCCTTTGCATCTGTTTGACCTATGTCCCGTGCACAATTATTCCCCCCCCGGAGCAGACTTGCAAACTAATAATGAAGGACAAACATGAGTTCTTGGTGTCAACACCCGACTCGGGTCAAGCTTCATATGAAATCTGCTCCTGTCAACAAAGCCTCAGAGTCCTGGTTCAGCGTCCTGTCAGAGGATCTCCAATCTAGAGCAACGGCGGGGGGGGGAGTATTTCTGTGTTTGCTTGATATTCTTCCGTTACCTACTTGTAAAGCCGGGAAAGAAAGAGTTCAGTGAAAAAGAAACGGGAAATGAGAGGCGGAGCGGGGATGAACTCACCTGCTTGTGAAGAAGGCTTTGCCAGTTTTCACAACTCGGCCCACCGCAGGAGCCTCCGTTAGCTGTTTTCTCCATGCCGTTGTCGGAGTGGCTGAGGAGGCTGCGGGCTGGGCTCTGACGGGCTGCGGTGGGGCTGAGGGGAGACTCAGGCATCTCTCCTCAGCTCCTGAAAGAAAAACAGCCAACAGTAAATAAGCCGCCAGACTCAAAGACTCCCGACAAAGCTTCAGATCCCACGGGAATGGCTGTGTTCTGTACTAAAATACAAAGCAAAAAGAAAAGTTTAGACTTTGTTTTATTAGACTTTTTTTATTTAGAAAAAAGAAGAGACAGGAAATGTACAAATGAAAGAAAAGATGAATATTCAGAAAGGCTCGGAATACATTTTAGAACAGAATATTTCACAGCAGGTCCTCAGTTTTTTGCGTGAGAATTGAATTGTGTGGAAATAAGAAAACTTCAGTATTTCAACACATAGAATATGATTTAATGTTCTAATAGGAAATTCAGAACAAAATCAATTAATACGTTCAAGTAAGAGCAAATTTAGTTGATTTTGTAGCATTTATCAACCAGAGTTACCATTTTATTTAAAAAAAATAGACCAAGGGAAAAGAAGTCAAAGCCTCAATAGCTGAAACATAACACTATTAATTTTTTAAAAATATGTACAGGAGAACTAAACAGAAAAAAGTCAAGTGGTTGATCTATGCATATCTCAGTAAAGAAAAAATCTATTTCGTCTTGTGACAGAAATATAGAAAACCTACGTACCGTAATCACGGATGGTGGAATTTGCAGCAGGCAGGCAGAGTTTGTGCCTCCAAGTCATTCAGCTTTGGACTGAGGAGGGGAGATAACTCCTGAAGCTGTGCTCCTACCTGAGGGGGAGGAGCTTGCAGTGTGGTGGTTACAACAAGAATAACATTTCTCACAATGTCAGACACAAAAAAGAAAGAAAAAAGGAAAGAAACAAGCAATCAAATTAGCTGGATGTACAAATAATCTTTATTCTAGGCACAATATTTCAAAAGGAGCCTTACTTACACAATGAATGTTTCCCCACATTTTCAAAATAGCCTTTTAATTGGTAAAAAAAGACCAAAAAACTGAAGTGTGCAACATTAAGCTGCTTCTAGTGTAAAAATGAATTCTTAATATTTCTATAAGCAATAAGTTCAGCAAGAGTTGCACGCAGGCATTATTTTTCCTTCTTTATTTTCAATCAGTTTGTTAGCAAAAACACAGATCTTTTGTGGCCCCTTGATTGAAAAAAAGTCTTCATCTGTTAAAAAGGGACAAGTATAGCTGTCTGTGACTTTATTTAGACATGCTGTGAGATTTGAACAACAAAAAGAGCTCAGCAACTACTCAGCTGTCAAACCAGTATCAAAGGGATGTTTACAGCCATACCCGCACTTTTGTTTGAGCAGAATATCAGTGCAGCGATTAGAAATAAAAAGTGTTTTAATTTAGGCTGCGGATAAATGCGGTGCACCCTGGGGTGTTGATGTTCAGCCACCCACAGACACACAAACAACATCCTGGATCTGAAACGATGCACAAATCTGCTTAATCATCTTTTATTTATAACCACTGATCTCTACGTGTTTTATGCTGCTTTGTATTTATATCATAAATGATATCTATTATATATTTTTTATATTTATATTCTATTATATTTAGAACTCTTCTACATGCACCCATTAGATTAAATCAGACCCTGGTTTCTTGTATTGTCAAAGCCCAGGACGAAAGACAAAGAAGAAATTATCTTTATCGTGCATTTATCAATTACTACTGTAAATTGAATTGACTGAGGAGGCGAAAACAATCATTCTATCACAATAAAAATATCCTGAAGAGGGGTACATATGAGAGCATATCTGTCTATCTATCTGTATATTTGTTACTAAAGCAACTTTCTGCCACCTACTGGATCGGCTTTATCTTCCCCTGTGTTTGTGTTGGAGTGAAAAGGTTTAGTGTAGAAAAAAATCCAACTAAAATCCAACCTTGAAGGCCAGCGGATTGATTAAGTCATTCATAACTGGACACATGCACCAACTGCATGGAAGCCTGAGTGGCTGTACTGGCGACATAACAACTCTGCTGTCACATAATTCTGCCATGCCTTTCTGGACCCGATAACTCTGCCACCAGTGATGTCTGAACGTCAGATACTGAGCCTTGATGGATAAATCTGAGAGTCTCTCTGGAAAACAGTGACTTCTCATCGAGCCGGGGAGCTTCAGTAGACCCACGCTGACGCTCCAGGGCTCCTGACATGGTCTGATCCAGTCCAGAGACCCCTGCTGCCTTTTCGGATCCTCCAGGGGGCGTTGATCCTCCACCCAAAGCCCAGACTCCCATCTGTTCCCGGACAACCTTCCAAGCAATTGGCAATCGGTGTCCATCCAAGTCGCACTCTGCTCCCTCCTCCTCCTCCCTCTGGTGTTCCGATGCCGCTTGAAATTCCCATGCTGGAAGTCTTTCAGGTGAGCCGGATGGACCCCCCAGTAGTGGCCGCGACCGTCCTCGCAGCGGCCCACCTTGACGAAGCAGTCGTTCACGGACAGGTTGTGGCGGACGCTGTTCCTCCAGCCGGGGCCCCGGCTCTTCAGGTGGGGGAACCGCTCCACCATGACTTTGTAGATGGACCCCAGGTTGAGCTTCTGGGATGGAGAGGAGAGGATTACCTTGGCGATCAGGGCGACGTAAGAGAGCAACGGCTTTGGAGATCTCTGCGCGTCTGTAGATTGGAGGCCGGTGGCGGTGGGAGGAGGATGGACCCGGGTGGTGAAGATGCTCTGATCAGGTGTCGCTGTTGCCCCCCCGCCACTCTCCCCTGCCTCAGATCGTGTGGTGAAGTCTAATCCTGCTTTGTCTTCTGCAATGTATAAAGCGTGAGTTGGTCCCTGACTGCCTTCCGCCATTGTTTATCGTCACAGTTTGATCCAACTCTGAGCACATCAATGGAAATATCCCCTCTGGTCAGAGCGTCCCTCCCCCGACAGTCTGGACATGACTGTCCTCGTTCCTGTCAGCCTCTTCATGCTTTTATAACATCTCTTCTAATCTAAGACGGTGACCACAATTCGTCAGTTAAGATAGAATATTCTTGCTCACCGTTAAGGTATGTGTTTTATTTATTCACTCTGATTACGACCTAACCACCCAAATGCTGGAAACAGAACACCGGAAAAATCTATTATCTGCTGCGGGCTGATAAATTCTGGTATGCGATCACCGAGTGAAATAATCTGAATCTTTTGTGCCGGGGTTGTGTCTCACTATCAATCCTCTCCGGTCGTTGCACCATCAGAGAATTATGTTATAGGCCTAATATGGGAAATGGGATGGCCGGTGTTCCAGTTTTAAAGTTTGCCTGCGACGACTTTGTCTCTCCTGGGAGCAATTTGGTCAGTTACACAAGATCAATTCCCACAGAAAAAATTATTAATGTACTGATACAGACGGAGAGTTAGTTAGCAACTAACAACTTAGATTGTTTTACATAACATAAAACACTCTGCTTCAAAGAGCCAAGTGGTTGATATATTATTTTTCAGAGCTTAAACTACTGTACATACTTTATGTCCCTTCTGGCCTATTTTTAGTGTTGGCCCTTGCAACAATGTCATCTGTAACTCGACTCCATCTGTTAAGTCAGAGCATGTTGAATGTCAGTTGCCAGAAACAGAAGCGCTGCAGTCTCCCCGCTGACTCTCACAGGCAGCTTCATGGAGTGTGCGGGGGAGCCGAGGCTTTTCGAGGCCGGTAACTTCTTGGCCGTCCCGGGCCTCAGCTCCTTGGACGTGGACGACGATGAGGGCGAGGTGGCCATTGGCATCAGGCCCAAATCCTCTCCGCTCCCTCGGAGAAAGAGCTCTTTGAGTGATGAAGACTCGGAGTTTGAGCCTCCACCCTGTGGGTCTAGGAGAGTGTCCTTTGCAGATGCCAAAGGCCTTAGCCTAGTGCAAGTGAAGGAGTTCGACACGTGGGATATACCTAAACTGCCGGGATATGATGCACTGGAGCGTAAAGGTACAGATGCAGGGGAGTACCACCTCACACCTTTTACTTTTTCTCTTCCGCTGTCTTCCGAGGAGCTACTTGCCAAAGTCCAAGAACAGAAAATAGAGCTGGAAGCAATCGAGTTACTACCAGGGACCACCATAGTAAAAGGTGTCATCCGCGTCCTGAACATTTCCTACAGTAAGGCAGTGTACATCAGAACAACTTTGGACAACTGGTCCACCCACTATGACCTCCTGGCGGAGTACATCCCCGGGTCCAGTGATGGTGTGGTGGACTGCTTCTCATTTAAGCTCACGTTAGTGCCTCCGTTTGGGAGACAGGGAGTGAGAGTCGACTTTTGCCTGCGGTACGAAACTCCAGTGGGAACATTCTGGGCTAACAATAACAACAGAAACTACGTGCTCTACTGTCATCACAGAATGAAAGAGGAGCTAGAGAAAACAGCGACCGAAAATGTGAACAAGAAGAGCTGCCTAAAGACTGTCAGGTAAGGTTAAGAGCTTGTTTGTGAAGAGGGATTCATCGAGAAGATCGTCGCGAATTTTTATGTCAACACAATTCAATTAACTTTTCTTGTGACAAAACTGTTTATTATCTATGTTGTCTAAGAGTTGACAGATCTCTGGACGCTGTTTTCAAAGTAGTCGAGATTCTTTTTAGCTCCACTTTTTAAGCATTTGGGAACTGTTGGGAACTTACTGTTATAGATTTGCAAGAGGAATCTGTGTCTATAAAGCTTATGTGTTTTTGTTTGCACGAGATGATGCAATATCACATTATTTTAATATAGCACGAGTCTGTAAAACTCACACACCCACATATACTCAGTGTTTATATCCTGATGTATGTTTACTTTAAAACAGCAAAAACTTGGACTAATCTAACCAAAAACCAAAAGTCACCATATAGCTGTCATTTATGACTTCCTCCTTTTGCAAAACACATTCTGGATGCACCAGAAGACTGTGTTACATCAAAAAGGTTCCAAAAGATTAAAGTCCTTTGGCATCTTGAAAGGTCCATCAGCATAAACATTTTGACGATTCTTCAACTGAGTTTGGCACAAAGTGGGGAGCCATGACCCAAAACTGCATTGAAAATTTTCCCTATTGGTCGAGTGTCCTTTTATACCTAATCATGGCACCCTCACCTGTCATCGGTCAGTCTACTTACGGTAAAATCTTCTTGAGTGGTTTTATTTTTTCAGATTTGTATTTGTATTGTGCGTTTGCATCTTTTTATTTATTTTTTTAAAGATTTTTTTGGCTCTAGTGGCCTTTAATGACAGTAGCTTGACAGGAAAGGGGGCAGAGATAGAGAGGGGGAGACCTGCGGGAAAGGACCATGGGCTGGATTCGAACCCAGGCCGCCCGCTTGCGAGCAGAGGCTCTGCATATGGTCCGCCCCGCTGTACCCATTAGGCTACAGCTGCGGCCCAGTGTGTTTGCATCTTTGCTGACTTGTATGTTTAGAAGTTTAGAAGTTTGACCCAAATTATTTTAAACAGTTGATGATTGTTGTAAAGAACCATCAATAATCTTAGCTGGCTGTGGCTCAGGAGCAAAGAGCAGTCGCGTACTGACTGAAAAGTCAGCGGTTCAGCTCCATGTTTCCCTGAGCCACATGTCCAAGAGTCTTTGGGCAAGGCGCTAAACCCCAAGTTGTTAATCAAGCACGTGAGTGATTGAATGACATGTAGTTTATAACAGTACTATATAATTACAAGTCGGTATACCATTTACCAACATTAATCCAAATCATCCAGCAAAAGAAAACATTGCTTATTTTCTTTCAGGTGCAATGTATTTGAAGACTAACACGAAAAGCTTATCAGGGTGGAAATGATCTCCTGTTTTGTGGCGTAAGTGTTGTTAATTCACCTCGTGAGTGGCAAAGTGAAACACGCAATCAGCAAAACTTTGGATCTCCTCTAACCATGTGTATCACTGAAGCTACCATCTAACTGTCCTGTGTTGTGGGTTCTACACACTGCTCATATTTGCATTGAATGTGAAAGACAGAAAAACAAATGAAGTCTGACGGATCTGAATTTGATTGATTTACAGTCAGAACGTGTCAACTATGGAAAACAATTCATCTGAGCAGGCCTCAGCACAGCAATATATGGAAACAGGTGAATCTTGACTGCAGTGTGCGTAAAATGAAGATTTAGATGGGAAAAAGTCCAAGAAATTTGGTTGCCCCATGTTAACTAACTCTACAGTATGTCCTTTCTCCAGATGTGTCTGACAAAGGAAAAGAAGTAGCCAAGAAAGTCTCTGATGGTACGTCAAGAAAATCAGCCAAAGAGGGACAGAAATTACTGGTAGGTTACACTGGCAAATGCCCTAAATTTCGGAGTGTAGCACAACTTTGTCTGCAGCCTTGTCATTTCCCACTGTGAAATGTTTTACAACCTGCAAACTATTTATAATTTCCAAACTTGACTTTGTGTCTTTAAAGTGATATTACCTGTAACTGCGCTTTTAGACACCTGAGGAACTGGAAACTTGACATGAGGCTTGCTCAGCTTTCATCTTGAATGTCACATGACTGGAATACCAGTCATGTAAAATATATGACTGAGCAGCAAAGGAACACTTTGTGCTCTGTTTACACTTCCTCTGGGTCTGATAATACGTCATGCCTGCGTCCATGTCAGCAGACAAGATATGATCCACCCTCAGCACGATATTAACACCAGAATGACTTGCACTCCCTTTTTTTTCAGTACAGCATATTTACTGTGTGACCAAGTTGGAACTGTTCCTTTTTCTGTTGTTGGGCAGATGGAGAATAAACAGAACAACAGCCGGAGACGGCAGAGAAAGGCGGCGCGGATCGCCAAAGTCAGGGACCACTTTGCTCAAAGGGACAGAAAAGCAAATGACTCACTTCCAGAAATAAAACAGCCAACGGAAGATGTAATCTCAGGGGGGAAACACGCAGATGTACGGCCATTCTCTGAGGGGAACGGCGGAGCAGAACGTTCTGAGTTTGTTTATGAAGTTCCCCATAATGTCGCACATGAGCACACGTCTCAAAAAGAGCAAGGGAAATCTGACCTGACCGCGTCAGCGCCAGCTGTGGGTGTCACGGATATCCCAGCCGTCCTGCTGTGCTCAGCTGATGGGTCTGCACAAGCAGAGCAGCCAAATATCCACCAGAGTCCGAGCACGAGCCGTGCAGCTGCGGACAGCACAGCTGCACAAAGCGGCCAGAGCCTCGCTAGCCAGGCAAGTGGCTTCACGTTTGGAACAGTGGTGGCTCCTTTGTATCATCAGGTGTTTGGCGTTGCAAGAAGCGGAGGCCAGATTGCGGGAGATGAGGAAAATCCCGTGGATCACGGGATCACCGATCCCCTCGACCAAAGAGGGCAGACGGCTCCGACAGAAATGAAAACAAACTGTTGCAAGGTGAAGGAAGATGCCGCCGATGACCGGGAATCAGACCGCGAA
Organism: Menidia menidia; assembly: GCA_907169785.1. Taxonomy (NCBI): domain Eukaryota; kingdom Metazoa; phylum Chordata; class Actinopteri; order Atheriniformes; family Atherinopsidae; genus Menidia; species Menidia menidia. Next base: position 3,967,480 of record CAJRST010022223.1, on the reverse strand, counting down.
AGCTTAAATTCCACACAAAGAAGCTCCCCTCCAGAAGAAACAAACCATACATGCACTGTGCAAAATCCAGCAGAGATTAAAAATGAGCCGGGGCAGATTTCTGCAAATACAGTAAAAGGTCCAGAGCCTTTTTTTGGAGACACATCACAACGTCTAGATGCCGCGAATGTTTCATTAGATGCAAACCGGTCGAATCCACAAACACTCACGGAGTGTGTCTTCCAGGGGGGAGCCGAGGAAGACAAGCTGACCCATGGCTGCTCCGAGCCACCCGAATGTCAGCAGCCAGAGCAGACAACAGCACCGGTGGTTGCTCATGTCGATGAAACACTCGCAATGAGTAACAGGCGAGAGGTTTCGGGGCACATTAACAAAGAAGAAGAACAGCTGACCGGCTGTGATCGTGCAGAGGTGAACCATTCTGACCACATCCAAAGTCTGACCACATCCAAAATCAGTTCACCTTTAGACGATGATAAACTGGTGCAAGTTTTGGAGGATGACACATTTACAGCCAGCAGCATGAGTAACCTTGTGTCCGTCTGTCAACCGGAGGCGAGGGGTTTAGTGACACCTGGAACCTCTTCAGAAACAAAAGAGAAAGCTGGCAACAGGGAGGGAGAACGTGAAGGAGTACTCGTGCCACAGGAAGCTGTAACAAATCCCTCGGGTGATGTAAGTCCCAAAGTAGCTGAATCTGCAACAGAAGAAGGGGCGACTAACAACATCCAGGCTGATGTGTTTGAGCAGCATAAAGACGAAACACCTCTGGAAACCACAGAGCATTATGAGATGGAGGCAGCTGCCTCGAAAGAGGGGGAAGATTTTAATTCCGCACATAAAAATGAGGAAAAAAATTGGGAAATGATGGTTGAAGAGGAGGAAAGTAACATACTAGTTTATGAAGATGGAATTGAGCTCGTAAATGCAGAGGCAACGGACTCTGATCCAGCCGGGACAGTTTACATTGGGATGAAAAACGTGGAGGAATTAGTGGAGGAGATGTTTGTCGCAGGAGGGAGAGAGGACACGGCGGACAACACATTGGAGCTTGAAGATGAGGAGATGATGAGAGAGGCAGAAAGCGTGGAGATCACTGCTGATAAAGACTCTGAATGCGATTGTGTTCAAGTCACCGAGACAGATGAGACCGTCGGTGCAGAAGAAATACCCGAAACAGATAAAAAGGAGCAGCCGGCGGAGGCGGAAACGCAGTCGGAGAAGCATTTTGCCGAGATACACGAGGTCGGCGTGGGGAGGCCAAAGGTCGACGATGGAGAGATGGTGGAGGCGGAGGGAAAAACCGAGATACACTTGAATCATGAAAGCAAAGCAGGTGGGGAGCAAGAGGATCAGAGAGAGGTAAACCAGAAAAACAAAGAGGAGCAGGATTCCGACTGTAACGGCTATTTAGTGGCTGATGAAGCCGGAGAGGCGGAGACAACAGGTGCAGGCTCATACATGGAAATGAAGGAGAGGGCTGATGAGATGGGCTGTTGTGAGGAGAGGTCAGGCGCCGCACCAAACAGGGTCGCCGATGGTTTATCCGCTCTGGTGAGCAATGTACTGGATGTGGACAAGGGAGATACGAGGGAGGGCCAACCAACACAGGAGGAGGCAGGCGACGGCGAAGGACGAGGACAAGATGGCCGCCTGCCGGTGGACGAGCCCGAGAGTGACGGCGCCTCGGCGGGGTCGGACTCGGACGACGAGGTGGAGCTGTACATGCACTGTCTGAGGGCCGTCGGGGGGCCGGCGCCGGCCCGCAAAGACCGGATCAAAGGCGCAGGTCTGACTGGGGTCAGGAGGCCCTCGTTAAGCCGGGGGAAACCGCCTCCCGCACCCATGCCGTCCATCCGCGAGTCCGTGGACGAGGAGCAGCACGCCGGCGGCAGCGAGGACGGAGCGGGCGCGAGGGCGGCGGATCGGGAAGCTTTTGGCGAGTCAGTTGGGCCGGCTGGAAGTGTCCCAGGGGTATCGCGGTGGAAGGAAACCTTTTCCTGCAGCAACATCCTAAAAGCACTGATATACGCCTCACTGTTGGTGGTATTTTTGGTCGTGGCACACCATTATGATTTCCTTGCCTGTCTCGGCCTCTACTTGATATCTTTGGTTTGGCTTTGGTGCCAAAGAGATAAGCAAACAGTAAAAAACAACAAGGCAGACTGATGGAAACAGTCCCAATCGGCTTTAGCTGTGGTTTATGACATGGGCTTCCGAGGTTTCTGAGGATAGATGACACAAGGCTCATGAGGCAACATATACTTTTCTTATTAGTAACGGTTGATGGATTTACTACATGTTAATGGGCATTATATGTTTTGTATGACACATACGATAATAAATGCGGTATATTCCCTATGGGAGGATGTTTAGTCTCTGTTATGAGTAAGGACCGTTGGCTTTACGGTCTCATGTCCATTATGAAGGTATAAAGGAATTAGCAGCATCCTGTGGAACAATGATCAGCTCTTTAGTACATTTTGAGGTGTAAATGGAAGCCATGTGTGTTCTGTATATGTGACTGCCACATACAATTAACAATTTAGTCAATAAACTACGTAGAAAAGTACTTCTGAGTCCTTTACTTAAATAAAGCACATGAGTACAGAACAATCTGAAGATACTCCTCCTTTCTATGTTTTTTTTGTTCTTGTATGTAATCAACCTCCAGACAGGTACTGTGACTTAATTCTACTGCATTCATTTTTAACAATTATTCTTTTGATTCAAACGCTACCCATTAATTTTCTGACTTTTAGGAAACCATGTCCAGTTGGCTGATGTGGTCTGTATATTTTTCTACTTTCACCCTGCAGTTCAGCAGGTGTGAATGAGAACAGAAAGGTGAGAGTTGTCAGTGGTATGCCGCTGACCTGTGGTCATGTACCGAAACCAGAGCGACCTGCTGCATTTCTGTGTGTTTCTGGTATGTAGATTTTTCTTTTGTTTTTATCTCGGGCTACATTCTAATCAAATCAAGTGGGCTGTTATCAGTTTAAAAAATATGCTTGGCATCAAGCTAACCTAGAGACGTTTTCGAAAATGTTCTGTTCTTATTGTTTAGGTGACAAAGCCAGGGTTTCACAATCAGTTCCTACACAACAGCAGCTGTTTGAGGGAAATTCTTTGAATCATTCCTCTTCTGGCTCAGTTTCTTATCTGTCTCCTGAAAGGAATGCAAGACCTCTTCCCAATGTGCTGCTTGTATAAACAGCAGGGAAATCGTGCGAGGTGTCTATGTTATTTTCTTACATATTTCAGCCGTTCACAACAGTGTGTCTGGTAAGCTCCTCATTCTATGACCAGTACTCAACTTCAACGCAGAGTGGTTTGATCTTAGCATAAATAACAGTGTGATGGTCCCAAAGAACAGCTCCTGCTTTCTTAATTCCATTGAGGCTCTTTTTTGCTGTTTGAGGTGAGAACCACTGCTGGACTTCAGGGCCGTCCACTGTTCAGATTTATCATTTAAAAAAAGATACACTCTTGTTTTTTTGTTTGTTGTTTTATCAATTCAGCTAACATCAACATTTGTCTATGCACCAAATAACACAAACTTATTCAAATTTTAATCATGACCCTTCATTTAGCAACATATGCCTTTTGTCAGTATGTTTATGTGGTTCGAGCTCTTTTTCAACATCTGTCAATAACCCCATTCTTCAGTCTGAGCTGATGTTGCTTTTACAACAGAGCCCGTGAGAGTAATGATAATAATTTATCATCTGCAAGGGTGGAGCCTATTTTGGCGATGTACCATCACAGCGTGTTGGCAGAACCCTGCACCTGTTGCACTGACTACAATGTTTAGCACCTCAGATGGCAGCCAGAAAACTGTCTTCGCATCCAGACTGACGGATATCTCATCTCTTTATGAGTGCATTAGTACTGCAGAGCAGAAATACATCTAGTCTACATCTAGTCTAGTCTCCAAAGAATGTATTTCAGACACATGTTGTTCTTTTGAACAAAAAAAGATGACATGTGAGTATGCTGATGTTGATATAATAAATCAAGCATGACTATAGATATATTCTAGCGTATATATTCTAGTTTAAACCACACAATTAAGGGGAGATGCTTACTTTATGAGCAAAATAAAAATGTCAAATGACTTACAGATGTATGTCTGCTACGTCAAAACTTCAAATTAAGCTACTTCACAGAACTAACATGGTTTAATAGCCACACAGCTACATTCTAGCAGGCAGTGTCACAGTGCATTCCCAATGCAAAACATATGTGCAGCTAGATAAACAGCACTGCAGCCATCTTGTGCTGGGGTTTATTTTGGAACAGTGGAATACTTTCAAACTGTCAGGGGAGCTCGAACAATTTATAACTAGGGTCTGAACGGAAGGTTTAAATGAAAATACATTTGTCCACTTCAGATAAACTGTACTTTGAATCAGGAATACAAAATAAATCTGAATAATTTTATCTAGAAATTAAAGAAAAATCTAACTATCCATCTTCAATTGTGTTATCAGCTGCCTATAAGAAATAGTCATAATGTCTTCCATTTTCTTTGGCTTCATTTACGCGGAAATGCAAAGACAATACAGATTAAAAAGACAACGACAGATATAACAAATAACCATCAGTCACAAACTTGGAATGTCTCAGCACTGTAAGATAGGTCCTTAAAATATATGATATTGGACAAGTGGAGACCAAAAGAGAAAGTGTCGGGGCTAGAATGAATGAAAGAATTAATCAATAAAAGAAAGAAATGGTGCAAATGAGGCTCTGTAAGGAGAGAAATGAACCCTGACACCATTGGGTGGCACTATATAACCAAATTTGTTGTAACTGATGAATCACAGTTTGTGCAGGTTTGAAAGATCCCCCTGTTATGACACACCTGATTCAGATTAAGTAGATCTCTTTAAAGATTGTTAAGCTCTGCACAGCCCTGCTGATGCTGTGTTAGTTTGCATTAGGTGTGTTGAAGCAGGGAAAAATCTCAAACTTGCAGGA
>CAJRST010022223.1:3931933-3958965 GCA_907169785.1 Menidia menidia | reverse complement strand
TCATTTTCTTTTTGTTGGTTTTCTTACACGGTTTAAGGAATTTGCAAACAGAAATCTAATATGTTGCTTCTAATCAGGTGCTGATTTTCCCTCTTTTCTGACTGTATGATCCTCATCTTTTTTTGTTTTTTTTGCAACAGCTCGATCTCTCATCTGGGGAAAATTCGCCTTCTCGACGTGGGCAGCTGCTTCAACCCTTTCTTGAAGTTTGACGAGTTCCTCACCGTTGGTATCGACATAGTGCCTGCAGTGGAGGTGCCAGTACTTCTCTGTTGTTGTCAGCTTTAGCAGAAAATCTGTTTTTGTTTTTTGTACTTGTTCATGTAAATAAGACGCGTGATATTTTTTCTTGCCCGGTTGCTTGTAATAGAAACCACAATCGACACCAGAAATGAGTCACACGGGTGTGAGTGTGTCGGCCTGTGTGCACAAAGTCAGTCAAAAGCAAAAACAAAACCAGTGTTTGCGTTCTGCAGGGAGTTCTGAAACAGAGCCAGTGCAGTGGTACGGTAGTTACCGGTGTTGAAGTCCCCCTGTTTCACTGGCTTTTTCCAGAGCGTCTACAAGTGTGACTTCCTCAACCTCCAGCTCCAGCAGCCCCTCCAGCTGGCGGGCGACGCGGTGGACGCCTTCCTCCGCCAGCTCCACAACCCCATCGACGCGCTGCCGGCGCAGCTGTTCCACGTGGTGGTCTTCTCCCTTCTGCTGTCCTACTTCCCCTCGCCCTACCAGCGCTGGATCTGCTGCAAGAAGGCCCACGAGCTGCTGGAGCTGCACGGCCTGCTGCTCATCATCACGCCCGACTCCTCCCACCAGAACCGCCACGCGCTGATGATGCGCAGCTGGCGGGTGGCGGTGGAGTCGCTGGGCTTCAAGCGCTACAAGTACGTCAAGTACTCCCACATGCACCTCATCGCCTTCCGCAAGGTGTCCCTGGCCACCAGCAGCGACCTGGTGTCGCGCAACTACCCCGAGATGCTCTACATCCCTCAGGACTTCAACTCCAACGAGGAGGAGGACGGCGCCGACCTGCAGGCCCAGGCGCGCTCCGACTTGGAGGACGACCAGCTGGCCTGGGGCTTCGGCGAGCTGCCCGACACCCCGTACGACTCCGACTCCGGGGAGAGCCAGAGCAGCTCCGTCCCGGGCTTCCAAGAGCTGGAGGATCCCATTCTGCTCCAGAGTTAAGAGTAAACCAGCACCTATCATCCCTCCATCCCTCCCTCCCTCCCTCCACCCAGTCAGCCTTCCTCTGGCCAACCGTCTCCTCCCCCTCTTCTGCTGCGCTGCCAAAATTTGAACCCGCTGCATTCTTCTCCCTCTCCTGCCCCCTCGAGTCCAAAACAAAAACAAAAAAAAAATGCAGTTTGCACAGTGCGAAAGAGAGAAGTTTACAGATTATTTCTCATAGCCAGACTCTCCTGAAACTACACACTCTCATGGACACGCACACACACACACACTGACACTAAGATGGATATATTTTGATAAAATAGCTAGACATTTTTTTAAGAGATGGAAATTTGACGCGCCACTGATATCACACACACACTCAACCCCCCTCGCCCCGTGTTTTTAAAGCCCTCCCCAATCCCCCGCTCTCTCCAAAAAGATTTTAAAAGTACGAGTGGGCTCGTCTGCGTCCTGTAACTCGGTCTCTGTTTGAATAAGCTAGCGTCGCAGGTTGCGCAGTACAAAGGCCAAACACAGCAACCCGAGCAGTCTGGTGAGAGTTTCGTTGCACTGGAGAGACTGAGACGGAGCCACTGGACCGGCAGCGCTTGCTTCTCCGGTCACAGTCACACAGCTAGACTTTCTGAAAACCCTTCACGTGCATTTAGTTTTCCAAGACAAAAGGAGCAACAAAAAAAAAGATAATAATAAAGTGAGTTGTTTTTGGAAATATATCTATATATTCTTAGTCAAACGGTGGCGTTGTCCAGTGTAAAGTGTGGCAATGCCGTTTTAACTCGACATCCTCCGAGTGACTGGGATAGTATCTTTTTCCAATAAAGTGGTATTTGTAGCATTTTAATCACTTTCAGTATCATACAGTAGGAGTGTTATTAGGTTTACTAATGTGAAAATGTGACTGTTTACTTGTCCTGTAATGCGGTACGAGTGCAAAGTAGGTATGTTTTAAGCTCTTCTAATAATCGTCCTCACTGAGATCAACTTAGGAGTTAGATTTACAATCCAGCTTTGGTTTTGTCGTTTTTTTTTTTTAAACCTCGAATAGATGGATAGTAGCATCATAACATTGCAAGTCAGTGACATGGTGAAAGGATTTGAGAACATCAGGTGTGTCCCCGCCCCCTTCCTCCCCTTATTTTTAAAAACATTTTCCACTTCCAAACACCAGTTCCCTGCTGTCTAAATCGTCACCACAACTGAAGGGATTTGCACTAATTTACGGTTATTGTTTTTTGCAACAGCCGGCGAAGACAGACGTGAGGATACTGTGTGTGACACACCGGGAAGTTTTAGCTAAAGACACTATCAGGTGAAACCTTGGTTTGTGAGTGTGAATGCAAGGAGTGAACTTGCGTGTTTGTTCTCTTTGTCAATGACATTTTGAAAATTGACTCCAAAGGCTGTCTCAGAAAATGCAACTATTCTCCCCAGGGTCTCAGTGCAGCCCATAAATCATACCAATAAGTATAAGGTGCCTTGCTCATATTTATCTTGCCCCTGGAGAAATTTAGTCAGACCATTTTGATAAACAGATGTTAGGTTTCTTGGGCCAAACTGCACAAAAACAGTCCAGTTCTCCTTTTATCGTATCAAAAGGAGGAAACGTTTTATTGCTGGTGCATTGCTATGTATTGTTTTCATTCCCATATCAGTTTCAGATCTTTAAAAAAAGAGAAAAAAAAACAGAACATTCAGGCTTTAAAAGAATGTGTTTTGTGATTTGTCTTCCAGTGTTTTCTTTTTGAAGTTTGCATGATTCATCTTCATTATCATTTTCAATAATGCAGAACAATGTGTGCTTCTAGGATGGTTGCATTTCTCTTTTATAAATGAATGTAAATGTAAGATTTGTGTTTGTGTGTTTACTTTTGAATGTTTTAAATATAGCTGCATGTGCAGCGTGTGGTCTTATGAGGGTTCTGTGATCACGGAGGTGAATAGGTCACAGACTGATTAGTCTTTTTTTTAATATGTTGCCCGTTGGTTATGTTCATTATATTTAGTCAAGCTGTGCAAAATGCATCATACATGGACACCGTCAGTAAATAGTAACTGGTAGTTCTTACACTAATCTTAAACATTCTGGAGTGTCCTTTTTGCCCACATTGAGGGGGGTTCTGTTCGTGTCCGCATTCGCTGAATGATCAGCCTGAAATACTGTCCTTTCATTCCAAGCACAAAGTGGGCACTGCTGACCAAGTGTCGATGCAACAGCTAGAAATCAATCTCACACACCAGATCTCCTAAATCCGAGGAGACCCGGAAATACGCCAGGTCAACTCGATTTCAAGGAATTTTGTGACATCTTACATCCCAATTACTTGATTTGAAATAAAATTTGTCCCTCATCATGAACTTTCAGGTTTCTGTTTTTCCCCATAAGCCTTGCCAACTGCACATTTTTCTCTGGTGTTGCCAAAATTAAGCACCAACATGCAGCAAACACTGAGGACGTTTGACCTCAACAGCTACTGCTTAGCTCTTCAAAATAGTAACGGAGCACATAATGGTTTTCTAAAACAATTAGTAAACTGTACTGACGTTAAGATTCAATCTACTTTGTTATATATTCACAATTTACACCTGTCAAATCTAATACAATTCAGTACAAAAATAATCCATACTATTTCCTGGACCTCCGCGTCTTGAATTATTTTTGGCCCTCGTCATGTGCCGTAGTTAAAGAAAAATCATGGCGGCTGTCATTCGGCGAAAGTTTTGGTGCGACAAAGTTTTTGAACTACTATGTTTCTCACGCCAGTGATAGCTTTTTCACTCACGCAGTTCTCTCGGGAAACGTTTCACCATCGGACACGGGACGGGGATGTAAATTATTGGGAGTGGTAGCGCTGACCGGCGCCAAGACGCGGAGATGAGAATCTAAGTCTTAGCCGAGCTAGCTACTTCTCACAAGTCTGCTATCTGAAGTGAAGTTTGCGTCTCGCGGGATTTTAAATGTCGTAACGTGTAGATAACAGACTCTAAATGCACTAAGCCGCCGGTTTTAAGGCTTTGCTAGGTTCACAGAAAAAATGTGTCGTTTTTTCCGATACTGTATCAGCCACTGTCTCCACGCGGCAATGACCCGGCTCGAGGAGGTCAACGGGGAGGTGAGTATGTGGTCCTCCGTGCGGTGGCTCGGCTACCTGTCGGGTCTGAACCTCCTCGTGGCTCTCTGTTTGGGTCTCTACGTGCGGTGGGAACGCACGGAGGAGTCCGCTCTCCTCGTCATTTTAGTCCTCGCTCTGGTCGTCCTGGCCGTGGCGAGCGTGCTGTACTACTACTTCGACATGGAGCGCCTCAGCCTCAGCCTCCTCCACCTGTGGTTCGGCTTCCTGCTGGGGCTCCTCTGCTTCCTCCCCTCCCCCGACCCGGAGAGCGACGTCAAGGAGCGGGCGACCGACTACCTGCTGCTGGCCAGCGTGGCCCTGCGGACGTTCTGGGCCTTCCTGGAGCGGCTCCTGGGCTGCGCCCGGTACCGCCCCGCCGTCCTCACCTCGGCGGAGCGGCTGGAGCTGGCCGGCTTCGCGGCGGCCAGCGCGGCCCTGCTGCTCCAGGAGTCGCTGAGCGTGACGGTGCTGGTGGTGGCGCTGGCCGCCGTCATGGTCTGCCTCCGGGTGAAGGCTCTGCTCGCGCTCCCCGGCCTGGCCCTCTTCGCGGTGGTCACCGGCGAGCTGTTTTTCAAATCCCTGAGCTTTGCCGCCAACCCCTTCGCGCTGTCGTGTTTCTTCAGCCAGCTTCTTTGCGACCCCCTGCTGGACTGCTACTTCAGCGGGCTGTCCGTGACGGAGCGCTGGCGGCCCTTCCTGCTGTGGCGGGCCCTGTGGCGCCGGCTGTCCCTGCTGCCCCTGCTGGGCGCGGAGGCGGCCTTCTTTGGGCTGGCCGCGCGGAAGCTGGCGCGCGCCGACCCCTGGTACGTGCTGGTCCCGGGCTTCGTCGCGTGCGCGCTCTTCTGGGCCGTGTGCCACACGGTGTTCCTCATCACCGCGTGGGGCTTCCACACCAAGCTGAGCGACTGCCAGAGGCTGAGCCTGCACCAGGGCCCGGAGGACAGCGGCCTGGACAAAGTCATGGCCTCCAGGGGCATGAGGCACTTCTGCCTCATCGCCCAGCGGCTGGTCACCTTCAGCCTGCTGTCCACCGCCGCCGTGGCCGCTCTGTGCTGGCAGGTAGGGCAAACCGCCATTTGTTTTTGACTCAAACAAATGTATTTGTCCATAATGAAAAAGAAACGACAAACCGTGCTCTGCGGTTGTGGTGCTTAATGTGCCGCTGACCCCTCCGCAGGCGTCCAGCGGCCTCTTCATCAGCACCTTCCTGCTGGTCCTGCCCCTGGAGGCGCTGTTCCACGGGCTCTTCTACGAGCTGGGCAACAGCCTGGGCGGCACCAGCGTGGGCTACGCCGTGGTGGTCCCCACCAACTACTGCAGGTAGGAGTCGGCCATCCTTCCCCCCCATCCCGAGGCGTCGCAATGTGACGTAAACAAGGGTCCGTTTGCTCTCCCCTCTCCCCCCACCAGCCCCGACGGCCAGCCCACGCTGCTGCCCCCGGGCCAGGTGCAGGAGCTGAACCGCCGCTCCACCGCCATGCTGAGCGACGTGCAGCGCTTCTTCGCGCACCACCTGATCCAGAACTTCGGCTGCGACTACTCCACCGGCGGCCTGGCGCTGGACGCGCTGCAGGCCAAGATCAAGGCCTTCCTGGAGCTGCGCACGGCCGACGGCCCGCGCCACGACACCTACGTCATCTACTACAGCGGCCACACGCACCGCAGCGGGGAGTGGGCGCTGGCAGGTGGGTGGGTGGGCGGGGCCCCGGAGTCCACTCGTGGTCACCCGGGTGAAGGGTTCTGTTTAAGCCCGCCATGTTTTTGCGTCCGCAGGCGGAGACGTCCTGCGGCTGGAGCAGCTGCTGGACTGGTGGCGGGAGAAGAACGGCGGCTTCTCGTCCCGCCTGGTGCTGCTGCTGGACTGCCACCACTCGCAGCCCTGGGTGCGGGCGGTGCGGCGGGCCGAGGGCGTCCACGTGGCCGTGCAGGGCGCCACGCTGGGCGCCGGGCGGCCGGGGGACCCCCCCCCGCAGCTGGGGGACTTCACCTCCCAGTGGGTGGAGTACAACTGCACCGACGGCGGCGCGCGGTGGTCCGGCGGGGGCCGGGCGGTGGCGGCCGACTACGGCGTGTCCAGGCACTGGAGCGACTACACGCTGCACCTGCCCACGGGCAGCGACGCCACCGGCCACTGGAGCCTGCACTTCCCCCGGCCCACCTACCCGCTGGTGCAGCTGGCGCTGTGGGGCGGGGGCCTGCAGCTGCTGGGGCTCTGCGGCTTCTGCCTGCGCTGCCTCCGCAGGGTCAAGCTCAACTGGTTCCCGCCGGCCGTCCTGGACACCGGGCAGGGCTTCAAACTGGTGCGCTCGTAGAGGCACAAGCACTCGGGACCTTTTGTTGTTTTATTTTATACACCGATCTTTCTATTTTGTACCCTGAAACTGAGGCAGCTACTGGTTTGTCACCAACCAGAATCGGTTACTTCGAGATGAATAAGATGTAAAAAAAAAATTGTTTTGTTTTTTTCAATGCCAGTTTTCATTCTTTGGAAATGTTTGATTGGAGTTGAAGGAGGTTTTTCTCGCTCCCTGACCGAGAGAGAAGATTAAGATGCAACAGAGCACAGTTTTGCACATTTGAACTTTGTCCCTTTTAGATCCAACTCTCACCTTGATGCCTTTTTAAAAAAAACAAAGAACTTAAAATCACCAAATAATCCACTTTTTTTAACCATAAACCAAAGAGGCTGCAGCACATTCTCGTTTCTCAGGCATGAAATATTTCCTAAGCAGCCGCTCTTTTAACGATGTTTTGATGAAATGATTCCTCTTGTATGCTTTGGGTGTCTGTTTCCACTCGCAGTTTAGGCCGTGAAACGTTTCACGTGCGCGTTTGTACTCTAATGCTTTAACTTTTTTATTCCCTTTAGTTAGGGGTAGAATCTCTCAGTTGGCCCCCAGCTGCTTCAGACTGTGACCACCCTACAGGCCGAGACAATATCAGCCTCAGGGGGCTCCGTCTACTTCCTGGGGCTCATTCTAGTTTACTGTGCTATGCAAGTTAATCACAATCAGTTTAAGATATGTTTCCTCTATGCAATAAAAGTGAAAGTCGTTGCTTAATCTTTGATTCTTTGTTCGGTCTCAAATCAAGACAAAGCGCTTGTTTGTTTTTCGTGACTGCATTCCAACGCACACTCCATCCACACAGAAAGCAGGTGTTTGGCATGTGGGGGAATTCTCAGTTTAAAAGAATTCATTCCTTCTCCAGACAAGCTGAATTTATGTTAATTCATTTCTCATCTTAAAAATACAGTGCAAAATACAAAGAAACCAGCGTTATTTCACATTTTCAAACCGCATTCCTCATTAGTCCCTTATATAATGACCAAGCAAACACAGAATCCAAATTTAGGGTTTTTTTTATTGAAAAAGTTATAAAATTATGTGGAGCAGCAGCATTTTCATCTGTAACATGTTCACATTTACATAAACCAGGTTGAAAATGGCATATTCTGTACAGCAAGCTGTCGATCATGACTGCACATGGCTGAAAAACACAACCCCCCCCAAAAAAAAAAAAACCTGTATACACCGCCCCCACGTGTCCATAATCTGAACTGCAAAGAAATCCCAAACATCAGATTAATCTAAAAGCTCTTTCTTTAGGTTTATTCCTACTTGTTCCTTTAAGAAAACATAGCTGGTGTGCAAATGAAATAGTCACTTTTAACCAAATCAACAAAACAAAAAACAACCGATCTAAGCTGGAGCCTGGAAAGACGAGGGAGCAAAACCAAATCGGCACAGGATGAGAAATACACGATGAGATATTCTGACAATTGTGTCAATTCTGAGACAAACGGTTGGACTTGTGTGAGAATAGGCTGTAGTAAAAACAAATGGTATTTAGTGTTTGGCAAAAATTAAATCCTAGCTGACCAAACCCTCCCGTGTTAACCACAGACTGTTGGATTACATTCACAGATATCTACTCTCCTCTAATCAGCAACAAAACACAAAGTCACCACGAGCAACACAGATTTTTTTCGCGTTTTTCCTCGTACAGATGACCGCTGACAGCCACAGGACAAAGGCAAAAGTTTTTTTGGTAGCAGTTGTTCAGCATGATGTTAACATAATTGGGTTTTTTTTAGGATTTAAAGCTTTTTTGTTTTTTTTTTGGTCTTACAACAAAATGTTTCCAAACACTGAACTAGAGTTGTAAATAACAGGTTACCTTTGCTGGATAATATCTTAACTAATCTATTTCTTTACGTCGTCGTTGGTTGAATAAAATATTTGACATTCATATTCAGTGTTCTATTAGTCCAAGTGTTTTCAGAACATTTGATTTACTCCCACATAAAAGCATCAAATTCACAGCCGGAACAGTTACACCATGTTGGAATAATCAAGAAGAAAGTTGCTTATTCATTATTGGATGAATGACAGCTCTGTGCTGACGATCCTTCCTTCTGGAATCCGGATGTAAAGACACTGATAGTCTGTAGCTTGGTGAGGGAATTTATGGTCTTTCGGTCCTCTTCTGAACGCTGGGCGGCGTGTTGAAAGGAGCTGGGTGTTGGTGGCTTTGGCTGAACAGAACTGAAAGGAGCCGATTCTGTTCCCCAAAACAGAACCGGGCCCAATTCTTTATGCCGCTGTGGGGGGGGGGGCGGACCTGTGTTGTTTGGCCGCTTAGCTTCCTGTCAGTGTGATTGTCGAGGATGAGTTCTTTAGAGAGCTGCGGTGCTTCACCAAAGAAAAAAAAAAACCTCCAGCACAATTTAGTGTTCGTATCCACCTTAGTATTCTCCTTATTATTCTCCAGAATTCTCCTAAGCAAACCAGAGTGATGTAACATTAAAAAAAAAACCTGACTGCATCCCACCAGTTAAATAACAACTATACTGTACATTTGTTTTTTTGTTTTTTTTTACAAACTCCTTTTTATAGGAACAAGCTGAGGGGAGGAACAAAAAATAAAGAAAGAAAAAGAAAGGGCTTTGGCTGGTTTTCCCTCGGTGCTGAACTGTAAACCATGTGCTGAAGCGCACGTTCCTCGTGCTCCAACAACTGAACCCAAACGCGCCGGGTCGTTAACGGAGCCAAAAATAACCCGATCTACAGCGGCGGATCCGTTTAGTTTCAGCGTGTTCTGTCTATTTTTGGATAAAGTGCAGCTGAGAAATGGGGAAATCTTTTGATTCTTGGTGGAGAGCCCGTCGTCCCGCCTTTATATGGTTGAAATTTGTTTTTTTCATCCTCACCCAACATTCAAAACATAAATAACAGGAAAAAAAAGAAACTTTTCATGTGTTTCTTAAAAAAAAAGAAGAAGAATCTAGAATGAGGTAAATCATCAGGTGAAAACTCCCCTGCCCCCCCCCCCGGCCCACTCAGTTCATGTACACCAGAACAAATCTACACAGCGATGGAGCGTCCATCTCTACGTCTTCCCGCCCTTTTCCCCTCCCCGGTGAAACCTGGTTCCTCCCCTTCAGCGGAGGGGGGGGGGGGGTCGTTCCTCAGGACTTCCTCTGCCGCAGCGTCTCAGAGCTGCCGTTCAGCTTGCTCCGGCCGGACGGCGCCGCCGTGAAGCCGTTGCCCAGAGGGCGCTCCCACTCGATGGGCGCCTCCTGCTTACGCCGGCGGGTCTCTTTGTAGCGCAGCGTGATGTCACTGTGGGGAAAACGAAGGGGGGGGGGGAGAAAAAGAAAAAAAGAGGTGGACTATTATTAGATAAAAATCAGCCTGAGGAACACGTCGCCGGACTGGTTTACATTCCGATTTATCAGAATTTACATTTGATAGATGCAATCATCATCTGTTCTCTTAAAGATATGAAGCATTCCTGTTACTCTCATGTCTTTCACATTCTAAGCTCTGCCTTTGGAATTTGACCTGCTGTATCAAATCATAAGGAATCAAACAGATTTAACTAACCCTAACCTGGGGCTGCCTCTATTTGTCAAGTCCAGGTTCAGGAATGCCGTCGGCCTAAATATAGTGTCCGCTGAACAAGTTTTTTTCCCCCTGGTTCTGGGAGCATACAAAACATTTTCCCTGCACACGGACTGGCTACCCCACATCCTGACCTTAGCGGTTTCACGTCGTTTTAAAGCACCCATCGTGCTTTAAAGCCTTTGACGCGCTGACTGTGTAATGGGGGGGGCTGAAGGAGACAACATGCTGCCTAATGCACCATCAGTGGGTGTGTGTCTGTGTGTGCCAACAGCTCTCCGGGATGTGGGTTTCATTCTCCTGCAGAGGATTTCCTCTACTAAAATCTCTGACCAAAAAAAACAAATAAAAAAAGCCGCGAAGGGAAACGAGGAGAATGCATTCAGGCGTCAGGTGCCAGGCAGGACATGGAGACATGAGGAGTGGGTGTGCACCGTCTCCAGGATCAAAAGATCCCCCGACGACTATAAAGAGGTGAATTGCAAGAGAAGAAGAAAAGCTGCTCTAGAGATGGAGTGAAGTGGGAAACGTATGCTCTCCTATACCTACCTCTCTGGGTAAACTAACTCCTAACTGCTGAGCATGAGCAGGAGGAGATGTGAGGGATGGAAGGAGGAGAGGAGAGAAGATGGAGAATAAAAGCATGTATGAAGCCTTTCTTTTACCCTACTAACATTTGGTGTGTGCAGAGAAGGAGTTTTTAAAGTTAAGCGTACAGGTCTGGGATCTCTGGCCTCCCAAAGATTCAGTGGACCACAAATGTTAACATCTGGCCAGAATTGTGATTTTACTCATCTATTTTCTTGGTATTTATATCATAATGCTTTTTTTTTTTTTTTTTAAATAAATCGGAACATGCTTTGACTAAAACGCGTTGGGGCTTGGCCAATCTCAACAGCTGGAAACGGAACTTCTTACCGGATAAAGAATCGCCAGAGGGTCCAGATCAGTATGAGGAAGATTCCAAAGAACCAGCACTGCATGACGAAGAAAGGGATGGGCAGCATGATGGTGTTGGGGTCGTACTTGACCACGATTAAAAACTCCGTCACTGTGATGGCCGCCACCAGCCACGCCTGCTGGCCCAGCTTCTTGTGGAACTTCCTGTTGGAAAGTTAAACAATGCGGTCGTTAAAAAAATATATAACAACCCCGGCAGGGCTTCGGCTGCCTGACGACTCACGGGTCCTCCATGAAGTCGTAGATCTCCCGCATGGCCACGCCCCCGACGTTGACAAAAAACACCAGGCGGAGCAGCACCAGGTAGTGCTCGGGGGGCATCCACAGCACAAACTTCAGGTAGAAGGTGTTCAGCTCGGCCAGGAGGAACTGATGGGAGAGAAAAAAAATCAAATTAAATCAAATTCAACTCACCGTCCCTTCCTAATGCACACACCCCGGTGGCGTGAGCGTCTTACTGTGAAGATGATGCCCAGCACAGCCACCCAGCGGCGGAGGTTTGAAGCTGGCCTCCACTCAAACTTCACCCAGCTGTACGGAGTAAACTGGAATGCTATGCGCTTTATCTTCCCCCTGTGGGCCGGAGGGCGGAGGTTATCCATTACAGAAAAACGTACACCTTCTTTGGCTAGTCAAGCCAAAGAAATTTGTTTTAGTTTTTTAAACAAACAGGCCGTGTAAAATCTCTACTCCTTTTCTCTGCATAATTAGAGTCCTACTTGTAGGAGTGAATGTTCCAGAGGCCCTGCCACTGATACGGCTTCATCGACAGCCACGCCAGCGTCTTCATCCCACAGTAGATGCCCAGACCGTTGCACACCAACACGTCCATGATCCACTGTATGGGGACATGGGTTCGATTAAAAGGGCGACTGAGGTCCTATGTGGCTGTAAATCCACCCACGCAAAGGATTAGACATTCTGGGAGGATCAGGTGGGAGTGAGCAGATCAAGCTGGACACACGTCTCCCTCACTCTTCTGTCTGGTCTGCTGTGCTCTATGAGGGACGGTTTAGCATACTAAAGGGAAAAAAGAGCTGAGCTCTCCTCTCTGTTTGTGTGTGTGTGCGCATGCCCTTTGAGACAGCCTAACCTTTTGCTTAGAGAGCTGTTTTCAGCACTGCGCACAGACTCAATCCCCTGCATATTTCCAGGAAAACAGGAAATATCTTCAGTGCTTTAGCAATTCGTGCAAACATAAAAGGAAATATCATTGTTGGGCTTTGTAAATAACTTTAGAGTAGGGTCTGACCTGCTCTGTTTGGAAAGTGCTGCGAGATAACTATTGTTGTGATTTGGAGCTATATAGATACAATTGAATTTAATTAAACTGAATAACAGGCGAAAACTTTATTTCTGCCTGTTATGTTTTATGATACCTGTTACTCTCAATAGGTAACCTGTTCCCAGTGATTTTCAGTCCAGTGTCAGTGTCCAGTTTAACAGCTTTTCTCAGCCTTTACTACCAATCGCCCCCTCCCAAAGAATGGTTTGTCAAAAACGGATGAATGACTGGACAAAAAGACACTTCAAAAGGGGCAAATATCCACAAAATACAACTTGCAGACCAAACAGAAGAGAACATTAAAAGACCACAAGAAAGTCTGGCCCCTTGGGAGCAAAACATTAAGAAAAGAGGGCTTGATTAAGACTTTAGATAATACTATATTCCAAATGTGTCAAAATGCGTATTTTACAGCAGACAAAGTGGGACAAAGGGGACTTGTAGCAAAGTCAAAACACAAACAATGGGATACACTCCGTAGCGGATCTTCCCTTCGTTCTTAAACGGTACTGTTAATTCTTAATCTGAGCGTCCTGCTGCCGTCTGTGGGTGTGAACAGGAATAATTGTACTCACATGATCCCACCAGCACTCTGAGAAGTTGGGTAACTGATGCTCCAGGCTGTATTCCAGGAACTCAAACATGACACTGATTATCATACACATCCACCAGTCACGAATCATCAGAGTCTGGGAACAGTGCAGAAATGGGAGGAGGTCAGCATAATAACAGGGCCAGACAGTCATGTTAAGTGTGTAGGACTGAAAATTATTCGACTTAAAGCGCAGTTTTATAGCTGCTGTGAGACCGTAGCAGCGTTCATTCAGTCTGTGTAGAATTCTGTTCAGGTTTGTCTGTGGCAACGCGTTTGCTGTACCCACCTTAATGTACCACCCCAGGAAATGAGCTGGCACAAAGCCATCCATCTTGTCCTGTTAAGAAAAACAAATGTTTATCAAAAAGTTTATCTGCAGTCTATATGGACAAACCTGCCCTGCTATGACATACATAGCACACAGACACTAGAAAGGCCTCAGTGGCACTAAGAGTCCCCTATGACCCAAACATGCTGATCTGTCTACGTCAGGGGTGTCAAACTCCGCTCCTCGAGGGCCGCTGTCCTGCCAGTTCTAGATGTTTGCCCGCTTCAACATACCTGATCCGCATTTAATGTGCCAATAGCAGGAACCAAGTCTTAAACTAGTGCTTTGAGCTGAAAGGTCAGAATAATAATGGTTGAGGATGAAAACGCACAGCTGTGATGGTTGAGAACT
Source organism: Menidia menidia (assembly GCA_907169785.1). Classification (NCBI taxonomy): domain Eukaryota; kingdom Metazoa; phylum Chordata; class Actinopteri; order Atheriniformes; family Atherinopsidae; genus Menidia; species Menidia menidia. The sequence goes on along the minus strand of CAJRST010022223.1, from coordinate 3,945,236 downwards.
ACATTCAGACACATATGACCTGTTCTAAACAGGCTGCTAAATGACGCAGTGATCTGATGTAACTGAGCATGACGGCAGCGAGGCACCCTCTGACAGTTTTACTACTTTAACATCCTATAAAGCATCTGTGGTGCACAGGCTGTGAGAACTCTAAAGTCAAACCTGCTAATGTGTCACAATAACCTTTCAGAAATAATCTGACAAAAACCGATATGAACACCACGTGTTTATATACGAGACATAGGGCCCTGTTCGACTCCTACAGCTTCTGGTAGGCAGCGGCATGATTACGTTAATAAACACCCATCTAAACCGTTTTACCCTGCCCTTTACGGTGCATCTAGAGTGTGTTTATTCACAAAACCATTCGCAACTGACACCATTTAATCCTTATTAAAGTGGCTCATCGATCCTCCGTGCCATCTTTCCAGCTTCCCCATTTCAACTCAGTCACGAGACAAGGGCTGTGTGACCACATGACACTGGTCTTTAAGAACCCCACATGCTGGCCGAATCCAGCCCCTTGCCCTCTGCACTGTGGTGCCCATGTGAACCCCCCCACCCCACACACAGCCTGGGCAGCCCACTGACCCACTCAGGTGGTACAAAAATGTATCCTCCTACCCAGATGTTATGGAAGGGGTCTGTAGTGTTTCCAGGGTCGTACATGAGGCAGTTTCCTCCATAATCTCGCTCAGGGAGGGGCACCCCTAATTTGGGGTCGATGTACTTCATGAACTGCCGTCCGTCGTGCACCGTCTGTGTATCAAGCAAGTTGTTAAGGAGCAACATAAAAAATGAGGGAGCGGCCCCTCCCATTGAACAGAAGTATTCCTTTATCTTTAGTCTGGCATCAGAATAGGCTTCTAATTGATAGAATGCTTTGGGATCTCAAACCTGTGGTATCTTAGTAAGTTTAATTTAATTTGAGGGAGAACAAAATGGGGAAATTCACTTCCATCAAAGGAGAAAAAGGCACAAGAAATTCCAGTGTTTTGTTTTAGTTTACTAAATATTGCTCAACTGGAATTCTTCCACACAAAGAACTTTGAGGTCAGGACTTTCAAATCTGAATAGGCCAAAGAGAACTGCGCAGCTCTACCAGACAGCATCAGCACGTACCTGAAACAGGATGAAGATGAGAAAGAGTTCGTAGACGACCGTCACACACAGCCAGAACCTCCAGTAGGCTACGGGAACAGAAAGACAAGAGCTCACTCTTTTACATGAAAGACAATTCTACATTTTGTTCTTCTAGCCTGTCTATGGTCTGAGCATCAGATGGATAAATACTCAGTTTCTTATAATATTTTGAGCTGGTGGAGGGATGATGGCCTCTGTGTCAGAGTGTTTTCTTCCTACAGTCACCTCATGCGGGGAGAAGAATGATTGAGTACGATCGTCTAAACTAGATTTTCTTTTTTAATGACTGTATGAACTGGATGCATTTGGAGTTCAATTAACTTGGACTGGTTAGATTTTGATTGTAAAACAATGAATTGGATTCTAATTGGCTTGAACTGTGTTTATAAAGTGCCAAAAGATAACACTCTGGTCGTCTGATGTTGCCATTACAAAAAACCCTGAATTGAATATAAATCTTCTAAATTTATCGCAGGCTAACAATGAAAAAGAGCCCACATTAAAGTGATGTTCTGGATGAATTATTGTGTGGTTTGGCTCTCCAAAACTGACATTCTGCAGGAGTTGTGGGTTGCCAATCTGAACATTCTTCTGGGACGTTTTTTCTCCCCAGGATACAAATCTGTGGAGCCTACTGATGTGCAACGAGGTGGAGAAAGAAAAAAAACCCACCAGACCCACAAGACTCGCTGAACAGGTCGGAGAGTTTGATCCAGTCAGCCTGTATAAACAGACAGAAACTCGGTGCCATTGTCTTCTATCCTGTAAAATCACCGGGGCAACGCCGCACAGGTAAAGCAGGAGTGGCAACAGCCAGCACTCCTTATGAGAGCGCATCCACCCCCCCAAACGCCTTGTTAAATTCCCTCAGTACCTCCTTCCTTCCTCCCCTCTGCCGTTAGTTATTGTATGAGGGATTAGGTGTGTCTCCAGCATAAACGCTCTGGATAAAAACCCAGACGAGCATCTCTTGTAAGCGCAAAGCGCCTTTTAATGGTGGCATTTCTTACGTTGCGTCAAGTAGGTGAACTCCAGCGCAAAGGGAGTTTAAAAAAAAGTGAGTCTATACAGATAATTCCAGGATACATAACGAAATAAATTAAAAAGCAGCACTGGCCAAACTTTCCTCCACACAGCTTTGCAGCCTGACTAATAACTCCTTGTCTTCACATCTGGAAAAGTATTAAATAATATATAATAACTATACATATATCTTTATATTTCAATTGTCAACAAACAAAATAAATTAAACAGTTTATGACAAATCGGCAGGTTTTCATGAGAAACCTGTAACGCCTGAAGAGCACACAGTGCTGTCTCCACTCCTGTGTCTTACACAACTCCAAACGTTACAAAGTAAAGACAGTCATTGTGGAAATGTCACATGCCATTGTGAGAAACCGGAAATCTGCCACGAATGGCAAATATCACATGTGCCGCAGAATTCTTCCCCTCCCCTTTTTTCCAGGCATGTCTGAGGAAAGGATGAGGAACAGAAAAATAACTGTTGCTCATCCTCAACGCAAGTATGAGAGCAGCTTATGTTACCCTTACACCACTACCCGTGCTTTTAAAAGAGAATGTAATCCCCTTTTCCTGACCTTGGATAAAATTTAACTCTAAAATCATTTTGGAACTTCACTAAAAGAAATATGTCTTGTCAGCTTCTCAGCACAACACGAGCTGTTACAACAGCAGCTGCTGAGTTGGACAACAGTTTGTGTGCAGGCTTATTGAAGCAGAGCGGGCACAGGAGTGTTGTGGGTAGGCAGTGAGAGAAAACAAACACAAGAGTTTGTGTTTGGCTTAGTTAAGATCATGGTTAACTGTATCATTTCAAATGCAACACGATAAGGCAACACTGGGTTGCCCTCAAGGTTTGCTTACACTAATCTTGCTCTGAACATCAACACACTCCACTTATTTTCAACAGCAGTGGACGTTCTTCTACACGTCTCCTTTTAATTTGATCATTCCATTCACCGAGCCACCTACAGAGGATTTCTGTTTCATATAAGAGCCTAAGAGGTGATCCTCTAATGTTGCTATTGACAGAAGTTATTGTAGGTTCTTAGGCTCAGGGAAGAACTGAGTAAAAAATCAATACCACCTTATGGAGTTAGAGTAAACACATGGGGTTCTGTTGATAATAGCATGCTAAATGTACACTACAGCTAGCAATGATAGCTGAAAAAAGAAGGTACTATCAGTACTGTAGTTGTAGGCAGGATCCTTTTAAGCTTTTTAAACAGATGCAATCACTCTGTTAGACTCATCTTACAAGCGGAAATGCAAACTATGTATATAATTTTGCATCACAAATGCGACTTATCATTTTGGGTGATGAAGGGCTTTTCATACCTGGGTGTGGTCTGGTGAAGGGTCCATCTTTGGCTTGTGTCACCCCGAAACAGAGAAACACCAGGATGCTGGCCACGATGCCTCTGTGGGCACACGGTCACAAACAATACAAACGTATTTAAGTACAAATTCCATTATTTTTAAGACATTAGTACCTTAAAAAAAACATACACTCCTACAGGTAAAGAAAAAAAAGCCCGAGCTGAAGCAAGAATGTCATGGTGTTTCATCCAAGTCAGATCAGGAGATCTGGCCAGCTGCTGCCCCTCAATTCATACTGTATTACATTTTGTTCTGAACTCACAAAAACACGGGGCTAATCGAAGCCTTGCTGCCCGCCATCAGTGTCGTGTTAAGATCTTACGACAAGGAGACCAGACAAGGACCCTGGACTGAACTTACCAACAAACAGCACATGTATACACACTAATGAGTGTGTACAAGAGTGTGAGCAAAATTCTGATTATGTGTGCAACTGAGTGCATTCAGCCACCAGGGAGAAGCTCTAAGGTCTTTATCCTGACCAGCCCGACTTTGCTGACTGCAGCAAATCCTGTTAAGAGCCTTCCTCAATCTCTGGCTAACACACCCGACCACAACTGTGAGTCGCACACACTGCCTCACACGCACGTCCTCGGAACGGCTCGGCTTCCCTCGGCTTTCCCAATCAGCCTCCTCAACACGTAGCCACTATGGCATACGGGCAAATGGAAGTAAAAGGCCGATAGACATAAGAAGCTGTGGTGCTCTGAGGAGTGTGATTAAAACCTGCCTCTCGGCGTGAAAAGGGTTTTAGGACACTCCTTAACATCATGTCACACACAGTTAGAAATGCGAGAGGGTTTTCTTTATTTTGCTCCCAACCTTCCTCTGGTGGAAGTACTTCAGGGAGTGAACACTAATGTTACAGTGGCAGGGCTGGCGTTGGCACAAAAGAAACCCCCAAAAAACAGAAACTGCACCAATCGTTTGGCAATCAGCCCTGTTTCTGTTGTCCATCTGAAAGTCCTGTTTTCTCTTCTAAAAGAATGAGAACTTGTCATTTCTAATTATGATAAGATTGTATGGAGATGGACATGTTTTTCTTATTCTTTTTAAAAGGCTGCCATGTGAAGCCCAGCTGACAGCAAAAGCTGTGGAATCATGAAAACTCACTGAACATTTAGACAAAATCAACACTCCATCCACTGGCCTATTGACCAAAAACATACCAGTTCCGTCAAAAGGCTCCAATGGATGATGTGAGTCTGTGGGACAAACGTAGACGGCTAACCTTTTAGTGTTGTACGCCGTGTCCTGAGGAGTCTCCTCCAATAGGGTGACGTAGACCAGAGCGCATGTGAGGATGAAGAGCACCGTCACCGTGTGGGCCCGCCTGCCAAGGAGGAGAGCAGATGGGCAGAAACATGAGTGCTGCGGGAGGCGAGGAGTCACACAAAGTCAAAGGAAACTAAGATGATTATGTTTTCCAAGGTCATTGTGGGAGAGAGAGATGAGGAAAACTCTGCGCCAAGACCAGGTAGGCCACTGTTACCCAGAGATGTTTAACAAAGCCGGCCGAGTATGGAGAAATGATAACTGTGGTGTGTTGAAACAGATTTCTGTTAGGAGGACAGATGAAGACAGCAGAAATTGGATGTAAAAATGGGAAGTGCAACAAAATGATCTTACAGTTAAAACAGTAGCTTTTGTCAGCTTCATGTTGACAGGACTGAGAAGCCCCTTTTATCAGGTAATATATCGCACACTAATACCCAGAGTGAACTTGGGTTTGAAGGCCATGACGGGTACTTTGGCCTGATAACCCCCATCAGCTTCCAATAGCAACTACACTTTGACCTCTAATCACATGGAATCTGTTAGATAGCCAGTAGATCCATGCCCTCTGTGACATATTTATCAACATAGTTAAACAAATCCTGTACTCAAAGGTGATGATTAAATGCTCTATGGTGCCAGAAAACACATTATTTGCCAAGTTGTCCTTTGTGAAAAGCAAAGTCTTAGGAGGCTTAAAAAAATTAGTTTTTGTCTAAAAGACAAAAAGAAATCCATGGAACTCTCAGAAAAATTGCTGAAAAAAGCATTCCATTATATAATGAATGCTCACAACACAGCACCTGTATTCTAGTTTTGGCTGAGGAGACTAAATGTCCTTGTATGGAAAAACAGTTAAATTAGAGCAACATTTGCTTTTAGTCAATTTTCTTCAGTTCGGGGGACTTTTTTTGTGTGTTTGATGGAGTCTGGTTTCAACTGGCTACTTAAGAAGGTACAAGAGCTGTGCTGAAAATCAGCCAAAGGAAAACAACTGCTGACAAAATGCTCTCCAGCCCAGCAACTGACACTATTTTTGTTAAACGTGCCGTCTGTGATTTGTTCTAACAAACTCCTTCAATCAGAAAATCCTATGAAGCAATGTGACCTTGCGTCAGCCCACAGATGCGGGTCTCCCTGCAGGCTGCCGTTAGATAAACCCCCGCCTGCTGCACCAGCACCACTCTGTGACGTGAAGTCACAGTTTCGGAGGAGCGGGGCTTCGGAAAAACAGAACAGAAACATGTTCGGTCCGTTTGGGGACAGTGCCGGAATTTAAAAAAAAAAATCTGATATGGCACATGATTCATCTTATTACCGTTATCACTTAAAGGTTAACAGTTCTCATGCAGGTCACTGCTGCCATCCTTCAAAGTGGAGAATGTACCCACGCTGCCAGCCCTTAAGCTTAGAATCTGAGTCATGGTGGAGTGTGTCATTCACATTTTCTCTTCTTATCTAACCTGTTGAGCAGGAGACCGGGGGGAGGGCCTAACTTCTCCCTTGCTTGACAACCAAATAACACCAGAGGAGAAAAGGCGCTGCGGTTTTTCTCATCCAGCAGCAGACTTAGATCACAACCAACAGTGCTGGTGTCCTTGTGTTTGAGCATCCAAAAACAAGCTTGGAGTTTCTGTCTGAACGGAACCGGATTAGAACATAGGCCCAGAAAAGAACCTGATGTGGTGTGAAAGGTAAACTGTAATGTTAAAATGGGGAAAATAATCCAATACAGCCCCCCCAACCCCCAGGCCAGCAAAGGAACACGCCGTGAGCCAAACATTTCTTACCTCTGTAACACTTGGGAGCCTCCCACACGAAACCTCCCCGCCTCTGAGCTGTGCTCCACAGAGGGATATCAACCGAAAGCAACACTCTGTGTACTGCTAGGCTGCCGTAAGGTCTGCATAAAAGCAGAATCTGTTCCTTTCTGGCCCAATTCAAGCCACCACCATTTCAAAGAACTGGTAGACGATTTGGCAGAGGTCATGCTTATTCTTAAACCACAACAGCCAAAAATATATTTAGACTGTGTAGCTAAGAAGCTCCACAGCAGTGTGTTTTTTCTCTCTCATCCCACTTCTTTTGTGTATTTATTAAACACCCAGAATGCCTTATGGCCAGACGCTATACTGCTGCGGGGCCATCCCTGACTCCAAAAGTCTGCTCTACAAAATTTACAGAGCACTCGATCATTTAAAACTCACAGGCCCGAGTCATTTGGACAGCTTGGCAATTATTTAGAAACAAAGAACTACACATGAACTTGGTCAACGTTTGTTTAAAAATCATGAAGTAATCCTGAGTGGAGATCTTTGACGAGACGTAACATTAGTCTCCACATACCCACGCATGCACTAACTCTGGCCCAAATATCCCAACAGAGGCAGACTGAAGAACTGAGGTAAAAGAGAGGGTTTTTTTTAAAGTCTGCAGAAAGGGAATGTCGCTTTTCCAGACCAGCCGCCTGCCGTCGTGTGACACCTGCATCTGCACATATCAACAGGCTCACTCTTTGCGTTGTTGCGTCAGAGAATGCACGCCGGGTTCGGCCCTACAGGTCGCAACAAGGACGCAATATCTCCCACCCGACTTCAGGTCTGCCACAAACAAGGCCGGTGCCTTGTCAACAGAATTGGCTGGACGTGAAGTGCAAACGTCAGTGAGGGTGCAGAACACATGCAGACAGACGCCTTCAACCTTGCTGATGCCTCGCTGTCATTTGTCAAAAGCAAATTTCAGCCTTTTATTGAGATTCCCCAGACTAGGTATGAATCAAGAACACAAATATAGAAGGATTGTTTTTGGTGTTATCAACATAGGTCTCTTGTGTCTGTCTTTCAGACAACCTTGATTCATGTAACACACCTTGCTGACAACACACACACACACACACACACACACAAAAACATAGATCTCTCTGCGGGAGCTCAGAACTGCACTGACACAGACAGGGGGGTTTACTCACCAGAAAAAGGTGTTGGTCCCGTCGTCGTACACCTCACACTCCACGTTCCTCCGGTACAGATTCTCCCTGGAGGTCTGCTTCATCATCTTGGCTTTGGGGGCCGTGCTCTGCTCCGGACCGCCGGGGTCCAGGGAGCCGTTTTTCACCTGCTCGGCGGCGGTGGCGCACTTGCCGGCGGCGGGGGCTCCGCTCGCGGCCGCCCCGGCTCTCCTCGACTCGGGCTTGGTCATGGCTTCAGCGACCGACCGACCAACCGCCCCACAATGCTCCGCAAAACGCTCCTGCGCGGTTTGATATATCCCTGAGCGCTACCCCTCCTCTGTCACCCGCGTCAGCCCCACCCAAGTGGCTGTCAGCATCCTGGGGTGGTCGGAGGAAATGAACGTTACTAAGGAGGATAACAGGGAGGAGATAATAAACCTGAAAATCACGTCCTACTGTCTTTTTTAAGCCGTTGACCTGTCGTGCGAAACCACATAAACACACGGTCGAAACCAATAAGGAACACTTTTCTTTACTTTTACATCGCCTGCGTTATTTCAAGATGTATTCCTAATAAACAGACAACATTTTTCTGTTTTAGAAATGGCGACCACTGACACCTTCACTTTGGGAATATTAAACGGAAAGATAGGAGTTAGTCAACAAATTACAGTATCTCCCAGGCAGTGAACGCAGCCTCGTGTCAGGCAGATTGCTTAACCGCGTTTGCTATTTGTAGAAGTCTATTCTTTGTCAGTTTGACCTTGCTTACGAGGCTAGGTTAACTAACAAGCTTGTTATTAATTAACTAACCGGCATGAGACCATTATCATGCACGACGATGTTTAACCAGTTATGCGGAGAGGCGGTCGGACACGTTAGCTTGTCATTCGCCGGCTGTTAATATGAGCTAACATCACTTACCACCTCAATTTATGGGATTACTGGCCGCCGTCCGGATGAGCTCGTGAGCTGCTACCGCTACATTAGCACGGACATTTAAAATCTGGCTTCACGGCTTGGTAAATGCAAGTTTAGTCTCCCGGTGGCTCTCAGACGGAGACTGCCGCCAGTGAAGCCTCAGGCGGACCACCTCAGAGTGCCTAACGACCGACCGCAGATACACAGCGCATTCTACACAAATTAGCACATGTGCGAGTTTGAAGTTGTGAAACAACGGCGTTTCCGGTTACAGTCCTTCAAAAGAAAAGTCCCACACTCGGTTACAATATGAAATGCTTTTATTTGAAAGCTAACTTTGAACGCGGGAGTCTATCGCTGACTATTATTTGTGTGGGTAGAAGGATATTGACAGCCTGACCTTTCTGGCGGGTTTATGTGAGGGGCCGTAAATCAACCCGCGTTACTCAATAGAAAACTATCCATCATTTAAATTCCTCACCAGCATTCGATTAAATATGAGGAAATTAAAAACAGTGAGTGTGTGTGTTTATTGGTTAGAAATAGTTAGGATGTGCTATTCTGGGCCGAGTGAAAACAGCATTGTAATTGGGCAATTCGATGGACGTCACATCCGGCTCCTCCTCGCATAGATAAAAAGTAAATAACATATAGTCAGTTGACTTTATTTTGTGAAAACGGTGTGAAAACGGTGAAGATAAAGGAAAGGAAAACGTGTGTGTGTTTAAATTAAGGTGCACGTGGTTTAACAAGTGTAGTGGATCATAAACTTTTACCACAGAACTTTTGTATTCTCATAGGTAAATGAATGACCTGTGACTTTAGGAATGTATCTGATGTCTTTTTAGCATTTTTACTGCTTTAAAGAGCTGTGCTGCTCCTTTGAAAACATTTTTGACATTTTCAAAGAACTCTCTTTCATACAATGCCAACAAATAGCTTCACTGTTACCTCCATATTTATATTTGCTGTCATATTTTAAAAGGCATAAAACAATCTATCAGATTTGTCTTAAAATATTCCTTTGTGCATGCAAGATAAATATTAACATGAATTGGAGGAATTTGATTTGAATTATTTTCATATAATTGGATTAAAACTTGATGAAAATAAGTCACAATTGTAATTGTCCAGATTTGGAGAGATATTTTGCTGTGATTTGAATAATATCGCTATTGAATGCTTAATTATCTATCCAGAAAAAAAGTAAAATCCATAGGTGGTGTGTGCACACCTGTATGCATGAAATAAAGTGATAAACAGCAGCAAAGTTCTCAACCAAGTACTCGTGGGTCCACATGATTAAAATTAGGCAGTTTGCTGGTTGGAAGCATTCAGGAGTTTGTCAGCCCAATGCTAAGGAGAAAAGGGTTATCAGGTTATTTCCAAACTACTTGGAGTCCTTTGTTCTACAACGAGAGCAGTTACTGACAAGTGGAAAATATTCACAACAACTCTTCCCAGACGTGGGTGCCCCAGCGAGTTCACCCAAAGGTCAGACTGGGAAGCTGCAACAAAGGCCCAGAGCTCTCAGCCTGGAAATGTCTCACTTAGCCTGTTAACTGTTAAAGTTCATTACAATACTATTGGAAAAATCAAACAAGCGTGGCCGGCCTTGATGACTTGCCAGAGGAAAGTCTTTGTTCTCATAAATCAACATGTTAGCAAGGCCCCGGTTTGAACGGTTGCTGCTGAGCTAAACATAAGAGTAGTTTGGCCACAGTGTCCATTAAGCAACACCATGAAGACATGCATTGATGTCAAATTTGCTACAGGTACTCTTCAAGATGTTATACATTGGGGTGCTTTTTTTCAGACACTGCATGTCGGCTTGGTGATTAGGAAATCAGTCATGTGTAACATGATGTGTCGTGTGTTTTATTTATTTATTTCTTTCAATCATGGACCAGACTACATCTTAATATTTGTTGACACATAACAACTTGTGTGAGGTCACACTCATCTGACATTACATGGTGGCTTATTGGTTTGAATTCAACTTCCTGGTGCTTTCAAGACTCATAAATTGGAAACTAGCAAAGATTTGAAATACTATTACATTTCCATTTATCCATTTTGCAGACACTTTTATCCTAAGCCATTCACAATGTAATTGTTATTAATGTAAATCAATAAATGTATGTAAATCAATTTGTTGCACGGCTTAGCTTTTAAAACAAAGTCACTTTATGCATGAATTTGGTTTGATTTATTGGATAACCCAACTAGGAAAACCACCCCAGCTGGATGTGCCATATGTTTATTTCAGTCTTCGAGGCACGCAGAAAGGACAGTTTTATAGGTCTCATTTGAGACTGTGGGATCAAATGACCATTTATCCTGCTTTTTAGCCCAGGAGCCATGCCTGCAGCTTCTTTCCAACATCAAAAGAATCGCTTTGTCCAGGTGAGGGGTCTGACTGGGGGATGGGATGGATGGCAACGCCTCAAATGTAGGCCTTTAATGCCTTTATGGCCCAGAGGTCAGAAGCACAAACGCAAACAGTAAGGAGTTACTAAGATAAATAATGTGCATGGACTTCTGAGAGTTCTTTGTGATTAGTTGTTTGTCTACTTTCTATCTTTTTAGTGCCACGCGGGATCTGCAATATCTGTCTCTCAGTGTAATCCAAAGCCTTAAACAAAAGCTCTCTCACATACTGCGAAATCTGCCTTTGCTCTGTCCACTTCATCTACTGGATCTCTGTCTAAGGTCTGGGGAGCCTGCGGGTTTCTTTTCAGCTAGGACTGAGGCTCCTACATATTTTCATTTATGTCAAAGCATGAGCCAAGTCTTCTTAAGTACGTGTGTACATGGACATGCGCGTGCACTGTAAAAATGAAAGAATCATTCCCCAGCAATCTTCAGACAGGTCAGAGATCATCGTATCTGCTAACCTTCCGGGCCTGCAACCCTGATGAAAACAGCAAAAATCCCCTCTCCCTTGAAAAAAAAGCAAACGAAGACTTCCCCCTTCCATTTTAACGGCCATACAAAAGACCATCTGAGCAATCTGTTTTACAGACGGGTCAGAGAAACACAGGTATTCATACCACTGTACAACATAAAACAGCATAAAAAAGATGTGCCTCAGCAGGTTTAATTAATAGGCACTTCCGTAATCAAAATGTTTCAGTTCTGTCAATCATCATTACCTGCGAACCAGAGCATGATAATGTTCAGTGCTCTACCGATTTAGAAGCACGTGCACAGCAAATAAATGGATTTAAATCCACCATTACAAGGCATTTTAGTGATCAGCTCTCAGGCTTAGAAAAACAGACCACTTGCAGTAAGGGTTGGCCACAGACAGAGGGAGCCAAACATCAACAAAAAGATATTATCTGGAATTATCAAATATTAGTATATGCCTATGGTGAAAGAACTATATGTTTAAATTGGACAAAATTCAGATTGCTCTGCAGTCCCCTTGCTGAAAATTGGACTTCACAGGGATGTAAATATTTCGAAAATGTGTCAATGTTTGCATGAAAATAAAAAGTCTTCTCTTCACTCCATCTTTATCCATCACACTGGAAGATACAAACGCTAACTGAGAGGGACAGAACTGAACGGTGGTGAGCTGATTCCCATCATACCCACCGGCTCTGTTATCCATCGGTCCGAGGCTCTAATGTCCACCTTTCAGAGCCGCCCGGCCTCGTGGGAGATGTCAAGTCATTGCATAGGCCAAGTCAAGTTGCCTGCCTGGTGTTTCCATGTGTTTTTGCAGTTTGGATTATGTTCACAGCAAATATCTGTGAGAGGATCTCAGCCTGACCCTTTTTTTTGTTTTAGCCCAGTCCTACATAGGCCCATCAGTTTCCTGTTGACTGGTCCGTCTACTTGGTGAATCCACTTAAACTTTCAGCTGCCCTGCAGAAGATGGAAAAATGCAATGGAAGTGTTTAATGTACTTGGAAATGTGATTGTTTGCTTTAAAAAATAAATAATAAACGTGTCAGTTGAGTTTAACTGAGGTTTACGAGCAACGTTCCCTAATAACCTAAAGATGGAGAGTGGCGCAAAACGAATATATAAGATACCTTTGTGCCAAAAAGGATCAGTTGATAGACAGGATTAGAAAAAAAGAAGTCCTACTTTAGCCTTAACATACACACAGTCACGCACACGCACAATAGCAGCGCCACGGGAGTCACGCGTTTGTCCCCAGGACGGCGCAGGACGCAGCGCTGTTCGCGCTGTTGGGAAAAAGGTGGGAGGTGAGAACAGGTGACGTCACACAGGGATCCGCTCTGTCTCTGTCTCTGTCTCCCTGTGGCCCCCGTCATGTGACTAGAATGGCAGCTCTCTCCGGGGAGGGGCAGCCGCCAGGGGGCGCTGGGGGCCGCCGGGGTCCCCTCCCGAAGGCGCAGTCTGCGTCCCAGACCATCCATCGGCTCTCAAACTAATTCAGAACCGCCTATTGTTCTGATGATATTACAGCGTGCTGCACTGCAAAGACAGCACGTGCACGCGCGAGTTAGAGCTGACACGCAGTTATATAATCAGTTGCACTTAGATGGCCCAGATGGATTTCAATGAGTTGAAAACCAGCTGAAATTAGATAGATAGATAGATAGATAGATAGATAGATAGATAGATAGATAG
>CAJRST010022223.1:3848507-3931923 GCA_907169785.1 Menidia menidia | reverse complement strand
GGGGGTTTATCTTTTTGCGTGTGGCTAGTTTTGGACATGTCCCACGTCCAGTTATCGTGCAGCGCGCTGGAGCGGCTGGTGGCCCGGAGGACCTTCCCCCTCCACCGGCGCACCGGCGTGTGCCGCAACCTCTTCGGGCCGGTGGACCACGACGAGCTGAGCCGGGACGTGAAAGCCGCCCTGCGGGAGGTTTCCGAGCGGGACCAGCAGAGGTGGAACTTTAACTTCGAGGCCAACGCGCCCCTGGACGGGGATTACGAGTGGGAGGAGGTGCCCGTGGATAACGCGCCGGCGTTTTACCGGGACGCGGCGGCGCCGGGAGACCGGACCCGAGCCCCGGCGACGCCCGTGAAGCAGCAGAGCCCCTTCCCGGACTCTGCCCTCCCGGAGAGTCCTCCTGCGGACGTACTGGAGCGCTTGGCCGCCCCCGAAAGCGTTGGCGTCGGAGGCAGTGCCCGCCCGGCGGAGGCCAACCAGGAGAACCGCGCGGACAAGCTGAACTCAGGGAGCCGGACGCAGGCTCCGCGCGCCGGCCGCAGGAGACCGGCCTCTCCGGACACCAACGCGCACATCACAGGTGAGCCCAAAAAGCGTGTTTGGAGCCGGGCCGGGATATGGAGCCAGTATTTGGTTCCGTCTAAGAATGTCTCAAAGGAATGCCCCGAAAGCCTCCGCTGTTTAAAATAAAAAAAAAAAAAAATCCCATCGTTACTTTTATTTCTAAGGTTGACTGATCTTTGTTTTTATCCTTTTCATAGACTACTTCGTCAAACGGAAGAGGCCTGCTGATAGAAAAGCGAATGACATGAGCTCTTGCCACCTTTCCAAGTCTCCAATCCCGCTGGAACAAACTCCACGAAAGAGGATCCGTTGAAGGTAAATATATATCTGAGCTCTTTTATCGCTACTTTTATTATGGGTGACAATAATTCGGGTTGATATTTATACAACGTTTAAAATCACGTAGAAAATCTACAGTCAAATTGATGATAACTGGAACATTGGGTCTACTTTGTAAGTCGCTTTGGATAAGAGCGTCTCCTAAACGCATCAACACAAACATAAAAATCTATTTCCATTGTTTCTAATTCGGTTTTTAATCTGTCACGTTCCTAATTGCTCGAGATTAGATGAGCCAGACAGTTTTATCAGGGTGGATATATGTGTGTGTATGTGTGCGTAAGAGAGAGAGAGGGGGTGGGGGCGTTTTTTTCTTTTTTCTTTTTTTTTTTGTGGTGGTGAAATGGCAGTAGTAGCGATAGTAGTAGCTGTAGTAAGAGCAGGGGTTGGGGGAGGGGGAGAAGTGCGTCACCGTGTGGCGGGAAAAGCGCGCCTCTAAAGGGGCGACGCCCGCCCGGCGCGCCCCCGGCTCCCGGTGCCCTCACACCGCTAACACCGGCCACTCACCTCCTGTCCTGTTTCCTTCCTCAGATGCCGTGTTTTTTTCTCTATCCTTTTGCACTATTTCTTGAGGATTTCTGTTGAGGAAGAAAAAGAAGAAGAAGATGGGGGGAGGGGGGAGAGGTTGTTGGTGGAAAAAGCCGTTTTTTATTCCCGTCGGAGGAAAGAAAAAAAGAGGACGGAGGGGGAAACAAAGAAGTCCCGGCCGTGGCTCTGCTCTCCGGACCGGACTCTCAGGACTCAACGGTTTGGTGGACGGAGAGGGGACAGACGGAGAAAAAAACCAACAACAACAACAACAAAGCAAGTCAAAACACAAATAAGAGAAGCTCCACCTAACGACTTCTATCCAGTACAAATGTAGCATTCATTGTTGCTTTTGCATACAGCCACTCGACAGTGTTAAATGTTTTAACATCTGTGCAATCCTAAAAGAATTTCTTTAAAAGAATACACTGGCCAAAAGTGTACAGCTTTATAGAGACAACAGCCTATAAATGTTTATTTCTGTTTCTGTTTTTGTTTTTCTGTCAAATGTATATATATTTTTAAGTTTATTCTAACTTAAGTTATTTGTGTTTCTATTTAAGTTTCTGTTTATTTGTTAAATGCCTCCTTGGTTTAGACAACGGGGATATCTCTATTTTTTATCTTAATATTTGCTGTTTTGTTTATTTTATTATTATTTTTTTTGCAATCATGTAGCTTCACCATAGTTGTACACACTTGAAAGATAGTTGTCTTTGTCTCTGAGCCGTTTGTGTTTTTTCATACAAGTGCCCTGATTATGTCTTGTTTGAAGATGAGAATAAAAAAAAAAATTCTTTCACTGCAACCTAAAAGATTTGTCGGCTTATTTCGCCGTTTGTTTTTTTTGGTTTTCCCTTCTGCTTCCCTTTTTGTTCTTCTGAAGCTGGCTGAAACTGAGATATGAGGTCGTCTCAGACTCCTGCATCTCTGGCAGCATTACGAAACAAAACAGAAAAAAAAAAAACCCTTCTCCTTTTGGTCGCAGGCCGTTATATCGAGTGGTTTCCTTGAACTTTACACCGAGCTGCATACTTCATCCTTGTGTCTATCTGCCTCCGTGGACTCTCAGACCTTGCGGTGGTTAAAAAAAAAAAAAAAAAACAACAAAAAAAAAACACAGCATTCATGAGACGCAACCTTGATGGCAGCTGCGGGATATAGGCATGGATTTAAAGGCCCTTTTCGCCCCTCTAAAGAAGCAGCAGCTGCCTTTGGATCTCCGCTTTGTCCGCCATGAAGACACCCCCACATCCACCCGCACTCAACAAGCCCTCTAAAGACCCCCCCCCCACACACACACACACACGCACACACACACACGCACAGTGTTTACCCTGCCGCACGCAGATACACCGGGCGTGGAGGCCACCTGCCAGAGCTGGAAAAAGAAACCTACTAGTCTTTGTGATTGTCCTGGTTCTATTGAAACAAACCATTCAACAGGTCATACTTGCAAGTTTACCCTTAATTGAAAGAAGCCAAAGGACCGGCGCATGGGCCTATCCCCCCCCCCCCCCCCCCCCCCCCCCCCATCCTCTGCTCCATGGTCGCCTTATCTGCTCAAACAACCCCAACAACTGGCACGTTTAACCATATTTCCGTGACTTTCTTCGCAATTTTCGATGCCGTCGACTGTCCTGAAGTGTGTTTAGATAGGAGGGTGGGGTGGGGGGGTGGTGGTGGGGAGACTTTTGATGGGCAGAGTGACTTTGTCAGGTCTTCGCAGCCATAATCTGTGACAGGAGATTGTTCTGATTTCCAACACAAAGCGCTCTCCGGCTCCATTCTTTCCTTTTTGTTGCCATATGGCAAATCCATGTAGACATAGCCAAGACCCATTCAGTCGGCCTCAGAATGTCCTGCATCGGGGGAACAAAAGACACTTTGTCTGGCTGCTCCATTGATACCAATGGGCGAAAAAAAAATATTATAATTAATCTATGGCTATATCCAGCTAATTAACGCCCATATGCCCACGGGGAGCTGAGACGCCATTCAGGGGAGTTTTAAACTCTCAATAGTTGACATGTTAAAGACAACAGCTGTTTATGTGTTACTTTAATGAAGTCTCCGCTGTGTCGGAGACTGGACACATTCGGGGGGCTTCGGTCCCCCTGTAGTGCCAAAAAGGGTCATCTTCCTCCTATTTGTCTCTGCAGCTGTGTAACTATATTAAATTTGTCCCAGTAAACAGAAATGAAAGCGGTGTTCACGTTCTCTAAAAGGTATTCAATTTGAGCCATTCTGGGAAAGGTCAGAGGTCAAGGCTGGAAAATCAACGATTGAGCCTCTCTTCAAACGAAAAAAACAAGACTTAAAATTGTCCAAATGTCCTATAAATGCTTTAAACAGCATATCTGGAAAAAAAACAACTTTTTTATATCTGTTTCAAAGACTGGGACTGGGTGGAGGGCGGTGGTTGCTTTCGGCTCCACAGAATGGCGTGTATGACAATTATAACTTCATTTAGCCCCGTTGTAAGTATGACGGACATAAAGGAAAGAGATGACAGCCAACATAGAGACCTCATTAACATGCTTTCTACAATAGAATATCATTCAGCCAGCAGCTGCTGATGGAGAGAATCAGTCTCATGGGCCCCCGTAGACTCCATCTGACCTTTAACTCTGATGCACGGTTCCATTTGTCTCAGTCATCGACAAAATTAGCATCTATTTAACCACATATCAAAATGTGGTCAATATGAGTTGGAAGGGGTAAGAAAAACATTTTGGATGGGGGAGCGGGTCTAATTTAAGACGCTGTGTGAATCTATGCTAAACTAAAAGAAACAGATATTCCGTCTTTATACAAAAAAACATACGCACGTGGGATTATTATGTGTAAATATAGTTGTCCTATCTAATATTTTTAAGCTGTTTGCCATCTTTTTTTTTTTAAATGATGTAATCGGCCTGCTGAATTTGAAATTGGGATATAAAAATAGTAAATAGTAATAGTAAACAGAGGTGAGGGGCCTAAATCCGATCCAGGAAACTGCACGTTTCTCCAAGACTGAAAAACGCAAGCAAACAAAGTAGCCCTCTGTATATTTTTTCCTGCTTCTCAAAAACATAAAACTGACTGCTCATAAAATCCAATAGGAATGCATAACCTAACCCCTTTCTGATCACGTAAATGTTGCACCCCAAAATATGATTTGACTGGGGACACATTTTCCACCTCCCCACAAAAACACGCAATTACGCGACAGTCTTGCATGCAAAGACCGCAATTAAATATAGAAAAAAGGAGGAAAATCAGCCAGGGGTGTGTGCGGGGAAATTAGCATTTTCCATGACCATCTGGCATCGGCGCAGGCGACGGGGAACAAAGGGGAGCTGGATGGAGAGGAGAGGCGAGTGTGCCATCGTATTGACCTGCAAATGAGGCTTTGTCACCGAGTTAAAGCTCCCTGACCCTCTTCTCTGTAACCCCCCCACCCACCCCTCCTCCTGCTCTCACCGGCTCCAAAAATATTGTTTTCTTCTAAACCTATAGCAAGACGAATGGAAGGAAGCCCGAGCACCATGCTCTGCGCGCGCGTGTGTGTGTGTGTGTGTGTTCTGGAGCTGCGGATCTTAACCTGCAGGAGCTGGTGACGCAGCGCAAAACTGACCCCCCCCGGGTCTGTTTGCGTCATTAGGGTTTTCATGTGACAGGCTGCCTGATGTGATTTGCATCTGGATTTGATGCTAAAAACGAAAATAAAAAGCCAAGATCAACGATATAATCTCACCTGGTGTGTATATTGTGCCGTATACGGGCTCGTCCTCTTGCCTTTTGGGCCTCTTTCGGGCGCGTGTGTGTCGCTTTTCCTGGGACAAGCTTTTATCATTTTCAATTTATTAAAGAATGAACTTTTGGATTATTGATGACTTTTCGTTGTTTTCCTCCGTCTGATCTCGTTTGACGTTTTTCTCCAAAGGGCTCTAACGCAAACGCGTGGAGACAGGGAGGTTCTAAACTGTGTGGAAAGAAGCGTGCGTGATCTAAGACGACGCAAATGAAATCAAATTAAGAAAAATACAAATAGAAAAGAAGAAATCTATCACAAAAAATAGGCCAGGCATGTGGAGTTAAGAGTTTATTGGAAAATAAAATGGTGTTAGCATTAACAGAAGACATTTCCAATAAATTAGACTTTTATTTGGAGCTGAAGTCGTTTAATAATAATTTTAAGATACGTCGGTGTCACGTGCTTATTCCTTATCTTTTGATACTGTAACAAATATTTGACAATGGAGCATTTGACCGTGGATCTCGTAATTTAGGGGAATAACAGATAACCAGTCGATAAAGTTACTTTTACTTTGGCTCCAAAATGCAGACGTGCCATCGGAGCTTTCTTTTTTTTTCTCTTTCTCTCCTCCTTCTCTCATGGGCCTTTATTCCTCTTTACATCCACTCAGTATTCATGCCTTTGCACAACAAAGACCAGGCTCAATCCACGCAGGAGGCGGTGTGACAGGGAACTCGTGGCAGCTTTTCAAATATCTTCTTTCTCTGTCTCCTCCTTTTTTCTCGCCCTTTTTTTTTTCTCCCTTTGCATCTCGACTTTGGTCTCGGTCGGAGGGGGAGTGAATCGGCCTTCCACATCAAGCCTCCGATTCACTCTGCTCTTCCCTCGCGTCGAGGGGATCGGATTTAATTTTGCGCTCCAGAAAGGCCTGAATGTGATGGCCTAAAAGTCCTACTAAAATCCTCCTAAAAAGTAATGTAGACTGGAAAACCGGATGGCCAAGTAAAGGCCATGCTTCGGGTATTTTTTCTTGTTTCTTTCTTTCTTTTTTCCCCCTTAAACATAAGGATCAATATTAGGCTCTGTTGTTCAGATAGGCTCTACACCTACCAAATTTCTCATGATAGAAGAAACAGTTTAAATAGAACAGCATGTAGGCTATTCTAATGACGTCTCAAAGCAAAAACAATTACTAAAGTCTAAAACCAGCAAGCAACAGAGGCTAAAAATAAATTAGAAAATGACCACAAGGCTGGAAAAAAGAGAGAAAGAATGGGGACACCCTTGCTGCATTTTCTCAAATGGAATGCTGGCAATAAAAAACTAACTAGGAGTAGGAACTTCTTCCACCTTTAATCTGTTTTTTCAGTCTTTGAAAATAGTCCTCTAAAGAATATGAGAAAATCTAAGTTGCTCCATAAAACACGAAGGAACAAACTTGGTGTTTACTGTGAAAATGTTATCCATCAAGACTTTATCACATTTTTACAGAAGTCAATCATCCCACCATCAAGATGGGTTTGATAAGAGAGAAGGTCACAGTATGAAATGATCTTATTTTAGCCCTAAAAGCTGTGGGGGATTTTTTTTATATATGTGTCTCAGTCCATCTGAAGCAGTAAGGAATAGACATTTATTAAAAAGGAGAACATTTTCGAGTTATTAACAGATTATTTAAATTCTTTAACCCAACTATGACAAGTCAAAATATATTTTGATTGAGAAATTAGATGTTTTCAAATATCACACATAGTTAAGATTATATATACATGAAAAAAAATGGTTAAGTTACCAAGGCCATCTTATTTTTGACTTGTTGAAAATGTTTCAAGGAACATGATTGAATCCATTTATGTACACTGAAAAACAATTCACCCTATCAGAATAAAACAGTTTCAGTTTTAAAGTAATTCAGTGGGTCATAAGGACGTGTTTTCCAAAAGCGGGCTGTATCTTAATGGTCAATCTTTATTGGTGAGAATAAAACCTGAAAACAAAATACCGACCGACAGTAAAAAAAAAACAGACACTGTCTTAAAGTGACAAGACAACACACAGTGACATAATGTTGGACGTTTCTGAGTGCCGAGAGTGCCAATTAAGGGATTTCTACACTCTCTGGGGCCTCTTGTTTTGTCCTTAAAAGGTGAAAAGGTCAACCCTGTCTGGCGCCAAAACAGCGCACAATTGCGCAATCTTCAAGTGTAGCGAACAAAAACAAGAACAAAAAAACAAAAGAAATTCTCAAAATCACAGGTCTCAAAAATGTATCTAGAACTAATCTTTAATTGAAATTTGACAAATCGATTTGGGAGCAAAAGCTTGAATAAAGGCATTTTGGCAAATGACACCAAAGAGCACTAAACATTTACTTAAAAAAAACAAAAAGAAAGAAAGAAAGAAAAGAGCATGCTGTCAGCTATTTGTTCCACATGTATCCAAAGTGTATTCAAACACCCATGGCTGTTCTGGTCATATGACTTTACATCTATTGCTTTTAATGCCGCACGCGGACGTCTTTGTTCTCCCGAGACTTCAAACTTTACTTCCAGTTGCTGAAGCAGGTGTAACTAATAACGTTATGGATGGCTCATTTCCATTAGCGTGTCACAGTAAGCCCTGACAGTTGGGCCGGCGCAGCACAAAGCCCGCGCTGTGGCGCCCGCGCAGCTAAATGGAGCCATTGTTAACGATGTTAGCTTAATCTATGTCGTATCATCGCACTTCGGAAAATTGGTTGTGACATCGAAAATCTAGCCGTCGGTGCTTTTTCGCGTTTCCTGCGAAGGTGGCGACACGCGATGAGGAGAGGCTGATGGGCTGTTGGGAAATAGTTTGAAGGGCCGGAGACATGTTCATATGACAGTCAGCAGCTTTTTTAAAGACCAAAGATCAAAGATCTGACCTCTGACCTCTATGACATCATCAACAATATTACATTGTCAATGCCATTTGCCTTTGGAATTATTGTACATCCCTCTTATTAGGAGAATGTTTGATAAGAGCCACTATTAGACAGCCTCCATTAAAAGAGAGCTCTGATATTGTATACTGCTTCATTATATTTTGCTTCAGTGGGGACAGACTGTCTTGTAATCTGGGGCAATAGTTCTTTTGGCCAAATATCAATTTTAAGGTGTGCTTAAGCAGTTCATGGTCTCCGATCAGTTCAACTTTTTCCTGCAAAAAAAAAAACTCATCAGAAGTGTTTGCCGTGGGAAAAACCTTTAAGCTTTTAATGATGCATTTTTTAAAAGGTTAGCTGTGAATCTGTGAATATGCCAACAAGCCACCAAGGTTAATCTCAATCTTAGCCTCAAAGCACATTTAAAAAAAAGTCCCCTCCAACCAATGAGGTTCACACAGCGAGCAGCAAAATCTTTGGCTTTTGACTTAGTATTTTCCTTTGAACTAAGTGCAACAGAGTTTGTTTTCTGAGGAAACAACCGACACACAGACTGGAAATATAGACAGTTTGTGAACGGCTCGCTGACGGCATTGCTTGCTGCTTTTTCCCCGGGACCACCAACTGCAAATGTGATTGCATAAATAGACATTTATAAAATACCTTCTCATATTTGTGGTGTTTCTTATATATATATATGACAGAATAGGATGTGAACCTTTGACAAACTCAGTGAGAAACCCCGGTGCCTTTGCTTATTTTATGAGTTAATTTTGAGAGGACTCTTTTTCTGTGTTGGAGTTGTCTCCGAGGTACAATTTTGTAGTAAAACCAAGCAGGCAGTAATTGTGATTGTGCGTAATTCTGATTAGAAACTGCCTCCAAAAGCTTGAATCCACTCCTGATCTAGTTTCATGTCTTCAGATGACACATTAAGGCTTGCGAGTTCTTACTTAGCGATCCACGCTAACCTTCAAGGGAAATCATTTTCATGTGAGCCAAAGAGTTAGTAGCCGACTCTCGCTCCAAGACAAATCTACTGGCTTCTCACACACTGTACCAGTTAAAAAAGTGCGGCAACACGCAGCTCGGCAGGAGCAGGTCTGCCTCATTGTGGCCGTAATTGGTCGGACAGGACGGAGGAGGAGACCCAGATAGCGCGAAGATGACACTTGAGAAATGAGATGTAACTCCGTCCCAGTGCCAGTCCTGACAGCCAGAGTCCTCCACCTCCATTCTTCTCCCTCCTCCCTTTGTGCCGAGCCTTTTCAGGGGCCTCGGAGGCAAACCTGTTCCCCTTCACAACTCTTCTTCCCCGAGACGTGGGTCTTCTGTTGAGCGGCCGCTGTCTCGGCTTTATCTGTCCGTCCATCCATCTCCCGCGACGCCTCCTCTTCCTCGCCTCTCAGCCATTGGCCGAGCAGTTTTTTCTTCTCCCTCAATCATCTTGGCTCATAAAACTCGGAGAGGAGGGCGAGCAGGCTGCGTTTTCAGGGCTGGCTACACTGCTATGTGTGCACTGACTCGGACTAATGCCATTCACGCCTCACATTTGCTCTCCAGGTCCCCGTGAAAGGGGGACGGCCACCGCGGCCTTTATGGGACGCGCAACAAAGGCCCATCATTCATCGGGCTGCCCAGCGTCCAGGGGTGGATGAATCCAGGCTCATCCTGCCAGCACTCAGACGCTTGCTTTCAAGCAAAGTACCATGTAAAGGAATGGATTTTTTTTTTTTTTAAGCGGCGTCTGCAATTTTTTCTATTCGTTTTACGTCGTCCTTTTTTTACTCGGGCAGATAAATGGGCAGCATTTGCAGGGTGGCCGAGAAATACATAAAAAAATCCTCACATTTCGTGTCCCAGATCTGTGAATAAACCTCCACACAGTGTGGACTGCGTGCGTGTGTGTGTGTGCGTGTGTGTGTGTGTGTGTGTATGAAAGTGTCTGGTAGCGATACAGATCTGTAGCCGCACTCTGAGGTCAGCGAGCCACTATTAATCTTCACCTTTCCTTGGTTGTCCTTTCACGCAGTAGCTGAAGCTTTAAAAGGCCCCGTTGGCAGCTCACGACAATACCCAGAATGCTTCGGGGCCTTGTCAGCCTGTCCTAATTTGTGGCCGTGGGTCTGGGGTTGAATTCGGCCGCCGCTGGCTGCTTGACCCGGTGGATTAGCGACATCTTTCAGTCAGGCACGGAGGGCAGAGCCCGTTTTGCTGATACGCAGCCTGCAATTACACAGCGGGAAACGTCTGCTAACACACAGACCCGTAGCAATTCACGCAGAAACACGTGCACACGCGGGGCATGAATGAGTACGGACGGCTGGTTGGTATTCGGCCTACGCTGTGCCTGTGGAGAGCAACGCGACGAGGACGAGAGCGGCGGCTTATTTTCAGAAAGGCTGCAATGTGCAGGGTGTCGGAATGCCAACAGATCCTTGGCAGAGATGGGAATGTTTTGAATTCAAATCCAACCCCGAGAGGTTTCTCAAAGTATGGGGCCATTTATCTATCAGTGGACAGGATTTTTAGAAGCGAGGTCCCAAAATAAGTGATATTATCATTCAAGGATTTCTAGGTTTGGATGAGTACAAGGTTTTGGTGAAGTCTTTCTCATAAAAATCGAAAATGCTTCTCCTTGCAATCCTTTTTAAATAAACAATTTTCCAAATGTGTCTCTGGAAGAACAATTGAAGTGATTGGGATGCCCTTTAATAGGGTGTTACAAACATTTTTGACTGATGGTTGGTGTGTACATCTCTTCTGTTCTTGTGCTTTATTAACCAGGACTGTTTCTATCAAGTCAAAAAAATATCAAGAACATGAAAGCTGATCAAAATCTTCACAAAGCCTCGCGCAGTCAGTGTGCGTCTAAGTCAAAGGTGGTACCAACTGAGGTTAAGGTTGTTCATCAGTAAAGGTTGATTTAATACCAGGCTCTGGATGTGGTGAACCCTTTAGCTCAATGGCAGCGATTATGATGAATATTTCCATTTCTTTGCCATTGACCAGCGAGACGCTACACTAAAATTGTCACAGAATGTGGAGGAGATGGACCCAGAACCAGACACGAAACGGCAGGGGACTGGAGATGTTGGCAAAGTAAAAGAAAAACAGACAGAGGAACAATGAGTGAAGACATCAAGGAACCAGGAGCCAAGGAAGAAAATGGTATGAGAATGGACTGAAACAACCAGGGAGTTTTAAAAAGAATGAAGAGCGATAAGGAATTGGGAGGGAACTGTGGCTTATTTGGCATCTGAAGAGGGAGACCTTATTTTGGTAAAACTACATTAAAACGTTAAAACAAAGGCAGTGCTGAAATGAGGTGTACATCACACCAGGTAAAAAAAGATCAGACGTGGTTGTCATGGTCTTTGTCTCCTCCTCCATGAGGCTGCTGCTGACTGGGAGGCTGAATTTGTGTTTAATGGGAGAAGCAAACAGGTGGATCCTACTGGTGGGGATGAACCAGCCCAGGCAAGTCCCGTCTTTGTTGCAGTCAATCAGTAGGTGGGGTCAAAACAAAAAAAAAAAAAATCGCTTTTTTTATAACGAGTATCTAAACCAAACATTGAAAATGTATCGGACTAAAAGTATGCAATTAAGTACATATACTAAGAACATATACTTAAGTACAGTAGAGAATTATTCTTACTTTGTTACAGTACAAAACTACAAATGACCTTTGAGAGGAACTTGTAGGAATATATAATTTTTTTTCCCAATTCGCAGCTCGTGACCAAAGTTAGGGGTTGAAATAATAAAAAAGCGTAAAAAGGTCATACAAGCAACTCAAACCAAATAATTATAGGCTATAATTAAATTGTTTTAAGGTTGACAAACCTCACCAGCGTTGTTTCATTTGTTGCATTTTACATTTTACAGAGAAATGTTGTCAAGTTACCGACTGAATGTAACTAAGAAATGGAAGAAAAATAAGAACCAAAACAGCTCCAAACAAACTAATACTACTCTAATATTACTAATATTATTCACACATAGACTGGCTGTGGAGATCATGCGAGAGGCTATGAACAAACAACCTAGATCAGGTTAGACTGAATGACATGTTGATCTATACTGGCCTGTGCACATTTAACAATATTTTTTAAATGAAGAAGCTCTAATTCAGCAGTGTTTCACACGTTTTTAGTCATTTAGAATCCATAGGCAGTAGAGATTATTGTTCTGTTGTTTCCCCAAAACAAGATAACTATAGAATTAATTGCAAGTCTTACACCTGCACGCGGGGATGGATTTGCAAATGGGTGATTACAGAGAGCTGCATGTACAGCAGGTTAAGTGCAGAGCGGGCCTGGCAGCGCACGGCTGCGTCTCACAATGCGCACAAAGCCTTTAACGATGGGAACAGGAAAATTGGCAAACCTAACGTTGTGTCCTTGCCACCATCCCTCGGCCCCCCTCCCTCTGCCTCTCAACAGATGCTATGTTCCGTGAAGACACTGTCAGCTGCGCAAGAATGGGCTGAATTTGTCGACAATGACGGGGGACAAAAAAGAAAAAAAAAGGAGTAAAAGAAAAAAAAAGCATCCCAGAGTCAGCATCCCGAGTAAACAATGACGACACGCCGCCGTGGAGGAGGGTGCGAGTATACATGCTCTCTCCAGGAATGGGACCCATCGCTATGGAAACATGCTCCGGCCCCTCCCCGCTATTATTACCAAAGGATACACGTACTCGCACACACACTTGTCAGCTGCAGGCCAGGCGCTGTCTGAGCCCAGATGGTGGCAAACCGCATAACTCACTTATCTGTCTCTGGCCTCTAAAGGAATGCTTAAAGGCCTCTCCAATTCCCAGTGGACGTCACCAAAAAGAGACAGGGAGAGGCACGCCATCTGCTCCCAGATACCAGGGGCAGCCCCCCCCCCCCCCTTTTTTTTTCCTGTGCGTCCTCCAAATTCCCTTTCTTTCAAACGTACCTTTAAACCACCCCACGGTTAAGAGCACTGACCAGAGCACTGACCAGAGATAGCTAAATTTAAACAATTTTGTCTCATGATGACAACTTCTCATTTGTTCTGTAAGTATACATTTTGCTAAGTGTGTAGTTTAAATGGAGAGCAAAAAAAAGAGCTGTATGCTTTAAGTGATCACTATAGTTTAAAAGATATATGTAAATAATTCTTTTACATGAGAAAAACAAACCCATAACTAAGAAGTGGGTTTATTTATTACTATGTGTATACCACTAGCCAATTAAAATGCATACAGCAAAAACACACTTGGGGAATAAACTTAAAACCTGATAATATTTGATCATGCATACCTGCTTTTTTCCAGCTTTACTTCCCATCAAATTAATTTCTTTGTTTAATTGAAGTGCCGGATTGTGGGCATGTGGGCAGCATTTGAGTGTTTCCATTGTAAAATGGCACAAACAAAAGTCTGCCTCAGGCAGAATAAAATCAAATACAATTAAAAGTCTCTTAACTCAACAAATGCTGAAGGCCCAATGTGTGTAACCTTTGCTCAAACGACATCTCTCTTCTCTCGCTCTCAAAACGTCAGAATAAGCACATATTCCACATCTCGCTGTACGATTCCGCTGTGTTTAAAGGGCTGAAATCTGGCCACTTCCCCGCCACCCACCGAGCCAAGTGTGGCTCAGGTGTGTGTTCACCACATGCTGGTGTGTGTGGTCCGGTTCCTATAACTGTAACGAGGTGGTTTTCTTGGTAGTGCGCGTGCTTGCATGTGCACGCTGAGAATACTAAAAAATGCCGCTTGAAGGATCGTTGGACAGGAAAGGATTGCTAACTTCTTTTTTAGTTTGAATTTTCTGGCAGACTTTGTAAGGACCAAAAACAGGGTTAGGGTTAGTAACATCCACACAATCCAACTTGCTTTCATATGATTCTCTGTAGCTGGTGCTCAAACAAGATAGAAATACTTGGAAATACCTGAAGGAAATACAAAGAAATACTAATACTATTACTTTTACTAATACTAATACTATTGGAAATACTAAGGTCGAGGCGGTTGCACCTTATGGACTGAGTGAGAAGATATTCAGATGCAGTCATGTCATTATTATTATTATTATCATATTGATGTTTCATTGCAAAAAAGTCAGTGCAATATATATGTATAAATATAATTCTTTACCCTGTATATGGCTAGCTCTTAGCGCTTAGTTATAGAATACAATACAATACATATTTATTGTGCAGGTATAAGGTCTTAGCTGTTACACTGGTAGCCAAGTAATCGACATTTCGTTGTCAAATTCACCTTGTGTTTGTCGTGGAATGACAATAAAGGAAGTCTAAGTCTAAGTCTAAGTCTAATTTAACCAGAATCTTACATATGTTTGGGAGTTGGCCTCTACCAGACTCGTTGAAACAAAACCAAATCTTTTACATTGTTGTAAAAAAACGGAGTTAACCTGATAGAGAAATGCTCGCTCGAGTTTTTGGTTTTGAACAAGTCGGGGCAAGACTTCCATCCTGTGGCATAACAGCAGCACCAGCTCAGGACAGCTTCCTGTCAGCCGGCAACAAAAAAACAAAAAAAACAACTGTGGCCTAAATGACACCAGCCAAATTGGAGAGCCAAAAAGGCAAAAAGTGGGCGAAGTGTGTGTGTGTGTGTGTGCGTGCGCGAGCAGGCACGCGTGTAAGTTGATAAAGTGTACCCATGCAGACGGGACATGGTGTGTGTGGGTTTTGCTGAGTGAATAGCGATTGTGTGTTTTTAAAGGAGAGGGGGGTGTCTCCCTGCGTGAGTGTGAATGTCCAAGGCCTTTGGTGAGGGAGGCCGTGCGCTCGTCTGCCCGTACGCACAGGAGATTGTGTGTGTGGCGGCAGGCCGGACCGGGTTAGAGAGAGCAGTCTGCCAGTTGAAGTATGCCCCCATGTGACTGCTGGCAGAAGTAAAGGGAGCGGACCAGCTCCAGAGGAGAGAATGTTATATTTCATGCGTAAATTTGATTTCTGTTCCAAAGAAAAACTAACTAGACTTTGATTATGAGGAGTATGTCATTATGTATCAATCCTTAAAGAGTACTCAGCTTTTAAATCTTTGTAAGACATAGAAATGACCGTAGTGAGACAGGCCTAAAATAAAGGTTGCCGTTTAAAACCTACAGGGGACCAATCATAACACAGATCTTGTTTGACTGTAATGGAGCATCCCACTGCAGATCTTATGTGATTGTAACTCATTGGGTATCACAAAGGGATGGAGATGTGGAGGGCAGATGGAGGATAGCAGAGCAGAGATAACATTTTAGAAAACAGGTAGCGGAATTAACAGGTCTAACAAAAGGAGGCAAGAAGGCCGAACAATCTATATAGTGGCACTTGTGTTAAAATCAATGTGGGATAAACTGGAATGACGGCTATTACACTTTGGGTTGTTTATTTATAGCTTCACAATCACACAGTTTGACAATGTAATTAAGCAACTTTTAAACAGAGTGAAATGGAGCCTGTGTTGTCTTTCTGTGTTGTTAGAGCAAAAACATGTCACATTTAATCATTCCCCCCATAACGCGCTCATTCCACTGTAACATTTCGCTGCCTGTTAAACTAATGTACTTATGTACTTAGAACTAAAACACACGCATACACACACCACAAGACATACAAGAGCCCCAAACCAAATGAGTCCTTTTTTTTGTGGATACGAATGATTCAGACAAAAAGTTGTCACTGAACTGGAATTGTGCGCTCCGTGGAACATTTTAATAATTGTTGTCAGCGACTGAATGCCTTAATCTGTTTTTAAAGCAACGGCCTTTGTGCGGATGCTCTACGTGAGGCACTTAATCTGTCCTAGTAAACATCTCAGCCACAATATTCTCTTCAGCGAACTGGTGGGGAAACAACTAATGTCTTTTCACTGTGGATCAAAAGGTTTCACTCATGAGTTGCTGAGAGGCTCCTAAGTCTCACTAACAGTTCCAATCCCTGCTTCTGCTGCGTCCAAGAGGATTTTCACTCTTTTCATTCGATTCCTCCAACAAAGAAGGAGAGTGTTTGGATTTTAAAGCCTCCGGAGGAACACTGTCAGCCTTAAGAGACACTTGCGGCTCAGCCGTGAGGGGAGCCGGGCAAAGTAAGCAAACAAACCCACTGGGATTAAGATATTGTGTGTTTATCTTTTGTCATGAGAACACAAATCAGCTTTTTGTTTTGCTCTTTTTTTTTTCTTTTTTAATCAGATGTTCATAATGGGCCGCTGCCTGAAAAGAAGGCCTCATGATCAGAGGGATCTCTTATCGTCGACAGAAAACTTCAAACTGAACAACAACAAACATGACTGGCCCCCTTTACCCCCCCCCCTTCCCCCCCCCCCCTCGCCACCCTCCCATCCGCTCTTTGTGTCGGAGTTGTGATTCTGTTTCGGACACAGACCGACCGGTGTTATCAACTCATTACGCTGATCTTTTATCGCTTCTTTTTTTTACAAAAACCACTACTAACAGAAACCGGCTCTTTCATCCGCCCACCGCCTCACATCTGGGCCGGTCTCTGACATCAGTGAGCAGAACCCCGCTCAGATGTTGGGCCCCAATTAGCTAACGGGGCTCCCGTCCCGCCCTCAGACAGACAGAGAGGCCTGCAGGGGAAAAAAAAAAAAAAAAAAAGGCTGGGGGGCAGCTGTGTAGCTGTGTGCCGGAGTGTCAAAACACAACTAATTGCACTTGGCTGATCTTTATGAAGTTGGAAGTCGTGTCTCTTGGTGTGACGCCCACTTCTTCCACTCTGAAGTCGCACAGAGGCGACAACTGCACATTATAAACACCGCCCCAGCTGGATTTGTGGTCGCAGTGATCAAAGCCGCAAATGGGAATGAAAGGCTGAGAGCGCTGCACGTGCGAGTGTGTGTGTGTGTATGTCTTTGTGTGTGTGTCATTGTGGAGGTAATGCAAGGCTTTTCATGTTGTTATTCTTTATGAGTACAAGTGCGGTGCGGCTCTGATAAGCGAACATGACGCTAACTTGCCACCCTCTGACGCACTGAGATACCACAGACGCTTGTGTAAGAGTGTGTGTTTCTTTCTAAGAGGGAAAGTGCAGAAGTCTCCGTTAATGCTTGCACGGGTCACATTTCATCAGATGCTGAAGGTCCATTTGTTCCTTTAAGCTAACGCCAACCTATGAGTGAACGTTTGGGTTCACATTGTCAGGTGTTCCTTAGTCCCGAGGGTCCATTTCTAACCCCCAAGACCCTCATAATTCACGCCTAATGATGTAAAAGGGAATATGTTGTCTTGATTCTTACAAAGGCTGGTTGGGGATACCATTTCTGTGTGAGACAAACCACATTTTTCAGGTTGAAACTACAAGTGAAACATCTCACGTTGCACTCTAAGTGTAATTTCTAGAATGAAATACTTGCAATTCATGTCAAAACCAACACTCAAAGGTCCCTATCTGACTTGTCTGTAACAGAATGGATCTAATATGCCATTTAAATGCCATGTTCATGTGGGCGATATGCCACACAACCAACCCCTGAACCCTGACAGAGAAATATAGGCAGGCAATGTGTCTCTACCTGATCAAAAAAACACAAAATGTCAATGAAATCCATCCATTCAACTTTTGTCCGAGATGACAGAGTGCTAAAACTAAAGAATAAAC
Source organism: Menidia menidia (assembly GCA_907169785.1). NCBI lineage: Eukaryota > Metazoa > Chordata > Actinopteri > Atheriniformes > Atherinopsidae > Menidia > Menidia menidia. The sequence continues at coordinate 3,914,228 of CAJRST010022223.1, read as the reverse complement.
TAAATCACTGCAGTGTGTATGTTGATAGATATTATTGATATCATACTATGGTTGAGAATTGTAGCCATATTCCTCTGTAATACACTTTGTTCTTATTGTTCAGTTTTGATGTTGGTTATTCAGCATTTCTTGCATTCTATTCTTCTCTTATCTTCCTCCCCACCCCCTTTTTCATCTCCATATTTTTCTCTTCTCCTTGTCTCCCTCTTTTTTTTCTTTTTTTCTCCAAGTCTGTCCTCTCCATCTATTATCGCCAGCTGGGAAAAACAGAGGAGTCTTTTGGTGCGGAGCCAGAGCAAACACTGATATCCAACCAGCCCTGCCCTCCCTCGCTGATCTCCCCGTTGGCAGCTGTCCACAACCAAACACAATGTAACAGCACAGACGCACACACATACACAGTCCCTGAAGTGTCCACTGTAGCTGTTTGCTCGGCCGACAGGCTCTGCAGTGGTCTAATTGCGGCGGTCTGGACGGTGCACAACAGCCTGCAGCTGTGGACCTCTCCAAAGCTCCAACTGCAGCCAAGCAGAAACAGCAACAAACTCTGGACAGGCAGAAAATAAACAGAGCCGTTTAGTCTTCGGCGGAGCCTCTCCCGTTATTTTCCTCTGCACTTTTCTTTTGGTCAAATCTCCTCTAACTACATACAGAGAAAGCCAGCAAGAGGGCGTATATGTGGAACAAATCTGATTTCAACAAAGGCTGGAAGATGTTCTAACAAAAAATAAATTCTTTATCAGATCAACTCATTTTGATAGCTACAAAGATAATTGATCCCAAATTAAATCTGAAAATATATGTAGGGCAACACACCGATGGTAGTGGTACACTCAAATGAAGTTGTAAGAAAGTAAAGAAAGACTAAAAAGACTTGTTGAATATACAAGTGTCATTTTTGAAAGCTTCTACAATGAATAGATTAATTGGTGAGGGTGTCACAACTGGGTATAAAAATATGACAGTCTTTTGGATGGGTGGGTTATTGGGTGGAAGAAGTTTGGAAAAGATGTTTCTCAAATACCTCCCAAATCCTGCGTGGGTTGGTTTGTTACCAGAAGATTCCACCAAAGAGGACACCAGCTCACTCAGATTTGAAGCTGCTGGATTACAGAATGTTCTGTATGCCGGAACATTCTGATAAACAGTAAATATGGTAGATGAGGATAGCACTGTGAAGGTGCTAAATGGATCATTTAAAAACACAAAAAGTAGCTTAAGGAACACCCTATTGGTCACTCACATATTGTGACTTCCATACTTGAATTAATTATTCCTGAGGACATAACAAGCAAGTTGATATACCAAACAAAAACTGGATAAGTGATGCAGCCATGGTAACACCTGAAGTGTAGTTTTTCTTTTTTTTAATTGACCCTACAGGAGAAATCGCTTAGACACTATGATCAGTATATAGTCACAATGACATTGGGGAACCTTTGGAAACCATTTTGATTCAACACAACCACCTGCTGCATTCATAAATGTCATTTGAAACTGTGTTTGACAATGAATCCTCAAGTCTCAGCGAGACAGACAGACTGTGAACATCTGTTCTGTGGTCCTATGAAAGACATGATCTGGTTCCATGTGGTACAGAAGAGGAAGATCATCTGACTTACACATGTTTTATGCTACAGTAGTGGCCCCCTGTAGAGGCATTTGCTGACATAGAGACACAATCTTCTCACAGATGTCATTTCTGTAAGCAAAAGCCAGATCTCTGCTTTACTTTTAAAGGAATTGTTTCATGTAGCGTGCGTTTGAACTTATCTGACCTTCCTGCGGTCCAGTTATGTCTACTGTTGAAAATGTGTGGCATGTTATGAAGAGAAGAATTTAAGAACAACCACTATGGACTCTTGGGCTGCTGAAGTTTTGTTCTTAACAAAAGAGGACCCATGTTCCTCTTGTAAAGCTGCACTCTGTGCCTTTATCACAACTTTTTTTCTGTGTTGCTGAGATCAAATAGGAATACAATGATTTTGGACCAAAGAGACCAAAATCATTCATCTTCTGTGAAATATTTTTCCAAACTTATGCTGTTAAGCCTAATATGCATGACATTTTTGTTCTAGTTTCTATACATTGGAATGAATTCTTTTAGTACAGGTTGAGTCTCAAAGTTACTCTGCTGAAACAACAACGGAAGCTGTAAACTGCTGTGCAGCAATAGTAGCAGAGTCATTAAGTTTCCTCTTTAAGAAGCCATAGTCATAATTTCACTTCTCACATTTGGCCTATTTTTATCTTGAAACCCTTTTTTTCCGTCCCAGTTTGCTTTGTTGCATCATGACTTGTACTTAGTTTTCCAATCTATAGTATTTTTTTTTATTTCCCCACCTACATGTTATTTCCTTCCGTATTTTGTGCTAATCTTTCCACATCTGTCCAGTAAAGATTAAATTAGCCTCAGTTGCCAGTTATAATGTTAATAACAAAGTACTACGTAAGGTTTTTCTGATGGGTTAGTCTAGCACTTTCAACCAACTGGGGTCCATTTTTTCAAACTTAGAAAACTTAAAAGAACTGTTTTTCTACATTAAAAACCTGTTTTCAATATAGAGAATGAATGTCGCATTTAGTTGAAAAAGGAACAAAAACACGTGTGTTGCAATGTTATTGCACAAATATTGAAAAATTAGCCCACATCAACAACTCTTACACTTCACAATTCTTGAATAAGCAGGTCTTTAATAGTCTTTAATCTAGTTTAAAAGGGGAAAATGAATCCACCCAAATGTTGCAGCTACATCAAATCCTTTTTTTTGGACGTGCCATCAAATCGTACCTCTTAAAAGAAAAAAAAAATCCACAAGTTCAAAGCACCTATGAGTTGTGACTTCAGCACACATGTCTGAGGTAAACCTTCAATTGTTTCCACACACACATGCTGACAGCTCGTTAATGACAGGTAGTAAAGGCTGAGTAAACACATCTGTTGATGCTGTGTTACCAGACAGTAAAAGGCCTTGTCTCCTAGCTATAAAACTACAGGCCAATGAGCACAACGCAGAGTGCCTATTATCATGTCAGCGTCCCTGCTATGAGTGCCAGACCTCGATGACAATTCAACTTTTTCTCCCCCAGCCACAATATCTGACTGACCAGTACGGTGTTTTGATGTTTTTAAATGGTATATTGTTTGTGCGTGGCTTAGGGCCATTAAAATACCATACAATATCATATCTGAAACCACCTAACTTCATCTATTCATATAATATTTACTGTATTATCAGAATGTTTTGGCATACGGTAAATTCTGTAACGCAAGAGTTTCCAATGTGCTCTTCTGTAGAATCTTCTGATAATAAACCAACCTTTACAGGATTTGGGAGGTATCTGAGAAACACCTTTTCAAACTTTTTCAGGCTTTTGAACAAAGTGGCGTGCAATAACCCACCCACTGAAAAGACTGCCAATACTTTTATACCCAGTTGTGACACCCTCACATGTCACCACTGAATACATTTATCGTGGAATCTTCCAAAAATGATGTTACTTCCACATTATACAAGGCTTTTCTTTTTCTTTCATTTTGATTTCTTCCAAATGTTTTAAGTGTACTTGCATCAAATTCTAGGTTTACTTATATTTTGTGATTTCAAATCTTAATTGGGGAACAATCGTTGTGTATCTTTTAAATATAGAACAAAGGTTTAAAAATGACTCCATCTAATGATGATTTTTCAACCTTTTTTCAACCATTGTGGAAGTAATGTTTGTTCCACTAATACGCTGAAAAAAGACTGTCATTTGGGTTGGTATGAGCTTTGTAACTATAAAAATAGTCAATCACAAAATGCTTTGGAGATTTGAAAAAGCATCCCATATTTAATTTATAAAAACACAATTCCCCTGACAAACAAAGGAATTGCTGTCAAATTAAATGAGTTAAGCACCTGCCCTTGCTCGTGCACTCTCATCTCACACCAGTGAGGAGGGCAGGAGTCTCTCTGTTCTGGATGACCAGGTCACTGCAGCCTCGTGTGGATATTTCAGCGGGGAATGGGTGCCACATGGCGGTTAACTGGATTTTCTCTCAAAGCCTGACAGATGGCTCGGGGGCACATCATAAGTACTACAGATGTGGTCACCAAATGAGATGAAACCAATAGCTGTGATGAATAACAATCAATTAGAGAGATTACATTAGATTTCACACAAAAGACAGGTTACTAGGAGACGGTGATACAAAAGAGATAAACCTGTCCCAGAATTTTTGTGGTACTATGCCAATATTTAAAGTAGTAGTCTATAAAAATACATTTAAACTCAAATTAAATGTGTTTCTGGGACATAAATAGGTTGAAATGTATATATATACATATACACACACAAAGCTTTTTCAAGTAAATCTTGTATATGACATCTATACATTACCTTGCTTTTTAATATATACTATTTATACAGCTTTTAAGAGGTACTTATAGTAAGTATTTACTAAAAGTGCAAAACTGAGCACTTGGAAAAGGAAACCTCATCCCCCACTCCATCCATTTTCCGCCTACTTTTACTGTGACCCATCCATCTTAAAACTCTTCCAGGTGTTCTCTGCAGGGACTATGAATTAGAAATAATATAAAAGGCCAATTCACAACATATGGTTTTAATAAAAGTCACACCTCAGGGACAAACACGGAGGACCAAGCAGGGCAGAGGGGAAAAGAAACAGCCAGAGAGCGAAAAACGGGCACGAGTTGTTGCTTCTGTAGGTGGACTGTTCATTTCTTTATGGTTGACTGGCAGTTTCATTAAAATCTTTCTTCAATCTGTCAACGTCCTCACCTGGTTCAAATGATTGCAAGATTTAGAACAGAGAGCCTGAGAGCAAAAGTGAGCGGGGTGATGTGTCCCGGCTTGTCTGCCTGCAGCCTCTCTGACCTGTTTTATGATGAATCCGTCGGGGTGGGTGGAGGGGGGGGGCTGTGAGCCTGTGTGCGTGTTAACACCATGTGGTTGTTGTCTGGCAGCGTAAATGAAAAGTTTGGGGGAAAAAACAAGTGAGAAATGTGGAACGACCACCGTTGAATTGAGTGACACCAAGAGTTTTGCTGGGGGGATATTGAAGTCCGTCATTACAATAAGCAATAGTCATTTTGTTTCTTCGAGTTGTAACTTTGTAAAGTTGTTAAATTTCCTCAGATTTGGGAGAGATATTTTCAGAAAAAAATACATACATTTGAACAAAATGAGCAAAATCAAGTGGGCTGTTTCTATGAGACAAACCCTGTGGTCTTACCGACTTCATGCCTGAGTGGATAACGCATTTAAAAGAGATTAATTTCCTTCCAAACAACAAACATGTCAGTACAATCTGTACAATCGGCCTGATTGACACATCTATGGCACATCTCCTTAGAGGCTGCTCAGCTGGTAACCAAGTTACTTGTTAAATACAGGAGCATCAGACCAAAAAGTGACTTAAAAACACCTTTCTCTGGAAGCATTGAAAACAAGTTGGACATCGGTGATTTGTTTTGCAGAAGAATGCGAGGCAGATCCTTCAGTGTCACCGTGTTTCCATCAGCCCATGTGGCCTCGTCTACAGCCTATTGGTGCGCTGGCTCCTTTTTTTCCCTCCAGCAAACCAAACCAAAAACTATGCCAAACTACATGAAAGACCTCAATTTTGAGGGTTCAAAATGAAAGTATTTAGAGACTGTTTTTCATTTTGCGACACAAGATTAGTCATCCTCGGCTACAAACGGTTTAGAAAAACCACCAATGTGACATTGTCATATGTGGGTTTCATGTGTGTAAGGCTAGCCAGCCTTTGCACATAAAGCAAAAAGCGAACCGTTTTCTGTGTTTTTGTGTGAACTGATCCAAATCTTTTGCTTGTGATCTGACCACTTCTATTTTTTTTTAAGAGACTTAAACCTCTCATATTTTTTTATTTTCATTTTTCACTAGGTGATTTGATCCTTCAAGAACAACCTCCATAGCCTCCATGTTTGTAACTTGATTACCCTTCATGCTATATACTTGAAACAAAACTGCTTGATTCTGAAATCAAACCTCAGATATTATGCAAGAAACTTGCTTTCTTCTTACTCTGTAGTAGGTAGATCTGTATGAGTTGGAGTTCAGATTTTGGACACATTTCATATGTTCAAAACTTTATTTAATTCATTTTGATTTGGTGGTAGGTGCGTGATCTATGACAGTGGTCTGTGAAATGATACATTTTGACCTCTTCAGCCCATCTGCCACATGGAAAACAACAGAAATCAAAGTTGGGTCCTTTGGTCACCAACGCCATTGGCTCAGCTCCAGTCAGCACCGCTGGCCTTCCTCAGATGTTTCCACCCTCACATTCCACCTCTCTAGGCAGTGAGCGTAATCCTCCACTCTCTCAATTTCTCGGGCTTGATTTCCTGTTGGAGGCAGCCAGATAGATTGTGGCATTCCAGGTATTGCACCTGGTTCTGGTCGAGTCCCTGGACGTTCTCCCTGACCGGGGCCCAGGCACGAATCGCCTCCTGCTGAGACACGCCATCGGCCCTTTCAGTTTTTCCCAATTTTGGCTGGTCCTCGGGAGGTCTATTGTTGCCTGCGGAGTTCAAGAAAGAGGCATGTTCACACTAATGAGGACAAACTCATACAATCACCGAAACACAAACAGTGCTCTTAGGAATCACGCTAGTCTCAAATCCATTTCTGTGTTACTGCATTCGCTACTTTCCTCTCAGCTTCCCTTTTCAGTCTAATTGTAACCCACGTTTGGTTTTACTTTTTGTTTTAGTTTACTAAAACTTTCTTCTCAGATGTCAAGATTATTAAACCCCTTTATCCAAGATATATAAACACCAGACTTTATTTGGAACCACAGTATCCCAACAAACCTTGGACTCAGGAGAAAATAAAGAATCTGTTACAGATATTTTTGCACGTCTCGGCCACATCGTGAACCCTGAATCATCCTTAAACATGAATGAACAGAACCTTTTAAGTGAAGTGTGTATGTGACAAGTTATGACAGGAAAACCTGGATTCGGTGTGATCCGTGTGCTGCTGTCAGGAGGAGGTGATCGCATTTTGACACACAGCTGGCACACATGCAGAAAAGTTTAACGGTTGTCTCAGGATTTGGCTCCTTTTCCAAGTTCTGGGTAAATTGACCAAATTAATGGAAAAAACATGTAGAGGGAAAAGTATAATTCCTGAAACAGGCTTCTTTCAAATAACTGTGGCTGTTCAAAGATTTGTTTGTGCTCTGTTTTGAATTTTTGGTGTATGTCAGTCCTGGGGTGAAACTTACTTTAAACAAGTGATATGATTTCTGCTACTGCAAGGGAATTTACATCAAGATAGGTGTAGAATGTGAAAAAAACCCAGGGAGAAGTTTTGTGAGAATCAGAATTCTACTCATGCTTATCTGGTGGAAATTCTAGCATAAAAATGATGTAATGCCAATAATCTGAGTACAACTAACATGCTTTCAAAAGAGAATAGTTATTTTATCATTAAGCAAAGTGCAGGGAATGACTAAAATAAAACTATGGTGAAGAAAATCTATTTGTTGTGACCAGTTTATCTTCAAAGGAACCATCTTGGAGAATAAACCGCACATTTTTTGCAAAGTTGGGTTGCTAGGTCTTGTTGAACAACTCATTTTTAAAATAAAAGAAAACCAATTAAAGTGGCAGTTTTTCAAATAAACTGCCTCACAGTCAAATCCACTTGGTTCATTTGCCACTAACAGTATTAAAGACTTCCCCTCCTCAGTGGTGGACAACAGCTGCACTTCACTGTGTCCTCACTACTTGGCTGCAGATCCAATTATAACCCCCAGAAAGAAGAAAAAAAAACAAGAAAAAAAAACTCAACCCACTCTGAAAGCCACATGGACAAAAAATGTATTCTCAAGAAAGGTGCAAGGAACCAGACTCTAGCGCGTACAGGCCTCAAACATGCACTTATTTACTCATGCTGGGGGCCTACACATGGTGAGGACCACCCAAAACGGAGCTGTCGCTTTGGAAAGAATGAGATTCCGCTGCACAGCAGGCTGAGGCAGTCCTGCATCGGCACCGGAGAGCCTGCGTCCCACCCAGCCCATGTAGCTGCAGAGTCAAGTAAGATGGCGATAATGATAAACAGTCCCAGGTTACCCATCTGTGAAACTCCCTCTGTGGGGTCTCGGGCATCTTTCAGTCAATGGAAACCTTCAGGTGGTGAACAAACAAAGATCCACACCTCAGGAGCTTGAGCTGAATCAGTGTCCAATGGAAATTTAAAAAGATAATAGATGATATTTTCAGGTAAATGTTGTTGTTTTTTTTGCCGAATGAGCTTTACTTCATTTATTTCCAGTAACTACTTCTGGTCAAAATAAGTGTCTAAAAGTGTCAGACACTGTTAAAAATCCAGCAAATGTGGCTTTTTTAAAACTCTCCTCATCCAACTAGGTTAATCTTGCTCTTTACTGCTGTCAGGGGTGTTCAAGTGAGTGAATAGTGAATCCTGAATGTAAAAGGGACATTTCCATGCTTTTTATGTTTGTTTTTTTAATATCTTTTTGCAGCTTAAAGAGGTGAAAATGAACTTATTGGAAATTACAATAACTCTGACAAGATACTAAAATCTTTCGAATTGTTGAAAAAACCTGCAAACTGTCTGGCAGCCTTTTACACCACATGTGGGATAAGACAATCCCCACTTGGCCCTACAGTTCCATTCATCCAATCTGTCACTCTGTGACCCAAACTGGAGAGGTAGAGCCAAGAAAAGGAATTAGTATTAAAGACTGCAATTAGGAATCACTCTGGTATTACATGGGAGTGCCACTCTAGGTGTCCTAACATTGTATTTTCTTTATTCCAATAGACAATTTAAAAAGAAAATCTAAAGAAAGCTGGGGTGTTGTGGACCATAGAACCAGAGACAAGCTTTTTCTATATCTTCTCAATCCAAATCAGGTATACTGGATTAAGCCAGAATCATGGTTGAAGTGTGGCTGGAGTCTCTCTCAGCTGACATTGGGTGAGAAGCAGGGTGTAACTTGGTCTGGAGTGGTGTAAAAAGATATAAGACACTGCCCCGGAGGGATAAAGGATGTGATATCCATCACTTAAACAAACTATTACGTGTCCTCTGTGTTTTTCTGTTCTCCTGAATGGGCTGAAGAACATTCACGCCTTGTCAGTTCTAATTGTTTTAAACCCTTTCTGACTCTAGAGCATGCTTATGCCGCTATGAAAACAGAATCCTCATAAAGCGGCCCTGGTAGCAGTGAGAGACCCCAATTCCAAATAAGTCTGATATTAGCTTTTCACACAACCTAAGTGAATTGACCAGTTCCAGGTTTGAAATGGTGGCATCAGGACCAGGTTTGTTTACTGACCCAGCATCTCTGGGGAAACGGTCCCGGGTCTTAAACTTCACGTTTGTGTAACCAAAAAATGTATCAGCGTTTCAATCTCTGAATAGGGAAAAACAAGAACAATAAAAAAAAAGCTCTCTAAACAGGGTCAAATATAATTTTTGACCAAAGTTAAAACCATTGCTCAATCAGTTTTTGTGGCAGGATCTTGATTTACTTGTTTGGAGGGGCAAAACGAGTAGAGAATGTGTGTGACAAGATTCAATTCCCCCATAAGTACCAGTTACAAAAATATGCATGAAGAAACTGTGTCTGCTGGCACTTCAACATGGACACACAGAACAGTTATATCTAACTTCAAAGGATATTCAACCGACCCATGTTGTTTTCCTGGTGACTTACAGTAACCCTAGCCATAAACATCACTTGCCTAACATCAGTCACCCCTAACCTGAAGTTAAATCCAACCTAACTTAAACCCAAATCTTTGCCTGCCCAAAGTTAAATCACGACAGAATATTGTTTCATGATATGACTCGGACTATTTTTCTCCCCAAAGTATAGGCTGGCCCCCACAAAGTCACATTGTCTACAGATTTATGGCCTCACTCCGCACAACATGTGTTATACAAACAAATATGTGTGCACTCCCTCTCCCATCACAAACGCACACACACACACACACGCACGCCTCGCAACTTTAAATCACCGTTGGACCAAAACAGACTGTTCAACACACGCATCTTTCACTAATACGGTCTCAGTCTGGATTTACAAACAGCTCAATTTAGCTGTGGTTAGCTTTAACTGTTAGCCGCAGCCCCCCACCCCAAGAGGATTAATAGGTAAGGGTGGACACAAGCATCCCCTTGTCTCTCTCTGACACACACACAAGTACACACACACACACGAATGCAACTGCACACAGAGCGTGCAACACTAAGTATAGCAGTGCAGGCTAACCGCACATTGAAATGGAGGTTTGGCACCGAGACAACTTATGCTGCCAGGCTAGCTTTTCCCCCTCTTTTAGAAGTGTCCGTCACACATAAACACACAATCACACTGGGGCCAGGGCTATTTTGAGAAAGCCCAGTAAAATGAGTGCACGAGCTGCCCACAAAGCAGCCTGAATGCACAAGGGGCAAGTATGCAGCGAAAAACACGCACAATTTAAATAGACGCGAAAATGTGGACACATGGCGCACACAGACTGACACAGCACATCCAGCAGATATTTACACTTGATAAACACCTGGTGGCCGAAAATAACTGCACAACAGCTCTTTTTATTCCGGCTCAAAGGTGCTTTTAGGACCTTAAAATACCCGAGCTGTCGCCAGAGGAGCCTCCTGGGAGTGTCAGCAGCCCACTGTACTTTATTATGATAGGCTCAGGAGCCTGGCGTGAGCAAATGAGCCACCTATGAAACAGGAAGATAATGTTTTTCGAGTTAATGGAGATAAAAATCGGCGATAATGCCAGTAGCATTACTTTAACAGCGGCTTAACAGGAAGTGTGATTAGTGCAAGTTGGAACAGCTTTTCTACAAGTTGACTTACACAAACAAGATTTCTTTACAGGAATTATCTGTAACTATAACTTTTATTTTCAGATGATGAGGAAAAAAGAACTTTACATCCTTGAAAAGCTTGCCAATTCGGTCATTTTGTTCCAAAGAGAGCATGGAATACAAGAAAGTAACAGCAAATTCTAAAGGACAAATGTAAGATTAACTTATTTCTCTGGGGAAATAAGGTTCCTACACAAGTACTTTGGTCCCTGGGGGAAATTCCTTTTGCCAAAAAGAAGCTTTATCTGTCGTAGTGTATTGACAATGAACAAATATACATTTTGTATGTTTCAGTGATGCATTCATCAAGAAAACAGTTACACGACAAAAACATTTTCTTTTTTCATTTCTAAACGACTGCATTCATAATGTATAATTAAATTGCTTTATTAGTGCTGTTTCTAAGCACAGAAAAACCTTTTTCTTTTAACACAGAGTCTATATTATGGCCCATATCACTTAAAGTCTAGCAAGCATCATTAATAATGCCGTGACCCCAGCTGACGGGGAAAACAAATGAAACACTGTCCTGTGGGGGCAGCTGTGCATTGGAGGTATAACCCATAACTCCGCTGAGGGCTGTAACTCTGCAAAATGAGAGCACTATCAAATAAGACAATCACAGCCTCCTTTCAGCCGCGTTAGAAAAAAAAAATCGCCACGGTCTGAAATGGGCTTTGTGAAATTCGACCTGCTCAACAAGGACCTCAATTATCTGGCAACGCACCCCCAGCTCACGCCCTCAGTAATGGTTACCCAAAGGAGACACAAGGCTACTAAATACCAGCTCTTAGGTGACCACGGGTGGTCGTCTACGTACTGCTCCATATAGTGATTTGTGTGAGTATACACATATACGTGTGTGTGTGTGTGCACTCGTGTATACACGCGAAGCCCCCAAGACCCAGCCAACTGATTAGGACTGGGCTAATGACTACCGTTCTATAAACCACCGGCTACTGTTCCCTCGTTGGTGCACTTTACTAAACCACAGCATCCTGACCTACCATTTATATAAATATATCATTCTATATGTGTGTGTATGCATGTATGGTCTATACTATACTTATACTTGTCATTGAAAGACACAGGTATGCCCAGATATGCAAATGTTAAAGTGTTTATGTGTGCCTGGGTCACATATAAAGTTTGTCTAAACGTAATATTTTCCATCCATTCATTTTCCCATTTCATAAGTGAATTTGAGCTTCCTTTGGGTGACTCACACACAGGAGCTGCATAGGGTCCCTTTGGACTTTTTATTCCACCAATAAAAATATCTCTTTCTCGCCTGCTGAAACTGTTTCTGCTCTCCTCGTCCCATACGTTAAAAATACATTCCAGAAACTGCATTTCCATTAAATATAAAGAGATATCTTAATAGTAATTTGATGTGCTGTTCATAGACCTATAAACCCTTAACTGCCTCAAATAAACCTTCTACACACTTTCATGATGTACAGTGTCTAGCTTATTTTTTAGTAAGTGAAATAGCTGAACGTAATTGTATTCCCTGTAAATGAACAGTTAATGTGTTCAGTAAAGCAGGAATGGTCAAAAGTAATATGTTTTCTCATGTTTTTTTTTTTAAATTTGCTGTTATATTCTGTCAGAGAGCCCCCTTCCATTCTCTATTGACTCAGACGTTTCCAGACTTGTCCAGGTAGTTAAAGCTCTGTACGACCAAAGCAAATGAACATATGAATTACTCTTTGTTGGCTTGCGATTTCAGTCATTTTAAACAGATTTCTTTGGTTGGTTAGTTGTTAAAATTGGAACTTCCCCGTCATCTACTATTTTTTGTCCCAACCCCCTTAAAATTGGTCATGGTTGTAAGTCCAAAGTGTGTATGGCTTATTGACATCTTTGAACTCGGTTTTCATCCTGCTGCCATGCATGCAGTAAAGCTAACAGCTACTCGTTTCTTAAAGTCCACGGAAGCTTAAATGTGAGATTTGTGATATTTATTTAAGCCTTCACTGAACAGACACAAGCAGAACAGAAACAAATTCCCCTTTAGAAACAGACTGTCTTTGAAGAGAGGCGAGGGGACAAAAGCTCAGAAAGCACCCAAGTCACACAGATCTGGAAAATCTGTGACCTCAGATTAAGATGAACAGTCAAGGGGGTTCACGGCTGGATATCAAAGAAATATCCCCAGCCGCATTAGTGTTTCCAATAGAGAATGACTTATACTTACTCAGATTATAATCAAACTTGTTAAAAACAGACATTTTTCAATGGAGTATTGCAAAGATGTCCGGTCTTTATTCCTCCAGAGAAAATAGGATTAGAAGTAAATTCAGTTTCTGTGGAAAATAACGTTGAAATAACATTGTTTCTCTTCTCACGCCGTGCCTCACATGATCTCATTGCCACCCAACACAGTCCACCAATACCTCCAGACATGTAACCATGTATCAAATCTGGACAAAAGCCAGACTTTATTCTTCAGACAACAAGCGCATACTGTTGAGCATCTAAAAGTTTGCATAGAACTAGAAAGGATAATAAGATCTCTTCTAAAACTTTCACTGTTCTCAAATGCTAAGTTGTACTACAATGGAGTGTGTTGCTGTAATCAAACTTTAAATTAGCCTACATGTTTCATATACTGTGATAATCACATCTTTGGATTTGTGTCTACTCTATAAGGACTCAAACAAACAGGTTAAAGTTCTTGTGGTGTCCATTTGGTCATTAGAGCTGTGATATTACATCATTCAAATGGATTTAAAGTGTGGCTCTGAGAGATTTTGCTGTTACAAAGACTGTAACCAAAAAGAAAAACTCGCCCTTATCCTCGTTTCACCCTTGCCCGCGATTCTTCAATTTTTCTTTTTTTGCAATCCATCAATTTCAACGCTTGATTCTGCGATCTTTGCATCTTTACACTGCAGCTGTTCAGCACATCTGGACCCGAACAAAGCCTCTTAAGTAAACTTCTCCGCCGAGTCTGGAGGACAATTGACGCAGTGTTTTCCTCTCCCGGAGTTTTCTGAGTGAATCACGGCCGCATCCAGACGTCTAGACATGCCTCTGTACGGCTGCAGCCCCACATGGCCTTCAGGCAAATGGTCCACACAGGCCCCCACTATCCATCTCTGGAAAAGGTGTAGGGGGGGATTACCATCTGATCCAATCATCTTTCAAACAGTTTGGACTGAGCATAAATCCAGCTGGAAGGTCAACCTCCTGGTGAAGGAGTGGGTCAGAGGGTGCGTGTGTTAGCGTGTGTGTGTGTGTGTGTGTGTGCGTGTTTCTGTGAGAGCTGGTGTGCAGGTGTGTGGATGGAGGATTATAGACCGGCTGCGTATCAGTCAGAGCTTGGTACTGATACACAATACTTTGTACTATTGACATATCTGTGCGCTTCAAGACTTAAAGAGTTATACCTGCAATTATTTTTTCAACAACGGCCTCTTCAGTGTGATGAATCTTCTGTATAAGTCGAATTCATACACTGTAAGGCTCTAACTGGGCATAAAACAAAAATCTTTTTAAAAACAACATAAAAACAACTTTTCTGTAATAAGTTGTCAAAAACCGCATTTTTAAAAATTATTTCTAACTAGCTGAGGTCTTTCATTTAAAAAAAAGTAGTAAAATGGAATCAGAGGTGTGTAATATATTTGTGTATTATATATTACAACCCTTTAATATATCACCTTTGATACAAATATTTCTGTGCACCACCCTATTAACAAAACTTTGTATGAAAGAAAAAATATGCTATTGTGTAGAATAACGATTTTTTCTACAGACACACTTTGTTATTTTTACATTTCCTTTCTCGTGTCCAAACAGAAAAAATACATTTTCTGTGTTTTCCATTGTTTCTTTGGCCAGACATTATGGGGTTAACTGAAGATGAAAAACAGTCACAAAACATAAAAATCAATTTATCCATTTTATCCAGATTTGATTGTACATCATTTCTCAGCTTACAGCTTTTTTCTTTAGATGTTTTTGGGCAGAACTTTGTATGGTTATGATTTGTACTGTCAAATGACAATTAGCCCTGTCAGCTCAAAAAAGGTGCCTGGTCAGAATGTTGTCAGGGACAAGCATGAGAGTTTATGGTCTTCTGCCTCATTTCACTCTGCGCTGTCCTGTGATGGACGGCCGATATACGATCCCTGTAATTTCTGACGGTCTTTAATGTTCGGTTAAGGGGAGTTAAGGGGCATTCAAAAGTCCAAAGGAGTAATTAAATGTAGATCACATTAAGTGCCTCACACCAAATCCTTTCTGGCATTTATCTGTCTCCGGGGTGCGTCAAGCAGAACGGTGTCCATGTCTGTAGATTTACCCTCTAGCTTAAATCACATCTGCACAGTATTTTTGTACCTCACAGCAAGTTTAGTGCTGATTAGTTGTCAGGTTTTGCAAAAAAAAACACAAGATTTGCAGTGGGTCTGTCCTAAGCCCGATTCTGCTGGAGTCAGAGTATTGAAATCCCGAATATACCGTGTGAGATTTATCGTGCCTGCAAATCCTGTGTGGTGTTAAGAAGCTCGCGAGAATGATTTCTACTTGGCTGACGACCAGCCACTCCATGCGAGGAGTTCTTCCACACATGGCCTAAGTGTTGTTTTACACACACACACACACACACACACACACTCGTACGCGCGCAGCCCGGATGTTGTAATTTGGACATTCAGCGCTGCACCGAGCCAGCCAACTGTCTCGGCGGTTTGTCTACTACACCACTTCTGCTGCTGAAGCCCAGATAAGATCTGTCTCTGCATCACAACACTGGACAGAGAGAGAGGTGGGGGATGGAGGGGGGGGGACTGAAAGTGTAAGAGAGGAGGATTTGTAAAGAGCAGGCACGCCGAGTGTGAAAATGTGCAACGTGTTATGGCCTCAAAACCAACTGACTTTTGAGATATGATTAAATCAGATTTGTCGCGATCGTCTCAAAGAAGTTGTCCACTGCATACCTGGACACGGAAAAGAAAAAAATGGTTTGGGTAAAACAACCGAATAAGGCTGAGGTGGGGAAGGGAAGGCTTATGTTTCACTCACTTGCTGACGTGCGGTGGAACTCGAACCCCGGCTCTTTGTCTTAAAGAGAATATTCAACCCGCAGCTTTGAGCAGGCTGAATGCGTCTTGCGTAAGCCTCCACAGACTCACGCGAGCGACCACAAGGCTCCACCATGGAGTAATTGCACCTTACAAAACTGAAGAGGCAAACCCGAAGGGGCGCCCGCCCGTGCGAACCTGAAAAGTTGTCCATGGTGTCACCTTTAACATATTCGTCACTTCCTTATAGCGACTATACAACGAGTATATTTACACTAAAAGACAGAAGCAGGCTAAACCCAGCCCACATAAATTACAGAGCAGACATTTTCACACCTCCTTGTGACAGTATTTGTTTTAGCTTTACATTTTTTTAAAAAGCGGACCAAGTTTTTTAAATCAGGAATCCTGATTTGGCGTGTGAGACTGCAAAGGAAGGCCACTTTAATACTCCGGGATTAGAGCTGGGACCGGAGAAATAAAGCCAAACGCAAAGAGCTGAAATGATCGCAAAGATCAGATAAACATCTAGCGTGAAAACTAATTGTGTGTTTGCACATGTGGTTTTTATTGAGTGTCTGCGTACATTTATAGTAGTCATGTGTGTGAGACGTGACCAAAACCTCGTGTAGATCTGCCTACATTTGAAATGTAAGGTTAAAGACTTTTTTTTAAAAACATTTTCAACGTTAGGTAAAAGCCTTATAGTGAAGTTTACCACCAGAAAAGTCAATGAGCTGTTCCCCGCATAGGTTAAGACAACACAACCTCGGGTGTGTGACAAACACAAGCAGAGTTTGTAATTGAGGCCTCCATATATTCAGCACACCTCCGTCCTCCTCCTACTCCCTGATGTAAAGCTGATTAGACGGGAGCCGCACTTCCGTCTCCCCCCCCTCCACTTTGACCTGCCAAAAGCTACTAATTATAGACTGACCCTGACAGTATGGTCAACTGCAAAGCCCTCCCACTCAACTTTTAAGGTCTTGTCATTATTTAAGTAACTGTGCTCTGGGTCAAAGGCTCCCACACTCCCAACAGGCAGCTGACTCGGAATGCCGTCTGGGCTGCCGTGTTGAAATCGTAAAATGAAACGTATAAATTCTCTACTAGGTCAGACGCGGAGAAAAAAAAAGCCTCCTCAGTTGAAATCCATATTGTGTTTTGTTTGTGGGTGATGTCAGACTTTTCATGAGCAAAATTTACCCACCAAATATCTGCCTGGGGAACGCTGCTTTGAATCTGCAAAGCAGTTTGAGGTAAGTGAAACGTGTAAAGTATGTATGTTGCTGACTGCACTTTGGAGCAACTGAGTCCGACATGAGGAAGTTTTCCTGCCGTTACAATCAGACAATAGCAGCTGATATAGAGCAGAGGCAAATTTAAATACTGATAGCTGGATGTAACAACAAAAAAATCTAATTAATCAGATGTCTTAAATAATTAAAAGCAATTAATCCCCTTTTCTTCAAAGGGGTAAAGTTGGGCCTTGCATGGTACTCGACATGGACCATCAAGCTACATTTAAGATAGCACAGTTAGCTGGGAGGGGACACATGCCCTATGTGGATGCTAAGTAGAAACCTTACTGTGAATGTGCGCGAGTGTGCATATGTGCATGTGGATTTTTGTGCATTGGGATGATTCTGTATAATGGTGCGCAACAACAGGACAACCAGCACTTACAGTGAGTATGTTAGTTTGTGCTGCTGATATTTGACATAAATTGGACGCCTAACATGCTGTTTCCCATCACTTTTTACTAAAACGTCTTCTCCCAGAGTGTGTGTACCAGTGTTCTCAGTGGGCCAAAAGTGGGTAAACTGAGAGAGGATTACAAAAAGCTTTATTGGTAGAATTGACAGACTTTCTATTCTGTGAATTTCTCTCTAGCAGAAAAAAAGCCTTGAAATCCATATTGTGTTTTGTATGTGTGTGATGTCAGACTTTTCATGAGCAAAGACAGTGCAGAGACAGAGTAAACATAGAACATAGTGCCACCTAATTTGCAAACAGAAAGACTAGAAGTGTTGTGGTTATCATATTTATACGTTCCCACTCATTAACAAAAGCAAAAAGATAATACTTCAACCCATTTTTCAGAAAATAGCTTTCATTTTTTGTGCCAAAAACAAAAGATGCACCTTTTGATGAACACAATTTTGCATTTTCATGGGATTACGAGTTCTTATTAGTGGCCTCATGACAGGGTCCTCCATCTATGCTTTTTCAGTCAGCAGAATTCATAACCGTGTTGTGATTTAAAGTGGCACCAGTCCCTTGCAGCTCACTGCATCTATCTGTGAACTCCCGACATACTGCAGACCACTGGAGCCAGAGTGGAACCCTCCCCAGACAAAACTGCCCCGGGGCAAATGTGTTTCATGTTGCACCAGCTTCCCAAAACAGCAATTTTGGTTCTTTGAATCTCCTCTGACAGACCAACTTAAAAGACATTGGAATGTCAAAGGGGGTTTATAAAGTCTTTTCGAGTGATATGAAGGCATGGCATCTCTTAACCCCATATGTCAACGTATTGGATGAGAACACGATCATGCTGTGCATCTTTGACAGTTTAATATACGTTTGATGTGTGCATTTAGTCAAAGATATTTCATGACAGGCTTACATGTGTTCAGAAAAAAAAAGAACAGAGGTGCCACAACTACCTAGCTTGACACGTTTCTGTCTACTAAGGGATAGGCTGACTCTAAACATTTGTTTTTAATCAAGTGGCCACTAAAGCAGCACTCTTAAACAGTGAGCATTGTACAGCTTCTATCCTCCCCTCTCATTAAAATCATTTGCTGAATTTGGGCTATAAAAGCAAATGCAGCAATTGCTCACATGAGGCTTCAATTAGAGCCGCGATCAGAGGTGGTGGATGCGTGGGGGATTTTTTCCACTCGTGTGTGAGTCTCTGCTCACAGTGTGGATGTGTTGAAATATGTGTCTGCCCAGACTTTATGTGCCCTGAAAGTACCTATGCACCTCTGCGACGGGGGGCCAGGGGCAAGGCTAATCTCTTGATGGAGTCAGCTGATCGTGTGGCAGCTTGATTTCTCCTTTTCACCTGCAGATGACCTGCGGGCTGAAGCTTTTTGGCGGTTTGCTTTTTAATTAGCAAATATATATCTTACACACCAAGACTGACAAATCCGTAATCAGTATGTGCATATAAATGCACTTTGTACTATTAGCACTCTGATAAGGAGGTGGGATTTGGCAGCCTTTGGACTTTTTTTACGGGGTTAGATTATATTTTTAAGATTGACTGCTGTAAATCCATTCACTTCTCTACATTTTTGTCTTTTAAAATAAACTACTGTCTTGTTAAGAGTGTCAGAGTTTTCAAGGTGTAGATATCAGACTTCCACAAGACAGACGCGCTACATTATGAACGTTTCAGGGCAAGTAGAACAAAATGGTCTTTGAAGTCAGGACTCATTCTGGTACAGACCTGTTTTTTGGCAGGGATGAGGACATTAAAAAATAGGTGTAATCAAGCATTACTCACTCCTCAGCCTTAATTTAGACCAATAATGTCTCACACAAGGCGTGCTAGATGATTTGTGAAAAGGTTAGCTTAAAAATAACTAAAGCATTTACTCTATTTACAATAGCTGATACATTACCTGTCATACCAAGATACCACATTATCTTTTTCATACCACGATGACAAAAATTTTAACGAGGCTCCTGATCCCTCTTTTGGGAGTTATTTGAGAAGTTACCACAATGATAACTCGCTTGTGGTGGCCAAGCATTCATGAATAATATGTAAGAAAAATATATAAATCTTTGCATGCCTCCTGGGTTTAACCGTTAGCACTACCAAGTGAGATCAAATCAATCCCTCTCATCTTTTGAAAAGAAAGGTTAAAGCTGCATAAAGGGAGGTCCTGTTTCTAGATATACGCCGGCATTACTATAAATCAGTGAGGATTGAATGCAGAGAGTTAGGATAAAAGCAGTTGACACATCAAAAGAGCAAAATCAAGCTACTCCCTGGTGGGCAGGCTGATTTTATTCTGAACCATTACCTTATTTCACAAATCTTGGGGCTAAACTGACACTTTTTGCTGGCAGATGACGCATGGACTTGGAAATTGTGAGCACTGTCATGAACAAATTTAAGGAAAAAAGTCTGCAAAAAATTGCTTTACTTGACTAAACCTCAATTTCTTAACATTTATCATCAACAGAAGCTTATATTTTTTTTTATTAAACCTAAAAATGTATAAGGGTGTGTGTGGGCACGCAAAAAAAGTTTCTTAGTTCATATTAAGGACACCTGTAACACCCAAGGCTCTACAAGAACAAACACAGTCCCAATCTCCTGTTCACTGCAGGGTATTGAACCGTATCCAAACTCCATCGTATCCAAAAAGACAAAAGGAGGGAATCATAGGCAGAGTAGAGAGTCACAAGAAGAAAAAGTAATGAGATCAGAGATGCATATTAAGATTAAAATATCTATAAATTACATTTTTAGACTAATAGAAACACTGCCCTGAAAAAAGGACGCTCATGCCTTTTGATAAATGCAAAATAGTATACTGGAAGGATTTAAAGTGCTGTAAATCTGAATGTAGTACTGCCACTGAGTTTTCTGGCTTAAGTCATGGAAAATATCATAAACAAGTTTAACCCGGGCATTGTGCAAATTTAATTTAAACGTAAATAGTGCTCCTTTCTACATTGGATTCATCAGTTAGTTTAATAGGTCCACACTGTTTATTTTTCATTTATATTTGTTTTGGCGGACAAGATCATAATGCGTAGTGTTTTGATCCAGATATAGGTGTGTACGTTTCTTGGTTATGCCTGGGCTATTGTCAGTTCTTTAGCTTTAGCCAGCTTTTAAGGAGACAGAAATCAGTTGGGACAAATAACTGCTGCCCAACAGAATGACAGTAATTGATATATAATGCGGAATGTCCAATGCTTTTTGCAACACTGCATGTCTGTCCATCTAAAGGGATTGAGGGCATACCTGTCATCACATTGTGCATAACAGAGACAGAAAGGTTGTAAAACATAAATTGATACAGTGCAGGTAAGCAGTTAGTCAAACTAATTTCAGGAGGCTGTTTGCCACTTTGAGTCCATGGCACAGTCGGCGATTGAAAAACGTTTTTTTTTCAAATGATAAAATTTAATCAAGAGAAACTCTGATTAAGATAAAAACTCTAACCGCATTTTACATAACTGCCCTGATTTTTTTACTTAAATTAATTGAATCGACTTGAACGTGAACATATTATTTCAAGGAAATATGGCACAAATGAAAACGTGCATTGCACCAGAGCTTGTTTTGAGAGGTTACCACACAGATTTCACAAGTCTTACCGAGAATAATGACAATTTAACACAGGCCTCATACTGTAACCTGCGCTGCTCGAGGAAAAAGGGACTTCCATTTGAGGATTTGCCTTATGCTGCCGTTCTTTGCTAAACTGTGCAAAAAAGAGAAATAGACCTGCATCACATCTTTCACATATTTCTAATTTACTGCAAGTGGTATTAGCCATGATACCGACTGTATAAGTCATAGTACATGCTGGGTTAGGGTTGGGCAGGGATAGCTTGCGAGTCATCCTTCTTCATCATCATCCAACGGCTGAAGATTTTTTTGCCTTTCAGTGAAGGAACAACAATGAATCATCACAAAATACGGGAACGTGAGCAAAGAAACAACAAATTTATGTGAGCCATGCCCGTCCAAACATTAACTTTGGTCTGAAACCCTTTAAGGTTTTCGTTCTCAGATCAAGTCAGACAATTCTGAGCAGTAACAGGACGTGCGGGTCAAACTTCCTTACCCTGGTTTCCTGGTAATTCACCCTTTATGTAAATGTCAAACACTTTTAAAGATAGTTTCAGATAAGGACATCATCATTCTACAGCACAGTTGTTGGCCTTTAATGAGATTTGAAGCAGTGTTTTTGGTGCTATTGGCCAGTGGGGTGCTGTGGGCCCATGGCCAAGGGTCAAACCCTGGCTGGTTGGGAAGAGGAACTACAGTTTCTGTTCAATGTTCCTCATTCAAGTTTAGGTTCTGTCCTTTAATGAGGGTTGCGTATCATTTTCCATTTTCCACATACGGGGCACCACATGAACAATTCGTCTTGCTCATCTCATTGTATACCAGCAAACTACCAACGCACCACGCCCTACATCCTCCATTTGTTGCCTGTACTTATAATTACATTTGGGTAAACGATCTTGTTTAGTAAGTTTTGCTTTCACATTGACAGCAACCTGTCTCTCTTTCATGACAGCTCAATAAAAAAACTGCTTTTGTTTCAAGATGACATCACAGCAGCTAACGGAAACTACGTTTCTAGACAAACTAAGACTAAAAATAACTGAGTAGATGAAGGGTGCTTTCCAAAACATTTCCGTTGTATTAGGTTTCGACATGTGTAGGAACAAACTCTCTTCACTTTCACTTTAGTTCAACTTGCACTTTGTTTTCACGTGAAGGCACAATATATTGATTTAAAACTAACCGCTGTCTGAAACATCTCATGTTACAGTTAATAAGAAAATAAATGGTGGCCAGGACATCATTAAACAACCCTTGATTTCTCTGCTACAGTTCCAGAGTGTCAGATCAGGACACCTTGCCTCCCGCCACTCTCTTTACGCCCCTTGTGTATAATATTTTCTTTCTAAATGATCTTATGCTTTTCTTTCTCCTCTCATATCCCTGACCTGGCGTTATATTGCTTGTTGATATCTCTTTCCTGTTCTTTCAACTCCTAATCAGCCATGGATGGTCTTTTCTAGCTTAAGGTTTCTTCCTGTAAAAAGGGACTTTTCCTTTTCCCTATCACCTTGAGCATGCTCTGGACAGGGGATCGAGATAAGACAAGATAAGTTTCTGCTGGTTCACTTATCTTGGAAGCTTTTTTTTTGTATGAGTTGTCATGAAATGAATTTAATTACTTGATTCTATTGGATTTTGTTTATTTCAAAAGGAATTGGATAAGAACTGATGATGATTGAAGATGATGTGTGGTCAATAGGGTATTAAGTCTTTCTAAAAAAAATCAGAGAAAAGCGAAAAACAAAATACTTCTTACCAACAACCATTTTCTCAGTTTAGAATAATCAACAAAGTACAATAAAAGAACCAAACTTAAAAAGGAAGACTATGCAAGCACCACATATAAAGGTCTACTCTACAAATAAATCTTAGTTTTGGATAAAAAACAGCAACAAATATCTCATAATGCATGAATTCCCTTCAGTAGGTGCATTTACGGTCAGCTCAAGCCTCTGCCAGACTTAAGAATTCCCAGTCTTCCATGATGTCACCTTTAGGTAAAAGTGACACTGTTGTTTTTGTAATCTCCTCTTTTAGTTCATGTGCCATCATTACATAATCTCCTCTGAATTGAGGTCAGCAGATACTTGTTTTATTCAATGCACACAGTAGCCCTATATCCCTTACCAATGGTGAATAGTACTTAGTGCAACAAGTCCTATTGTGCCTTCAGATACAGATAGGGAGGCCCAGGTCCCAGCGGTGATCCGGTATCCTGCCGTCTCGGGTTTCCTTCAGGGAAGCCCTCATACCTTTCCGTTTGGCCAGCATTATGTGTGACTTCCTGTCTGAGGCAGGGGTTTGACTGGAGGTTCTCTCCGGGGACAGGACGACAATTGTCCTTGTCTTTGGTTTCCCTTTTTCTTTTTTCTCATTCGCCCCTCCCGCCCCCCCCCTCAAACAAGTAGCTGTGCAGGTGTTTGCGTTTTTTTAAGGCACCGCAAATAAATGCTGGATTCATTCACTTTTTTTTCTGTTGTTTTTCAGACATGTACACAGTGTTTCCTTTCAATTACAAAGTAAGTCTGAAGTTATCATTTCTTTGAATGTCAGTTAAAGAAAAAAGTTAAAGTTAAAGAAAAAGAGAGAGCTTCAGGAGCACATTCGATTTTTCTAAAATGGATTCTAAAACGTTGCAGTTTTCTTGGCATTTTAAAGGTACGACACAAAGGGCACAACAAAAATCACAGACTCAATGTGTCCTAGGTATGTTTGCTTTGAGCAATACTCACAGAAAGTGCCTTATCAGTAGTGGGGGCAAAAAAATGGCTTGTCTTTGTTGACATTGTTCCAGCTTCCTTATTGAAACTGCTCATGCAGCAGGAGAACGGGAGCAGCGGGAGGCTCAGCTCCACAGTGGTGTGTGCTTAAATATATTAGAAAGGTGTGTTCTGGTCTGGAAAACTTTTCCCTACACACAGGACTTGTTCTTCCTCTGCTTTTTACCACTTTTACTTTGCTCAGCGGGTGATCAACTTCAAATTCCTCCTTGCTGCTTTGGTATTTTCATTGTTGACAAGAATTCACAACTCAAGGTACACCAGTACCAGCTGGGATGGCATGTGTGAGAATGCACAAGGTCTCCAAACACACAGAGATTTTCACATTTAATTTCTTTGAAAGACTTGCCTCTTTTGTCCCAAGTCAAGCTCAAGTCTCTCATGACCTATGCGTGCCATCAAGATTGGTCATCAAAGTCCACCATGATCAGTGTATGGTCGTTTGAGGGGAAACTCTAAGAAGGTTTGTCTAAGGTAGATTAATTCATTCTGAGGCCGAACAGCACACCCAAACAGTTTGAAACTGTCTGATTTGATTAGTGCCACCTCCGATTGGCTGAACTATCACTGCGTGGCATCAGATGCCCAATGAGGTCACAATGATTTATCTTGTTGCCACACAATTTGAACAGGTCTTGCTTTGTTTGCTGTCTACCCAGAGGCTCTGTATCAAACCGTAGTAACATATGGCGCAGCCCCAGATTAGAAACCATCCACTGTTGCTTTGATATCTGTGTCTGCACACGTTTTATCTAACTACATTTAGTCTGCCGGGGATTGCTTCATAACGTCAATAGATTTGACAAATTTAAACCTAATGGTTCATGACACCAAAATCTTTAGTCCAAGTACTTGAAGTGGGGTTATTTAACTATAATCAAGCATAACAATTACACATTATATTATACATTCTGACATTAGTTGTGTACTTTACTGGTTGGTAAGATATGGTCAAGCATAATGCTTGCTGTGTATATGTTCTGTGTATATGAGGGGAAACATTTTGTAGCACTGAAATTTTTTAGCACATACATTCGAACTATCTACATGGTTAAATATGAGGTATAGTCCACAGTAGCTTGTTTTCTCCAGTCCAGCTTACTGTGAACTGACAATAAGGAAAAATTGGACAAGACTAAGCGGTCTTCTTTTCAATATCCGAAAGCTTGGATGAAGTTACTTCAGATCTTCAGTGGGCCAATTTGGCTTCCATTTTCTATCCTCACCCAAAACGTTTCCATCATGCCCACAAAGACTCGTCTTTCATGTTTGGATGTTTGAGACCAAGTGCTACATATTCAGACCCTTGCCCCTCTTTTCTGTCTTGCTCACTGCTTTCAGACAAGCTTGTCATGTTTTCCTCAGCCTCGGAAAGCGGAGAGCATCCTCCTGGGACTCTGGTAAAAGGTGAAACCCAAGACTATCCCTAGTTAGTGTGTCGGAGGGGAAAGCATCCTCCATTCACAAGCAGGAGGGGAAAGAGGTGAAGAGACAAATAAGTTCCCACCAGCAGAGAGAGGTCAGTTCTCCTGGGAAGCTTCGGCGCTGTTGTCTTAGAGTAAGGTGTGTTTTATAGCAAACTCTGGAGTGAAGAAAAGGCTCCCACCCATAGCCTTCCGATTTACCTCAGACACAGTCACAACAGCGTGTACCATCCCTCTCTCTCTCTCGCACACATACACAATGCATTAACTGCCTAATGGACTGACCCTCTCCTCTTTTTCCCCTTTGTTTCCTGGCTCAGATCACTTTCCTGCAGCCTGACTGGAGAACAGCAGGTGAGCTGGGATCCCTCAAGCACCCATCAAAATGTTCAAGAATAGTTTAACATTGTTTCATATGGATGCTCCGGGGGTCTCACCTGGAATAACAGCTGTGGTTTGCATGGTTTCCCTTAATATTATCCTAGTAGACATGATTAGCCTAAAAGTGCTTTATAAGAAGCATTATCATGTTCGGAAACATTTTCCCGTACATATTGTTGCTTTGAATCACCGTGATGTTGTGTCTAATGACATTTCTAAAGTATTTGCTTATTTTTTTAAGACATTTACAGAGATGCAAAATGCAGTTTTAGGTTTGTGGTGTTTTAGGCCTACAGTAAGCTCAGAATGTCTGATTGTAACTGAGAATTTTCATTTAACCTTTGCCATATTTCAGCAACACGAGTCGAGAGAGCAGAGACATGGATATTTTTCATCGTACAGGAGGAACCATCAGAGAGGGTTAGGTTAGGGTTTAAATTAACTTGACCCACAGATCACTTTGACTCATTTTTGTCTTTTAAGTCACTTGGCAAGAAATACGTGTCACACAGAATGCATACAAGCAGAAATGGAGAAAGGTTCAGTTCCCTCTTCCTTTGGTGTGAGGGCTTTTTTCCACTCAGTTTTTCCTTCATCCTTCAAATCTGTCAAACTCGCCTCTTTCTATGTTCTTGAAAAAAATAATATCAATATAACGTGAACTTGAATTTGATTAAACGGTTCTCTTTTGTTTACCTTTTAATCTGTGATCCAAACCAAGTATTTATTCAGTAGTAAACCTGACCTATCAAGAGTAAATGTGAAGTAGAAAAGGGAAGAAAAAAAACTTGAATCGGTAAAGTCTCATGAAGTATTTGAATGTTCATCGGTGCGAGAACAGAAATTGTTTATATATTTGTCCAAAAACAAATAATTTTTCAACATACTTGAACACAATTGCACATGGAAAACAGTCAATATTGATTCTTGGTGTAAATCTCCATCGATGTGAGCTTTCCCTTTTAAATGGGGAACCCCTCTGTCTCCGGATTTGTGCAACGTTTGACTGTGTGTGATCCATCTGTGTGAGGGATTTTCTTACAGACATGCTACCTCACACCGGCCTCTGAGCCCCGGACAGCGACTTCAAACGAAACAGGAAGTTGACCAGTTTCACATTCACCCATCGTGTTTGGACTTCTTCCGTGGAACTGTGTTTGTGTCTCTGTTTATGTGCGTTTGAAAAGCCCAGTATGTGTGTTTTCTACTTATTTGGGCCATGCCAGTCACTGAGCACACCACAAAATAGCTGCCGGTATGCGGTGCATATCAAAAGCATGACAGCACTCACCCTTAAAGTACGAGATCACAGGTCTGATTACATATTTGGCACAAAAAAAAAAACCTTAATCTTGTGTTTGGATGGTTTTGAGCATGAAAGACACACGAGTAATGGTCTGTGTGATGGAATGTTTTGTCCTCATAATAATACCTACCACTGAAGACTTAATGCTAGCTATGTGTTGCTTGCAGTTTGATGAGATATGTGGGCTTTTTTGGCCTTGTGCAACATTACAAGAATATCTCTGAGAGGACTGTTTGGTCGAGTGTCCACCTGGTGATATTTATCACAGTATGAGACAAGGAGATAAGAAAAAAGCATAGTTAGTGTGGTGGTTTGCTCAGTTAAAGACAGAGGAAACCACCACACAACAAGATGGCTACACTCTTTGTTGAATGGTTCCGCCTTTGCAAAATTTTCAAAAAGAGTGGTCCTCTTTCAAGGACACATTTGTTTTAACTAGCCTGTGAATACAATAGAAAGAGCTTTTTAACTATGACGGATAAAAAAGAACAGTGTAACATTGGAATAAAATAAAATAGAATAAAATAAAAAACCCTTTTATGGCCCATACTGACCTCTGATAACTGTAGACTACCCTCATTGTCTTCAACATATATGTAGTTGGATTCTCAATGGCAAACAAAATGGTGGTGTGAGTTTCGGTGTGTGTCTGTGGATTGGATGGGTGTTCGAGTGGATGTAATGTGATCCTATTAAGGAGGACCCCTCCTCTCCCCCTTCTCCTGAGCCATTATAATTCTACCTCACCCGCTCTTTCTCCCTCCTTCCTTCAACCAATCCTCTCAAAGTTTGGACACCTGCCAAGTCCCACAGTCATTATCTTAATAAACACTGACAGCTTAAATTCAGTTGGGCTACAACACACATATACACACACACACAAAGGCACACAAACACAAATATAAGTTGGCTACCTGGATTTCTTTTCCCATAAATATTCAGCAGAGTGCTGAACAAAAAGGCCCTCAACAAATGAAAAACACACACCAGCTCTTTTGGGTATTACTGGGGCTGTTTTGAAAATGAAATTACATAATGACGGCCTGGTATTAAAATTACAGGTCTGGAAATGTAGCTATTTGCACTAGTGTGGAGAACGCTGTCACGACAGACCACAAGCTTTTCACAGGTTCTGCTGTTGTGCCCCTGGATCTGAAAACAAACACACATACAAAACAAAAAAACAAAACCCCCCCCAAAAATCCAGACATTTAGTACACCAAAGCTGAAACCTTACAGATGACCAGGGAAAGACCATAAACGTGTGTATATATACATATATATATATACACACACACACAGACAGTTTACACGTTTACACTAATTTTTGGAAACTCTTTTGGAAAATCATTTTATTAAAGTGGGCAGTTATGAGAAGCAAATCCATGCTATACCGTTACCACTTAGAATTAAATGAGCCTTTAGTGCTTCAAAACACGGCAGGCATGCTGCATCCAAGAAGCTTCTATGCTAAAAAAATTAATTAAAAACAGCCTAATTTTATTTTCGTACAAAGTCATGACAACCAGCAAAGAGCAGGGGAGGCAGGCAGGAAATCAGGAAGTCAGGCACGGGAATGGCTTTGAGAATATGGCTAATTTTCTAGATAAACACATCAACATAATGGGTGGCACTGGGTCACGGGTCAAGAGGAAATCATAGAGTGTTTTCATGGCCAAAGTGTTTAAAAAGAAAATGTGTTATGTAATACCTCACATTCATTTGAATCAATATTAGACTACCCCAAAGTGGATAAGGCACAGAATTTATCTCAGGAATATTTGAAGTCAGTCAGTGGGTGAATAGCAGCTACTACCATAAATATAGGCTGGCTGTTGTGGAGAAAAAAAACAAGACAGAACAAAAGGAGAGGCTAAGATGCATCAATACTTATTTGTACATTTATTATTAGGAATATACAGAATTGTGCAATTTATCCTACACTTGTAGTATAAAGTATGTGCTATGAGTGGGAGATCACCTCGAACAAAAGCAGTGAAGAAGCTTTAAAAATACTATAAGGAGACAGACCTCACCCAAAATTCACTAAAACACTGAAGACTGACCCAAGACACACAAGCACTGACTGGTTCACATGGGAAATATCAAGAGTGCAGCACCTGCCTGCCTGAAGTTCAGCCGCAATGTGACCTGATGAGACGGCGCGCTTCCTGGCGCGACAGCGCCCGTCTGGTAGGAACACACACAGGAAACAGGTTAGTAAAGCAGCTGGTTTGTGTGCATCTGTGTGCACAGGTTACGCCCTCAGGAGTGTGCCACCACAGCAACTGTCTCTGCGGGAACAATACCACCTGTTGCTTTGGTCTGCGAGACAATGGAGGCCAGATGGGGAGCAATGGGCGGAGGAGGGAAGCGCAGCGCCTAAGCAGGGGAATCAAATCAAATTCTTTTGCTAATGTAGAGCAGGATGTTTTTTAGTCGTGTGTGATGTGGAGTAAAACGGCATTTCCTTATTGTTGTTATTTAGAGTATTAAAATGTCTTTAAACAGGACGTAATTTGTTTTCCATACCATAAGAGAATTTCAATTCCTTTAATTTCTAAGATGACGAAGAACTCTAGCCTTCTCCTGAGTCTAAATCTTTAACTATTGCACTGGCCTTCAGAACTCAAGTTTTTGGTGTGGCAACCACCTTTTCTTCAGTCCATGCTACCAGGATTGGCTTTCTGTGCTTCTGAGTCCCATTGGGGTCAAATCGGAGGGTAGGGGCGTCCTCCATCTGTTCCAGCTCCCGCCTTCAAGGTTCCCACAGGACCCACCTCAGTTTGTTCCTTTTCCTGTCTTTAAATTGGCGCAGGTGGGCTCACCTCGGTTAACTCCTTTCATCCCTGGTGGGCTGGAGTCAGACTGTTCTGGTAGCTGCCCCTGAGGTGGGCTTGCCTACATCAGTCTTGGCCTCTCGCTTTCCAAAGATGTTGTTCTGTCTGACATCTGGCCATTTGCCAGAAAGATCAAAGTATCCTAATCACTGGATGTCTAGTTGTCTGCCAGGTTCTTTCATCCCTGGTAATCTGGCAACCCACCGTGTCCTCTCCCTGATAGGTCGTTGGTCCTGCATGGCAGGGTGTCTGGCGGCTTGCCTGGGAGTCCACCAATACTTCTCCGTCGCTGGACATCTGGTCGTCTGCTAAAGAGATTCTGGCTCCTCTGGGGTTGCTGCCCAGAGTGGTTTCCATTCCTCCCCCGATGAGCAGGGCATTTCTGGTTCTCAAAGGTTTCTCAGACCAGAGGTGGCTCGGCCATACCGGTTCCTCCAGTCTGCTGCTTGATCTCTGGAAGGGTTTCTGGAGGTCTACTGGCAGGCTTCTGGACATCTGGACTGGTCATGTCTCCTTAGACTGTTGTTGGTATGGCTCTTTTTCTTCTATTCACCTTTCCCCTCAACTATTTTTGTGTCTGCAGAAAGTGTCGATCAAATGTGTGAATATTTGCCAAAAAGACATAAGGTTGTTAGTTTGAACTTCGGTGTGAATTCAGTTGAATGTGGGTTCAAAGGGATTTGCAAATCACTGTAATTGCATTACACATAGTTTATCCAACTTCTTTGTAATCAAGGTTTGTAATTTCAAATTCCTCTATGACTTGAAGAGGGAAATGTATTTGAGCATTATAGGCCTTGATTTAAAGTGGGGGGACAAAGACGGGCAGAGATGACTTACAGAGATTGAAGTGGCATTCTATCTTTTAGCCTCTGTACATACTGAGGCCCATTCTTTTTAACATTAGCTATGATAAAACTAACATGGGCTTACATCTGACTTTGGGGGTTCAAATAAAAATGTTTAATCAGGCCTGCAATAAATCACCCTCGGCGTTGTCACGGGGGCGTATCAGCTCCAGCCCGGCACCTTGGTGTAAACTGGTTTTTAACAAGGCCCAGGCAACAAGTATGGGCACAGTTCACTTTCTCTACACAAAAAATAACAATTAAAGACCTAAGGCCTCACACCGAGGCTCTGAAACTGACAGCAATGGCTCACAAACCAAAAAGAAAACACGACATTGGTCAAATATACTATCTACATAACAACTAGTGGCATGCTGTCTTTGTTACTGCAAACTGGTGCCCCGATCTGATTATATTGTCCCTATAAAGGCAAAAAAGTGGTTTTGAAAATACCTTTAAGTTAATATTCTTGTTTGATAAGAGAGTTGAGTATATAATTCTTACCAGGGGAAATGGAGCCATTATCAGTACACAGTTGGGAGTCCTGATTTCTTACAGGACTTATACAGCAGCTGTGTTGCGCAGCCGTTGCAGACTTCTACGCTGTGGTTTTGGAGTATTTTCAGACAAACAGCGACAACACTGCTGAGTACTTTCGTATTTACCACAATCCCTTTCGGCACCATCTGGCTCGTCAACTTTGATCAGTTTCGCCTCATTGCGTGAAGCTTATGTAACAGGTTACTCACTCACTCAATCAAAAATCCAGTCATTCATATGTTACTGTCAAACCACTGAGTGAAGGAGTCTCGTGGAGATACGTCACATAGCCGGTTAAAGTCAGTGTGTGTGAAAGGAGGATGAGCAGACATTGCACTTTACACAGTCCACCAGTATAAAGAGGCAGAGGTTTTCTGTTCTTAATTTGTCCTCTTGGCCTGCAAAAAAACTATCCTCCACATTTTATAGGATAAAACTGGGATATTTCTACTATCTTTGGAACAGAAAACAACACATCCTCTCTTTCTACCCAGTAAGGTGAGTGGAAGAAGAGAAAATTTAATCGTTGCATGTAAATTTCTCATTATTTTGTTGAAGATCACCCAACTATGAATAAAAACAGTATTTAACACATGTGTGTATGGATTATACCATAAACAATATTCAAAATGCTACCATTAATTACATCAAAGAGAACATTACGTACAGGAAAAACATCAGTATATGAATAATTTACTTATGGTTATTCAGTCAATCCTTCTAATGGTTGAAATCCATTATCACAGTTCTTCTTTCCCACAGCTATCATGTAAGTGGGCCACGATTTGAAAAAAATTAATAGGCAAGTTAGTTGCTATTGTTCTATTAATTGGTATGAAGACAAAAGAGCAGAACTGAGATATTTACTGAGGAAATACTGCTATGTGAATGGTGTGAGAGGTCATCACACATCTTTCTATGGAAGGAGTCAATGCACGGGTGTTTTCATGAATGTATATAAATGGTGATTTTTCTGGATGAAAAAAGACATTGACATAGCTTAGCTGACACGTAGTCTTGATAAACTGCTTTTCAATCCCAAATGTCAACGCATATAGACAGCTGATAAAGAAAAAAGAAAAATTGCAATCTGCTTTAAATGGGAATTTGGATGTATTTATATACACTCACACAGTCTTTTTTGTTTTTAAGAGAGAATCAAAATATGAAAAATTGTGAATGCTGCAAGTTGTCCAATCTCTGAGTCAACAAAGTACCCACAATTTAAACCCTTTTAACCACCAGTCATCCCAGCTGGTATGAGGGTCTTCCCCACCTGAATGTGGTGGGGAAGACCCCCAACACTTACTGGGGCCTGAACAAGCATATTCTTTCTAAATACTCTGGTTTTATGAGTCACGTAGCAAAATGTTGCTTTGATGCTTTCTCCTTTTTTTTTGCTTGATAAAATTCCCCTCTTGGGATGAATTTTTACAACTTCTCTTTTGATGTTATCCTAAGGGATTTGAAGATAAAAAGCTCCCATTTCCAATCTTGTTTTCCTTTTTTCCATGGCATCTTTATTAAAAGATCTTAACAAAACAAAATAATAGCACATGTACACACCACAAAATTATTTCTAACTGCCAAATACTTTCAATGTATATATAATCTACCCTTGCGCAAGGAGACAGTGCAAGAGGGGGGATGCGGTTAGCATGTTAAACAATAAAGGAAAAAGAAGACCCTATAGATTTCTCCTAAAATGTAGCAACATATAATTTGGTTTATTGAGTTATAATAGTTTTTTCTTCTATTTCACATGGCCATTTCAGTGTGCTAGTGTTGGAAGACAACAAATGCTCAGATTTATCAGTTTGTGATGTTAATGCCAAGTTAATAACCAATACTGCTATTGAAATAGCCGAAATACAAATTAAAAAGATGTCAAAGGAGTCAGAGAGTAGTGGTGCGTAGCGGTAAAAGAAGAATCGGTGGAGATAGATATTCACCAACGTTCTAGGTAAGGCTCACTTCTCATTACTGGTATGATTGCTCCCGTAAAAGACATTGTGTGCACCAGGGAGCAGATGTTTTTTTTGCTCCCTATTTTGCTCTTCAAACATGAATTCAAGTACAAATCTAAGCTGTCCCTGTCACAAATGCCATTCTTGCAATTGGAAGTACGTGAGTGAAGGCTGAATAGAACGGGAGAATGCGGGAGCTGGAGGTTTTCTACCCTGTCAGGGAAGCCATCTGCTCTTTATCCACGCTGGCACCCAGCGTTGGTCCAACCCTTGGCACCAACATAACCCACATGGATAAGTTGCATGCATAATATACTTGTAACTTTCTTCGGACGAGACAGACGAGCCATGTGAAACGCACGGCAAACAAACCGCACAAAAAAGTAAACAATGCATTTGAAGACACGCTCATTTGAATATACTTTATACGGTGCGACCCAAGCTAGAAGGTTTGCAAAAGCCTGCTCTTTGTGAGCCAGTGAAAGGAAGAAACAAGGGTGAGTGTTTATTTGTGGTCTTTTCTGTTTGTGGGGAAGGGTGGTGGAGGGGTGGGGGGGGCTTAAGTGCATATGTGAGTGAGTGTGCATTTGTCAGCATTAAAAACCAGGGAAAAAAGAACATGTCTCAGTATTTGAGTGGCGAGACGAGAGGGCCGCAACTATTTGGTGTGTTTGTGTGTGAACCGTTGTGTGAAAGCAAACCAAAAGAGATTGGCTCTGGTTTTTCAAAGGAGTGGGTGGAGAAGGTGTGTGACAAGGGAGCTTTCCGCCTTTTGGGTTCCTTGGCCCAGTTGGGGAGTTAGCAACTGTGTGTGTGTGTGTGTGTGTGTGTGTGTGTGTGTGTGTGTGTGTTTGGTGATGATGTTGGCTCCCAAAACAAAACCAGCACCTGTTTTTAAAGGCCGACACAAACCCATTCATCTTTTGTCATCTCAGAGCCCATATCCTTATTTTGGGGTTTTTCTTAACACTTACAAATAAATACAAGTAGGCATGGCTAAAAATAAACCTCTGAAACAAGACGGCAATGACGCCACATCTAGCATCTCCTTTTGCACTGCTATTTTATTCATCAGCTACTAGAAAGCGTTTGAAGGAAAAATAGGATCCAGTGTTAGGTCTGCGATATCTAATTTTCAAAAGAAAAGACCGGTCATTAACTAGCACCAAAGTTTCAGAAACATCTATTATCTAGATGACATGAAAGAGTAGGAAAACTTCAAATTTAGCTATCATCAAAGCTAGAAAATGCACAGTTAAACTCGACTGAACACATCATGCTTTGTTTTTCTCTGCACAGCTGACGTACGCGTTTTGATTTTGCCACAATAAATGGATTCGTTCACAGTGATAAGTGGATGTTGTGTGCCACGCAGACCATTAGTGCCTTTGAGAAAAGAGACAGATAAGGTTGGCGGGCAACATTTCAAACAGGGTCAAATTCCTCGTATGCTTTCACAAGCACATTCAGAGAGAGCAAAGAAGTTCTGACAATGACAGCTGAGGCTACTTTAAAATAGGATGCTTTTGCAAAGTTACACACGAGCTAAGATTAACTCACATCTTCCAAGACCCTCAAACAAAGTAAAAACCTGTGTTTAGTGTCAAACTTTGGCACAAACCTCCCTCTGAATATAATATACAGCCAATTTAGTGGCCTTGAAAATACTTTTTGCAGAACATTTTTGATGTCTGAGTCAAGCTGACCTCTGACCCTTGACCATGATATGTAGTCCCTCTAGATATTTCAATTATGGAGATCGGAATTTATTTTTTTAGGTTACAGTGATGCGGGCCCACTCAAAGTGAGTCGAGTCCAAGTGGAGATCAGTGCCAAATGTAGCCTATCCCTCCAAAAGTATGTTGAAAATTATTAGGTCCACAAGAGTGGGACTGATGGACTAATGGATGAATAACAATAAACAAATTAAACAAATGTCTAAAGCATTGTCATTTGGGACAAAGACATAATGGAGTTTAAGGCTTATAGTGGGCTAAATAATGATACTGGTTTAGCTACATAGCACCAATGTATGTTTAATAAATTATTTAACAGAATTAATCCCACGAGTGATGCTCTCTCTCTGACTCTCTCTCTTTCGATATATATATACATAAATATATATATATATATATTCCTGTGTGTGTTTGTGTATATGTATTCTGTCAAAACAATAAACAGAGAACATTACCTTTGCCACTGTTGTCTGATCACATGGTTTAATGTCAGTCCTATAGTCACAAGTCTAGTGGGACTTAAGGAGCAAAAGTGCTCGTGTGTGCACAAACGTGCGCTTGTAGCTTTGGAGTCAATCCTTCTAAACAACACTGTCATTAACCCTTGTAGCTCTTGGAAGACCACCCAGACGTTTGGCTGTGTGTGCGTGCGCATGTGTGGTCGCGCGTCGGTGTGACTGTGTTTGTGTGTGTTTGTGTGTGTTTGTACGAGTGTGGCCTAACGACAGGTATTGTGGATGTGTTATCAGTGCACTCCAGTCTGTCCAATTTATGCCACTAAGACAACAGTTGCTCTGAGTAAAGACGAGGGGTCTTTATCACGTCACCAAGGAGCCAACGTCCCTCAAAATGACTAAACAAAGCTCATATGAATAAATGTAATCAGGAAAATGTTAGATTCATATGATAAAGAACCAGGATTATATAAAGTGGTTGTTACCCCTGTCCTTTTGTGTGACTTAACGAGGTCATGTTCGTGCCCTGATGTCACACGTTGTTTTTGTCCCGTTGACCTATTGGTTGGCCTGAAGAGTTTGCCTCCAATGGCTCCACCACAGGTCCATTTGCCATCTGCTCAGCCAACTGTCCCCCCCAGGTATGAAAGGCTCAGCAAAAGAATTACTGTGATACTGCGATTTGGGGATTATTTGAACCCAACACTCTTTCCTGTCACATGTCGCGAAATGCACTCCTGGCTCGAACACCTGTTTCTTCTCATTTTCGGCGCCCCTCCCTCTGTTCTCTTTCTTTCCTCTTTTATCTCTCTCAAGGTCCACCAAGCGCAGCAGAGACACCAGATAACATCACAGAGCCTTCACCACGTCGTCACCTTCACTGTGCTCTGATGCCATCATGTTTCATGTGCAGCTCATCTGAGCGTTTCGATGCCTGCACGGCTGCTCTCCATTTTGTTTTGTCAAATATTTTAGTTTTACAGTCCTGGAAAAATACATTGTTTGCTCATTGTTTGTTTCAAAATCAGGATTGATTTGTAACCAGATTTATGGAAATCAAGTGTGATTACTTTAAAACAATCAAAAGGATGCATTCACTCACTTAAACAATATCAAACCAAACAATTTGTGTTATTTTAATGAAGACTGCAAATATGATAAAATGACTAAAACATTATTCTAACAACAGTGGACCTTGAAGTACCTCTTATCTTTGGCATTTTAAAACAGATACACGATGAACTATAATGAACTATAATCCCTCGTCCTGCTAATTTGCTCATTGTGCACCTTCGTTCAGGCCATACATGCGTTTACAGCAAAGTGTAACAATGCAGGCACAGTTTTGTGAGTAAACAGGCAGAGTTTACAGCTTAGCCTCACTTGTGAGTGAGCTTCGCGGCTCACATGTGATGTGTGGCTTGTCATAGGATTTTGCAGCTGACTGGAGTCCCTGAAAGCTCGTGACAACAGATTATTCCTGCTCCATTTACTGATGAAGCAGGCAGGACTTACAATGGGTTTCGCAGAAGAATTGCACTGAATAGACAGAAAGCGATAAATGATTGCTGGTTGTTACAGTATTACGCCTACAGTGGATTCAAAAACGCTAAATTGTAAAACAATCATGGATTCCAAAATTGAATTAGGTTGTCCTTTGCCCAGAAAGCAAAGTTTGACTCTAGTAAGTAACTTTTTTCCACTTCATTTAGGTTGGAAATCTAGTGTGCTGTGGTCCTAACGAAATACCTGGGACAGGCATGACTTGTTGACACCTTCAAAATCTTGGTTCATACTCTTCCAAAATTCCAAATGTAGATCAGATAAACAGGAAAAATGCCATAATCAACACGTGACCAATTTACATAAAAAACATTCAAATCTATGCACAACTATGTCTGATCTGTATCTCATAAAATGAAGACACTTAACATACATGTAGTTTTAATTTTTATTTTCATTCAAATGCTTTTGTAAACATATCAGTGGGACATATTCAAAGATGAAAAACGTGATAAACAAATGAGTGAAAAATCACTATCCTTTACACATGGACAAATACATTTTTCTCGTCACTTTATTTCCTTATCTTATGTTCCTTTCCTCAATGTATAACAAAATTCAAAGTTTTTTTTATTTTTTATGTTGCGAAAGGAATAAAGAAAGAGCAGTAATGAAAATATATGGTTGTTTATTGTTAGGGTTAGGTTTAGGATATCTTCCTCTATCACAGCTTTAAATTTACACATTTTCCCACTTACCTTTCAATCTAATTGACTTAACATATAACTTGGATCTGCTTCACATTAACGTAATGTTTTCCTAATCTTTTCCAATCGCCTACTTATCCAGCAAAAACATGATAACAGAATAAAAAGCACCTTGGCATCCTTTGGTTAAAGCACACATCCAGTCTGTTCAGCTCAAAATCATCAATTCAGACAGTGTCACACTCCTCATACTTTGTGATTCTATGCCATATATATTAGCATGTAAAGTTAATGTGTGTGTGTGTGTGTGTGTGTGTGTGTGTGTGTGTGTGTTTGTTGTCAGCGCGCCAATACCAAAGCACTGAGGCATTACACTTGGGTGTACACTGACCAAGTGCCCAGCGACCAACGCCCTGGAGAACAGACCGGCCAGTGTATGAACTCACAGGAAATTTCTTGTCGAATGGAGAGTTTGCTCAGGTGTGTAAGGTGTATGTGTGTGTGTGTGTTTTGCGTCTGTGGTGAGGGTTGCCCGGTGAAACCGCATAATTCCCTCGCTCTTTTCCCTCCTTTCATCTCTGAGCATATTATGTTCAGAGGAGCTGCGTGTTCAGTTAAAGGTTACAAAGGACAGACTTTGTGCGTCTCCATAACCGAAGTGAGTTTTGGTTAGTTCTAAAGTTTCCAACTGAAGCCCCAAAAAACGATGTGAGGTTAAAAAATGTTAGGAGGAGATATCCTGTTTTGGTTTGGGTTTTATACTAATGTTGAATCATCTTTAAATTTAAATAAATTAAATTTGAAAAATCACAAAAAGAAGCTGCTGTTGAATATTAATATCGATTTCTGTAATAACATGATGTACTCCCAACTGACTAAATTCTTCTTTTGACATTTTGGTGTGCAGGAATGCATTTCGTGCAAGTGACAGTGAATCATTTGAATAAGTTCCTTCGTCTCCAGCATCATGGTATTATCTACACGTATCCACCTGTTCACATAGCAGGCCTTTTAGGTGTACATGGTGGGATATCTATTATCTAAGGATTTGCTTGGGAAACGGAGTATTCTGAAGGTCCTTTAAAGCTAAAGATTACATATCTGTTTTCTAGCAATCTTGCATTTTTCAGCCATTTTTTCCAATTGCATTACCAAATTTAAAGGCACAGAACCGTAAAAGAGAAAGAAAAAACAAGCCACCGACATCCTGTAGTATCTACACAGCTGGGAGAGAAAGGAAAGATCCGGACGATCTTTAACGAACACAGACAAGGACAAACACGCGCATCTCTCCAGCTCTGTTGACACGCCCCAGAGCAAACGCCTTTAACAACACGGCAATGAAAAGCGAAGCTCAAACCCGGCTGTTGTGGGCAACATCTCACTCAACAATGAACCGGCATCAGTCAACACCATGCATGTGACGGGACACACAATTTACAACCACGCGTAAACCAAAACAGATGAAGACCAGTTCACATCTTTGACATCTTTGAGTATGCCAGAAAGTTAGAAATATATTGTAAAAGAATAGCTGCTGAATCACTCAGATTGGTGAATATATATGCAGCCAACCCCAAATATACACATATAAAAAAACACAAATCCATACATACAGTTATACACACTTATCCATAGATATAGGATGAGTCAAAAGTTTTTAATTAGAAATATCCGAATACCCAAGCAAGTACTGTATACATCTTTTGGTGTCCTGAACAAGGCTGCTATCTTGTAAGCCATCATAGTGGACCGAGGGGAAGCTTTTCCAGTGGGAATGTGGAAGGTCATGTAGAAGAAGATGACCAAAATTACAGAATTTAGCCAGTGATGCACAACTATTTTACATGCTCCATGTGCTGTCCTTAATGCTGAACATGTCAAATAGCTGTGTATCACGAGCAACTTTCACACATATACTGTATATAAGTTAATGAGTGACTGAAAATGTAATAACACTAATAGACACACTTCAGCTTGTTCGTTCATTTAAGTCAATTTGCCAACCTCATAAAAGGTGTTGTGGTTAGGAACTTGGAACTAAGGGATAGCTGAGATGTATAGTAAAAGCATATCTAAAAGTGTGGCCAGGCCAAAAACAAACTTAAACTTGACAAGAAAAAGCCTATGCATTACATAAAAAACAAACAAAAAACTTAAAAACCAGAAAGAGAGAGACTGAAAAGCCCGGAAACAGAATGGTGTAAAGTCAGACAAATAACAGGACAGAAGTGTGGATGGATGGACAACAAATTGATTTGGGTGAACTGACGAAGTGGCAGCGGTTGACACAGCTGAGGATGAGAAGTACAGGTGAGGAGAACTGAACTGATGACCAGAAGGGGAAAACACTTTGGAGACTACGGCTGAAACAAGGAACAAGAAAATAAAAAAATGAAAAAGTTGAACAATCAAAAATTAACGGTGTAAACTCAAACAAAACAATTAAATAACAAAAACTGGAAACATAGCCAAACATAGCTAAACTCATGACAGAAGTTCTTTGTAACATAAGCACACATAAAGGTTTACTACACTGATTGAAGATGACATTTCTAGCATCAGATTTGTATGAAATGTTAAGATAAAAAATACACAATTTAATCAAACTATTAGATCAAACATATGCAGCAAAAGGAGCAGAATGCTGCCGCTAGACACTACCTGGCCTGAGTATGAAGGCGATTGTGTCATGCGTAGTCACACCCACTCAGATATTAATTGTTGGCACATATCAACACTCCACCTGAACAGAAAGCTGTCCCCTTGGAAGGGAACGCCAATTTAAAAAAAATATTATCTGTACAACTTTCAAATTTCCGACTTTAACCCAGTTTGGGGTCAAATAATTCACACCTTCAAATGATGCTGCATTCACTGCACTACAGAAGTGGGAAATGAAAACTTCTTTCATGGCTAAAGTTCTCGGCTCGTAAACATGACTTCTTGCAGTTTCAGTTGGACGTAAGCTGGAAATCATTGAGAGAAGCATGACTACGTTTCACAGAAACTCACCGTTGGAAAAAAAATAATGATGAAGCATTGTCTAGTTAATGATTAAAGCAACAGTTGTAGGCATTAACCTCTAAAAAAAAAAACCTGAACAAAGCACAACAAATGGACTCTCAGTGAAGCCCGCCGATAATGGAACTAGTAACCCAAAATAAGACATGAAATTACACACAATCAACATGGCGATGTTATACATTTTGTAAAAAAACATCATGAGGGAACATAATAATGTAGAAAATACCTATGTACAGTCTTGAATGTACATCTTGGTGACAAAAAACTCCTGCATTGATACAATCGTGGTGTTTTTAGTTCTTGCAACCCTTTGCATCCACCTCACAATGTTTACCCATCCGCTGACCCTTCACTTCCTGTTGACCAGGACCGTCTCTCTGCCTGACCTGGCCTCTGACCTTTCCCCTTGGTATCACCTGCCATAAATGGCCAAAGTTTGAACAAGGCATTCTTGTCTGGGGTGATTCAACAATCTGTATCAAAAGGCAACATTGCTCCACAGGAGAAGAAGCAGGCGGGGGGGCATTCGTGTTTTATGGCGCTCATTTAGGGTTGGCAGAGTAACGAAAATGGGGACTCTGTGTGTGTGTGAGTGTGTGTGTGTCTGGGTGATGATGATAGCGTCTTTGTGCACAGACCCAAAATTAATTTACCCCCCCCGAGACAGGCGGACAAACGGATCCACAGACGTTTCTGTGTCCAGGGATTCCTCCCTGAGGGCATATTTGTAGTGTGCTCCATCACAGCCTGATGGCTCACTCCCGGGTAAAGGCAACCCGAACAGGTCGGACATGTTTGATCGCTTTAAAAGTGACAAAGACACCGAAACCTCAAATTAATCACGCTTGTTGCTCCCTCCGCCGAGTCTTTAGAGCTTGAACTCCGACAACCCACGGTCAGACAAACAGCGTTCACGTTTCAAACCTCTGTTGCCCTCGTGTCCTTTGTCCATCGTGGTTAGTGTTGCTTTCCCAGTTCAGGCCACGCCTGGCACACTCACTCTGAGATCTGAACCAGGCCAGGGGCAGCACAAAACACACCCGGCAGTGTTTCTGCTGGTTGGTTTTGGTCGTTTTTTTGCCAGATCTTCATCGTAACCCCATAACACCATTTTGTATGTATTTCCAAGGTTTTCACCCAAACTCGGTTTGTTTTGCGTTTAAATCCTTGTATTTTGGACTTTTGGTTTGCTTAGGATCACGTATCTTTAGTTTTTTTCCAATACCCAGCTGTCTCAAAATATGACAGTCAACGTTTACACGGATGTGCAAATTTCAAACATGAAGATGACATAAACCCAAAACTCAGGAGAAGCCATTTTAACTCAAATACTCCAAATAATACAAAACACTGAGCAACAGACTGTGTACAGGTTGGAAAATATTAAACGTTCTGACCCTAAGGAGAGGCAGTTCTGATTTGTTGACCTTTGCCAGCTCTTTTTTTTTCTTTTTTACCTCGGTGGGACTTTGGATACATTTCATGGTTTGGTTTACATTGAGTAGCAGATGGTATGCACAGAGTTGGGAGGATTCCTTTAAACATGTAACCCAATACAGTAAAGTCACATGCAAGCATGAATGTCTGTTTGTATTGGAATATCTCGGGCCCAATGAGCTGTCAGCAGAGATCTGATTAAGTCGGTTTGACGTTATTGTCAGAGAGCGCGGCGTTTCTCCGACCCAGCAACCCGATTCCTGTCAGGAGTTGTGAGTTTTGGAGAATCCTGACAGGCAGGTGTAGTTTGATAGCTGCTTTATGAGATGAAAGCTGGACACGTTGCCGGTAAACAAAAAGTGTGACAGGAGGGTCCCTCACACAAGGTTTAATTTCATAGTGTGGCTCTCAAATATTCCCTTTGCTCTGTGATGTTAGAGGGTCCGGCAGCCATGTTATTGTCCCTTCCATCCAATGCCATGCACCTGAATGCACCATTTCAGAAAAGGTGCGTTTTTCTACTGTTGCAGGCTACATTTTTTCTCATCACTGATGAGAAATGACTGATTCCTTTAGCTGCTCTCAGTAGAAATTATGGACTAATTTTAGGACCGGTTGAATCAAACATGACTTTAATTGTTCACATATAAAAAAAAGAAAAAGGAAACTCTCCAAAGATGATTTCTTGATTCGGGTGCCTTAAAAAGGAAACATAAGCACGTCTCATTCCCCCACTGAGAGACAAACAAAAGATTATTCTGTTTTATCTATGGAAAATCATCTTTGGGAACCACATAGTTTAAATGTACAGTTCAAGTTTGGCCTCTCACATCTGCACAGACAACCATCCCCGAATGTATTTTCTAGTCTTTCTCACAATCCACCCAACCCCCAGTCATTGACTTTGTTCTTTCTTGGAGTGTGTGTGCATGTGTGTGTGTTTGCTAAGCGTGTGTACTCTCCCTCCGCAGCACGAAGCTGCCATTGGTTGGCCAGGTTTCGTTGGAGGGAAAAAAAAAGGGCGAGTAGCGGGGAGAGCCAGGCAAGCCAGATAGTGCTGACTCAGGCGCTTGGGCCCATTGTTCTCCTCGCCCCGTAACCCGACAACCCCCTGCCTCCAGCCCAGGGCAGCCCCATTGGCTGGCCAAGTGCTGGAGCCAAGGGGACTGCCGAGTTAAACAGTACCAAAAAAAGTCTTATCTCTTTCTCCATTAGGCCCACAATGAGAGAATTCAGCAGCCAAAAAAAACAACAAAAGGACACAGGGCTATTCAGGCTGTAGTATCTGCTGCATCTTGACAAGTCGGAGAGTCATTTTTGTGATAATTAAGGCATTTCATGTGAAAGGCTCCACCTGTGTGCCGAGAGCTGCTTCCACTAGAAATGTGCACTTAGTAGCCAGTGCTTAGAGAATAGATGTTTCATTCTGATTGTTTTTTATGCTACTTCTGTAAAAAAATAAAAAAATAAGGCAACATCTGATAACTTCTTGGCATTGGCTTATTGGGTTTAAGCAAAGTGGCCAATTCTTCCCAGCTGTTTTTTCCATTTTTTTTCCTAAAAGGAGAGAAAAAACTGAAAACCCAGGCAGTAGAGGGGAGAATAAATGATGGTGGAGCATTTGAAAGCCGTTTTGAGGAGCTGTTTCACAATACTTTACCATTTTTCCAACTTTCTTCAACCCCTTCTGCAGCTGCAAACCTTGAAAAACGCAAACATTGCACATATTGTTACGAGTCCACAGGAGACGCGATATGGGGGGAATGTTTGCCTCGGGGAGACAGATTACCAGGTAACAAATCAAAGCTTGACAGGGGAGGAAAGTGAGAGTTGCAGTGGCTCCAGTAATGGGATCCTGAGTTAACTAGGCCATTTAGATCCTCGAGGTGATAAATAGGTTGTGCCTGCTGCAGTTTGGTGACCTAAAACGTGCAGTAAAGAAACTGAAAACTTGCTTGCGTAACATTATTTATGTCATCGTCCATCAGGCCGTGGTGTGAAATTGTATTTTGAGAAAGTCTGTGCTGCGGGTGATGTGCATTAAATGTCAACCCTGACATGAATTTCACCCCTTCACAAAGCTGTGGGGGAACAAAAGATGAGTCTAATGGTTGGCTGCTGATAATAAAACAACTGGTTGTTAGTTCAAACTGAGCCCCGGTAGTCGATTTGTTCATTTTGTTTACTATTTGTGTGAAAAAAAGTGAAGAAAGATGAATAGAGAAGAATGTGTTCACTACATGAATCTAGAATGAGTCTAGATTCAAATAAACCTCTGCAGTCTGGATTTATGATGTGCAACCCGTGTTGAAATCAGCGTGGAGACCATAAACAGAGAAGCTAGTCCTCGAGCAGCACATTTAAAAAATGGCCAGAAGAGCAAACGTCGTGCTGTAAGTGGTGGAAATATGCAAGCTCAGCAAAATAAGGGGTGGTGTTAGTTCAAATGAGAGAAAATCAATGGAAACATATCAAAGTCTCACTGTCAGAAGTTTGGTGTTTCATTCTGCCGCCACACTAATTAATTCCAATGACTTCTTTGTTAAGGGTCACTTTGGGCCGGCGCCAGGCACGAGGAAGGATGGGGCGTCCATCACAGGTCCATCACCCACACACACGCACACCCACGCACTAGAAAAACTGAAAAGTAAGCACCCAAAGCAACAAGACACACACATGTTCGTTTTTTTTCTAATAGAGTTAGCTCCTAAAACTATTCAATTCAATGTGTGGCCCTGTGATGGACTGCCAGCCTGTCCCAGGTGTAGCCCACCT
Organism: Menidia menidia; assembly: GCA_907169785.1. Lineage (NCBI taxonomy): Eukaryota > Metazoa > Chordata > Actinopteri > Atheriniformes > Atherinopsidae > Menidia > Menidia menidia. The sequence continues at coordinate 3,869,233 of CAJRST010022223.1, read as the reverse complement.
TTTGCCCAATGAAAGCTGGGAATGGCATTAGGCCCCCTGTGACCCTAAAGTGGTTTAAATTGGCAATAGAAATGAACGGATGATGATAAAAATGAAAAGAAAAATCCCATGAAGACACATTTATAGCATCTTAGCGGTTTAATGATAATTTGTTTGCTAAATCAGGCATGGATCCATCACAGTTTTGTTAACTCTTCCAGTCAAACCTCCACCTCCGCGTCTCTCGGTTTACAGTCTCACAGTTACGCTGAAATAAATCAGGCAGAATTATGTCAGGGCCAAAAAAACAAGCGATTGGGCTTTCACACGAGTGCCGAGTGACTCGCAAAGAATTCCTGCTATGAGCGGTAACGCGGTGCTCGATCGAAAGAAACAAAACCTTGAGGTCTTGTGGAAGGACGGCCGCATGCGTCCATGGGAACCGTCGCAGTGTGACTGCAGACATTGTGGAAACGGCCTCTTTCAGGCGCGGCTCGGTTTACGTCCGTGTTCACACGGATATTTCCACCCTAGTCCGCGTTCCATACGTTCATCGCGGTCGCCACGTCCCGTTTCCACCCTCTCTCTCATGAGCCCCAGCATTGTTTGCCTGCGTTGCTGGACAATTAGTTGCCTTTTACCATGTGAGACAACCGATTCCCCTGAGCCTACGTTTATTAGATTCCACCCTGGTTTACATGAATATGGAGGAGGGCTGGTGCTCGGGGCACAATGCCTCGCTCCTGTCCCTGACTTGCACATCCAGCTTGGTCATGGATCGAAAATTCTGCCCACGGCCACTCCACGAGACAACAAGGCTCTTTCAGCCGCTCACACAGTCACTATACGTTTTCTGTACGCTTCTCACGAGACCGCAGTGCCTTATGCTGAGGAGTTTGAGTCCTCCGATTGAGTTGCTTTATCCACCAACTTTTTTTTTCTTCCACTTATCTCTTCCTTTTTCTGACCTCCTGTTGTATTCCAACATTATGGATGAATTATGAGTGTGAAATCTAATAGATAGTGTTGCAGCATCTCCTCCAGTCGATACAAATCCATTTCTAAATGGTGTTTGGTTACAATGGGTACGGTCTACAGAGCATAGCCACGTCAGCACGCGCTCATACACATCCACACACACACACAAAGATGATTCCTGCACACAAAGCTGAGTCAGGGGTAATGTCAGACCAACATCTCAAACTTCAACACAATCGGCTCAGAACCCACATAAAATCTTTGCTTTGCTTTGAAATAAGAAAGAATGGATGTTCCTGAACTTACAACTAGTTTTCTGTTGACAATCTTTTATGCTTCACTAATTAAATGTGTTTCTTTTGGTCCAGTATTGAATTTATCTATGTGGGGCTGCATGGTGTTGACATGTTGTCCCATGTATGTTTGCATGTTCTCTTCTGGTACTCTGGCCACATTAAAAAAAAAAACATGCATGTCATGTTAATGGGTTTCTCCAGACTGAGCCAAAGGCTGGGAGTGTGCACGGTTGTCTGTCTTGTTAGGAAAATACTTTAAAAAAAGCTTGACTAGAACACACAGGTGTTTAAAACTGAGGCAGCAGAGTTTATATGCGCTGTTCCGCATTTCGTTTTTTGAGGTATGACTATAATAACAAACAGCTGTTGCCGATCTCTTGTTGCATTTCCATTTTGTTTGCGAGCCCTCACATATTGATTGAAGACGTCTTCAAATAAAAAATTGTCTTGCTTCTGTCCCCCCCATTGTAGCTTCCTCTCCTCTTTTTTTCCACGTCTCTCTGCTCTGTTCAGGGTGTAAAATCAGATGCCTGGGCCCCCTCCTTTTTTTTTTATCTCCATGTTCTTTTAAAAGAGTCAAAGCAGGGCCTCTCTCAGGGTATTAAATATCTTTATTAAACTGCCGCTTACCCCTCCGCCTCCTCTTTCCCCCCCCCCCCCCTCTGTAAACCCCAGCTATCCCCACAAACTTGGCCTCCGTCGGCCGTCATCAAAGGCTCCCGACATGCGGCTTCTGCCGGCTACCTGCTGTGCTGCAAGATTACGCACAATGGCCTCCGCCGGTCCCCGCTGCGTTAAACCAGGCGAGCTCTGCCACACTCTGCTGGGCCACATCTGACAGGGGCCTGGAGGATGAGGGGGGGGGGGGGGGTTTACCCAGGCCAACTCTGCAGGATCAGCAAGATGAGCGAGGAAAAGGGTGGAGGAGGGTGAGTATAGAAGGTGGTCGATGGGGGGGGGGTTCCCTGGCCAGCTGTGTCATGGTTTAGTGGCTGCTATCAAAAGACATGCTCTAGTTGCTCCCCACACACAAACAGATGTACCTCCTAGATGTGTCGCTGCGTTTGTGTGTGAGCGAGCGTGGGCGTCCGGGATGTGATTTGTTTTTTTTGTTTTTTTTTGTCCGGCCAAAAAAAATCCATCCTCTTTGGCAGATGGTCGCCCCCCCCCCCCTTTCTCTTGTGGACGACACAGAGCTCCGAGATGCTTCGCGACTCACTTTTGTGCCGAATCGCAGAGCATAACTTTGCACAAGTCACCCGTCAGTACTGACACGTTCAGGAAGCATCCCAAAGCGACAACAGGAGACTGGGAGGTTTCGGAAGTCTCAGAAAATTGCATTGGATGTTAACCAGTGGCGGCTGGTGAAAAAAAATCTTGGTGGGGCTGGTGTGCCAATAGATTTCCCTGCCTAACCCAGTACATGCATTCAAGTTAAAAGTCGTAAAATTAGTACAATTCCACAATAATGATTTAATTCCCTTATCAGAATCAGCAGTTTACATATACAGTTAACCATTTGAAGCTATATTAGCTATTATTTTTGAAAGGAACAGTATGAAATACAACACTCAATTTTACTATTTGTCACCAAACACACAAAGTAGACACACAGGTGGTTAGCTTAAAACGGTTAGCTTAACACAGTTTTCCATATGAACTCGTGATATTTCATGTTTCTTAATTGTTCAGAGAGGTGTTTTAAGTCTGTCTGTCCAGACTGTGTCCACGTCAAATCACTCCGGTCACTTTTAAAAGGATGCGGGAAAAACATAAAAGTGCATTGGCTGTCCCACCGGCTGTCAGCCAGGACTCACGCTGGAACCAGCTCCTGTTAAAGGCCGGCTGTAGGACTTAGCTTTTTCATTGGTTCGCTGCGTTAAATTTATTTCGGGCTGTCAGGTCCCAGCTCCTTTACATTTAATTTTTCCACCATTGTCCTTCTCACGAAAGGGTAAAGATCTCACTGAATTATGTGAAAGCTGCTCGTTGTCGCCGTCATCTCCATGTCACTGCCTGACTGACCACTAGCTACACGTCTATGGCTTTGGGGCGCCGGTTCCAGGCGCCCCGAAGCCATTAATTTAGGCGATGCTGATTGGCCAAATATTTATTCATCTTCCCTAGCAACATTTTTCAATTGGTTATTTCGCTGTACTTCTGGGGCGCTTGGGGCTAGCGCCCCAGAAGAGAAACGATACGTTCTGTGGGTGGAAATGCACTGTTGAATGAGAGTCAATTGGTGGAAGTGTTGTTTTAATAATTCATATTACATGTAACCACATATTATTAAGTAAAACTGACATTGATAATACTTTAAAAAATATATATATATAAATATATATATTATGACTTTCCCCCTCCACATCTAGGGGGGGCGGCGCCCGAGCGCCCCTTATGGGCCGGCCGCCATTGATGTTAACATAGTATGCTCCACAACAAGTACCACAGTTCCTTTAGCGTGCTGTGTTCACTCGGTGGGGTCGTGATACAGTTTGGAGACACACAGCGCAAACAAAGCATCTGCTGACACGGCACATGTAGATTTTTCTTCATCGGAATCTGAAATATTTATGGTTTGTTGTGTGGGGGGGGGTTCTCTTTCCGTGGTGGCGCCGCCATTTATCATTGTGTCATTTCGTGCCGAATTCCTGCAATGGATAGACTTACCGCGAGTTGTAGCATTTTTTTGCAACTGGATCCCGAATTTGCAGCCGTCTCCATCTCATCCAGGGCTCGCTTCTGTCTCATGGCCACCGTTTGGAAGCCACCGCCGGAATTCTCTCACACTTGTTGCTCTTCTTTCAGTCTGATTTATTGCTGAGTTTGTCAAAAAAACAAAAAAGAACACAAAAAAACAGGTGTCATTACACAACCCGCCAAAACCTTATCTCAGCTTGTAAAGCCAATTAGGTTTGACAAGTTAATTAGCTCTTTAACATACATTCCAGTGGTACCGCCATCCATTTTACTGTCATGTGAAGTCGGTACTTTTAACCTGGAAGTGGATACTACACCCAAAAGAACCCGAAATATGAGCCTCCATCTGAATTTTTTAGCATTTAGAATTAGAATTTATTTTACCTCAAACAGCCCATCATTTTGGCAGATGCCTTACTATCATTCTCTACATCCCAGTGGTTTCAGGCTACTGTCATCGGCACGTCACTTGCACAGAATGGCAAAGATGCTAGTCATCTCACACTTAGCAGGTACAACAAAACCAACAGGAGTCAGTCGTTTCAGTACACACCCGCCGAGCCCCCAGAGGAGATCTAATCGGCCTCAACAGGGAAAACATCTCATCAAAGCTGCCCTGTGAGGCTTGAGTTCGTCAGAGATATCACCGATTATTTGTCAGGAGGGATGTGCCGGAGAGACAGAGAGAGAAAAATATTCATGGTTCTTTTAACCTCCTGGGTATCATTTGTAAAAATGGTGAACTCATCTTTCATTTCAGATGATCCAGATCTGACTCCCACACTGTGGGCCGGCGATTAAAAGTTGCACAAAGTTCAGATGTTTTTTGCTTCGTGCAGCCTTCCACTGGAACTCTGCGGTCACATCGCCCCGAAAAGAGGCGGAGCGGGTTTTTAAAAAGTCCTTTTTTTTTCTCCAGGGAGTCTCATCAGTGTAACTTTTTGCTTTTTTTTTTTTTTTTCATCTCCTGTTGACCGACCGCTTCCAGCGTGAAGTGGCTGCTTGTAAAACTACACTTTCCAAGTAGCCTCCCCCCACTCTGCCATTTGTAGAGCGCTCTTTGTCCACCACAATGTGAGCAGGGGGAAACAAAGACGCCATTGCCGACCCTCAGGTTTTTTGGGAGCCGTCTGTCACTCAAAGCCATTGTTGACATGTGCAGGGCTCGGAGGACAATAACACTTTGTGCGCGGGGAGAGCCGAGGCACACCCTCGTCCTCCCGCATCCCTCGCCCTTATCTGTCTCCCCGTCACATTTCTCCACTCCTATGTCCTCCCTCAGTTTACAATATTGTTTCATTTATGCATTTCTGCTTCCAGTTGATTTGTCGAATGTGTTTAGATGGGCGCTTCTGAGATAAAAGATCTCCTCTTACACGGCGTGCTGGTGAAAAAGCCATCGTACCACAGGATTATGAGATAAAAAGTTTCACACTGTTTTCAATCGCATCACAGTAACAGTAGAGGAACAAAATGATGTCATGAATGGGGAACTGTCCTGGTAAATTTAGTACATTTACGATTTTTCCATGCATTGTTCTCTACAAAAAAATCGGGATTTCCGAGTATCAAGTAGGAAAAGTCACCAGGGATTTCAGTATCAGATTGTTTTATTACTCTGGGGAAAAAAGGAGTAAGCACAAAATGCAGCGTGCGTGCGCAAAAAGATTTAACGGGGCTCAAAAGTCGCGTCTCAGCTTGTTTCCACCTATAGAAGAGGCATTTTTGGAATGCAAATATCCCAAAAAGGTACATTAGCAACACATCTGGATTGCCTCAGATGTTATATTAGCTTTCTTGGTCAAGTTTAATGTGATTCAAACTACAGTGTGACTCACATTCATTTTAGCTGCTCAAAGAAGTCCACAGAAACCAGTAACTTTGCCTAAATTCTGAAACACCATCACTGAAACACCCTTTACTGAAAGTACTATTTATTACTTAACATTTTTTTCACATGCAACTTATAAAAAGTCTGGAACAACTGAAATAAAAAAAACTATTTTGGAAAGCAATATCATTTAAGTTATCATTTAGTTAAATTTGTGTTTTAGTATAAGTATATAAAAGTATGCGAAAGTACATAAAAAAAGACAACGCCAGTTCAATTCCTTTTTATCAAACGTGCACTGCTGTGCACCTCTTCTTTACACAGAATTGACTAAATGTTGGTTTTCACTATTCAGAATTAAACTACTTGAACAGTTAACTCAAAGTTATATTTTTAATCTACAATGGATTGAAACAGAAAATCAATTAATCCAGAGTGAATGTAGAACTTTTGAAATGCTGGTTTCTTGAATCTGACTGTCTTCATGTATCTATTGAAATCCTTTTGATTTTAACTATTTATTTTCTTGATTAAATCCAAACATAAAATATTAAACTGTCCTTTGACAGATGAGGAGAAAATGATTCATCCTGTGTTTCTGACCTCAAATTCTTTCTCTGTCTCCGCGATCCTGTAACTGTTCCTGAAGGTCTGAGAGAAGAAAGTTGTTATTTGTTAAAATGCCATAGCCAGTCTGCATTTGTAGGCATCACACTCACGGCCTTTGACCTCCATGACATCATATGGCAGCTCTCGTGCGTCTTTCGTGAACCGAGGAGGTCAAGATTATTCAGTGGACTTTAAACAAGTAAAGAGTTGAGTTTCGAGGAGCTAGAGGCTCTGACAATTATGTGTTTGCTCTGGGAGCCTGTGTGTGTGTTTGTGTGTCTGTGTGTGTGTGTGTGTGTGTGGTCAATGTTACAATCTTTGTATGAGTGTCTGACTGAAAAGGAAAAAAGAAAATGCATATTACGATGCGTGCGTGTATGACTCAGTTCATTTTCATTTCCGCTGATGATGCAGTTTCATGAATATGAGTGAGGCTTGAAAAATCCAACAGTTAGATGTTTGTGTATCCATGACAATGACATCATTTACTGAAGGAATTTTCATGTTGAGGTCGCCCCAGTTAAATATTGGGTTTTAACGAGGACAGCTATGGCATTCAATGTACTGAAAATGACAAAGGTACCATTACATGGCATAATTTAGAAAGGTTTACGTTGCTTGTGACAAACATTTATTTTTTTGGTAAGTTTATCACTTTTTCATTACTCGTCTTTGATCCTTAAACCCCTTAAACTATAATCTTTTCTTCTGGGGTCACTCCTTTATTTTCAATTATTTCAAATCTGTTCAGTAAAGAAAAAAACACAGCATGCATTAACAATCCTAAGACAAACTGAAATAGGTGGTATAAATCCAGCGCACATACACTGCACGACCAAACAGCTCCCTGTTTTTAACTGGCGAGTCTCACAATCAAGTTTTTAAGTTTTCCTCTTGTCCCCAAAGTCCTAACAGTTTCAGGAGCACTTCTGACAAAATAATGAAAGCCAACATCAACTCTTGAAAAAAGAAAGGAAGCCATTTGAAATAGAACTTTACCATATAAAGAGTAAAACACAAGACATTTTCAGTCAAATTTTGTTGATTCACAGCAGAAGGCAAAGAAAATAATCAATACAACTCCATTTCCATGTCTGAATTCATTGTGATCCTGTTATTAAACAGTTCAGTCAATCTGCTTATAGTTCATATTTCTGAGCCATATTAAATTCTATACTTTTTGAAACGACTGTTATTGACTGGTGAACTGTCTTAGATGTGCCTCACCTCTCTCCTAACATGAGCTGTTTCAGGCACCCTGCCAACCTACATGGACAATGATTATATGGATGGATAATATAAATAATTACCAGGTTAGTTTTACCAAACCCAAAATATTAATCTGACAGAAATTATGTGAAATGTAGCTTCGTAAAAATAAAATAAATATTAAAAAAGGATACATGAGAATGGCCAATTGTGATGAAAAGCAGCCAATTAATATAAAAATCCTACAGCCGAGCACCGACAGATCGCTTTCTGACACGTTTGGATACAAAAAAGTCCTTAACTTCTCCAAAAAGACCACATTGTTTTGCATCATAAATCTCAGCTTTTTCTGGTTATGTTGGTGTTGCATAGTGAAATGCGGAGACTGGAAATGTGACTCCTGACCAAGACAGGAGTCCCCTTACACGAGAAAACAAGAAACATAACACTGTGCTGTTGTTGTTGTTGGTGGTCAACATGAGACCGTGCGAAAGGAATTCTAAAGAAAGTTACACCATCTCTGACATCAGTGATGTCAGAAAGTTTCTAGTTGTCATTTCCTTCTTTTTGGTCTCCCACGTTGATTTTCTCAGAAGTCTGAGCAAATCTATCCATCAGTACAGAGGATCTGACACGTATCTTAATCACTGAATAAGGCGTGTCATCTTAAAGGTAAAATAACAGCCGTTTAGCTTTTCCACTTTAACTTATCAAGTTGATTTAATTTTTCATCTGTTCTTCATTTCATTTTCTCTATCCTGCCTGTTTTTCTTAAGTTTATTCTCATTCTCACTCCATTTCCGCTTCATACTAGTTCAATTTCCACTAGTTCAAGAGTTTCCACTATGTTCAGAAATCAGGGGATGTGATGAGTAGTTTTTTTAAAAAAGATTGTCCTCCAGATGCGGACAGGTGTTAGGGACTGTTCAAAAACATGTTTTGCAGACAGCTCTGTCTGGAAATGTTTTTTTGTGGGTCTGGCTCCATAAACTGAAATGAGAAATAAGAGAATTTTGCAACGGATGCGAAAAAAAACCTAAGTATTCCCCCTCAGGGCAGGCCGTGTTGTTGTCCTACGATGTCATAGCTTTTTATCACCTTTGCACGCACTCACACACAAGTGTGCATGCCAGCACACACTTTCCAAAAGCTTTTTTCTTTTTTTTTTTCTTAAGCCAGAGGCACGCAGAGCTCTCCGTGGTTCCTCCTGGCCCCTCGGGTCAATGGGGCCGGCGGGTCAAGGGTCAGAAGAGATAGAATGCCCAAAGAGAGCAAAGTGGGAGGGAAGCGAGGGCGGCGTAGGAGGAGAAGCAAACAATGGGGGGGAGCTTTTTGGCGGGAAAAGCGAGACGGTCCAGGAACGTCACCTCTGGCTGACAGACGGTGAGTCAGAGTCTGCCTCTGCCTCTTAACTGAGTCACACTCCCAAGCTCACGCACAAAACGCAACGTAAAGGCGCGCACAAACACACACTCCCAAACACTACACTGTCACATACACAAATCCTCACACCTTGGCTGCCCACACACCAAACAATAGTACCCCCTTCCCCCTTCACACACTCTCTGAGGTGATGTCATCTCTCTGCTGCAGACGGATGACTCAAAGTGGTGTCGGTGTGTGTTTGTCTCTGTGGGCGGAGAGTTGAGGAAGAAGGTCGAGGTCCATATTTTTTTGGAAAGGTGTCTCCTATCAATGATAAACTTCTCTGAGGCAAATCAAAACGGGCGTAGGGAGGAGATGAGGCAGAGACTGGAGGGAAATGCGCGTTTCAGCCTGTGTGTGTGTGTGTGTGTGTGTGTGTGTGTGTGTGTGTCTTAGAGCGGCATAAATCTGTCATACAGACTCACAATGGGGACTCAGCCACTGGATCAACAGAAAATCTCCACAAGATAAATCATTATGAACACCATAAATGCATAATTTACGATTAGAGTTTGGCAGGTAATAGTTAAAGCTCTTGGCGAGTTTATGTGAAATTAATGTAATTGATGTAATATTCTCTATGAAGAGAATGAAAACACAGCTGTATCTGTGTGTGTTAGTGTGTGTGTGTTTGCAAAACAAAGTTTTTGTTCCCTGCCATTCAGTCATTTGTTACACTCTACCCTTTAATTCTTTAATTAGACACAGAGTGTTTGCAGTGCCAACTCAAAGAGGCATAAGCACCTCTCCTCTCTGTCTGAGAACCAAAAACGACTCTCACCCCAGCGGCTATTCAAAAGTGTGCAAACTCACACGAATGTCGGCTACTTTTTCCACCGAGTTACCTGAAATGAGCAGTGCATAAACACGTCGCCGTCACCTCCACTTCAGTCAAATAATTAGAGGCCAGGGCCAAATGAAACATCCCCTGGACGCGGGCCTGGGAAATGAACTCATAGCTAAACCCATGACATGGCCCAGTACACATGAAAGCCCTCATAGAGCAGAGCTTTCTACGATAAGTGCCAAAAGCAGAGTGGCAGCGGGCCCGTGCGGATGTGGCAGAAGGGCGTGATGTCAGCGGGGTGTCGGTGAACTCGGCCTGGCTGCGCAGGTGTGCTGAGCATGGAAACGCACAAAAGCACTTGTCCAGCCTCCAAGGCAGAAAGATGAGTGGATTCTCTCTATTTTTCCACTCATTTCTTGTATGGGAATGCGAAATAGAGCGTCAAGAATTAGAATGTCTTTTTTCAAGGGAGACCCAGGAAAAAATCTTGCTAAAGTTCCAGCTCGTTTGGAGCACACGTACACTATTATACTAAACAAGCGACATGACATTACAGCACTCGAGGAAATATATTTTCAGAAAATAAATCGATTGTGCAAAAAAATAAAAATAAAACACAGACGCAGCTTCAGTTTATACAAATCACTTCTGTTGGAGAAGTTTCTCGACCAGAGATTTTGGTTTTAGCGAGTGCGGAAAAGGACACAGATGATCCCCGTGTGGGTCACTTTCATGTGCAGATTTATCTCGGTATATCCATTTTGTATTACTTTTTTCAAACACTGAACAACTGCAAATGAGACTTGAAAATAAATGTGTGTTTCATAGTCCAGCAGAAAGAGGTGTTTTGTCCACCTGACTCTTTGGTGAGCATGAGCACCTTCTCTAAATGCACTGGTACTATTGGGAGGAAATTGTAGACAAGTAAAAATAGCCTTGTCTCCCTTTATCACATCGAGCTCTACCAAAACCTGAATTCCCCCTCAGACCCTAATTGTGCGTCTGTATTAGTTCTTAAGGCCAGCATCACTGGCCATTGGTTTAACAGCCTCCATTTGACTGATTACACTAGAGATATTTCCTCTTCGTGGGAAGGAGGAAATAAAACACCCACAGGCAGTTCTGAGAATCGCAAACATCACCATCCCAGAAACAAGAAAGTATTTCCCACATTTTCACCACTATACAAACATCAGTGCTTATAGTTGAGGATAAAAAAGGCTTTTGTCCCTCTAAATAGGATATGCAGGAAACTAGCTTTATCCCCATATTCCATCCATTTTAAATGATGCGACAGTACTTGTCAAATCAAAATTGTATCATATCAGTCCAGATCAGTTGAAGAGACATGAGACATCCAGTGAAGGTAAACAAAGAAAGGAGGAAGAGGAACAGAAATAATAAATTTATTTACTCAATCGTGATAGAAATATGAGATTACTGGTAAATGAGGAAAGCAAACTTGGAGCGGCCATGAAGATTCAGGGTTGATCCACTCCCGATAAAAATCTGAATTGGCAAGAGAACTAATACTAGAGGCTAATGGAATGAGTGTTAAAGGGAATATTATCATTGAGGAGCACAGCACGGAAATCACTTGGCTAATTCCAGCTATTTTATTTTTAATGCATGTAAGTGTGGGAATCATTGAGGAGTAACAGAGGCAGATTAACCAGAATGTCTTATTTGGGATGATAAACTGCAACAGAAATGGGAACTTAGAAATGTGACGGAAGAAAGAGGGTCTCCACGCTCTGCAGCCCAGATGTTGGGCTGCTGACCGTTTCTATCCATGTTGGCCATCTTCTGCACTGGCCTTTTCAGCCTTTACGTCTCTTTGTCTTTCTTGCTCTTTAAGTTTCGACTGGATTCAAACACAAACACTCCTCTACAGCCATGTGTGATCTGTATGCTCACGGTCAAAGATGTCTCTTTATGACGGACATCTGTGCAAGTGCATGTGTGTTTCTATTTAAGTCTGTATCTGGGTTAGATTTTTTTTTTCTCCAGAGTTTGCAAATGCGTGTTCTCAAAGGTATTGTCCGGTCTTATCTACACGTGCCATTGTAAAGGTTTTTTATTAGCGTGGCCTCTTAACTTTTCCTCATTCTTTGTTTATGTCTCTCTTCACCTTGAAATTCAAAACTCACTCAATCTTGCCTGTCTGTCTCCCACACACACACACATACAGACACGCACACACACATGCGTGCGTGCACACACACACGCATCGCAGCACCGGTTTGAATGTGAGTGCAGCTGCAACACAATATGAAGAAGCGTTTGACCTTTAGCTTGTTAATGGGAAAGTGCCCGGACCAGTGAAGCAGCAGCCCCTTCAGGAATCCGCATCTGCTGAGCACACACACACACACACACACACACACACACACACACACACACACACACACACACACACACACACACACACACAAATTAGTGTGCGCACACATTAAATCCATCATTAGTTTGGGGCAAATCCATGGCAACGGGTCCACGTGTTGCTGGCATTGTTCAGTCCGGCAGTGTTTGTTTGTTTTTACCTCAGGTGGGAACAATAGGTGGAAGGAATGACCAGTTGAGTGACCGTTGAAGAGCAATACCCCAAATACGTCCCGGCAGAGCCTTATGATAACTCATCCTGTGACCTACCAGGTCGGTGTGACACACTCATACGGGCGTATGTCACACCGTAACGGTTAATGATGCGATCCATCATTCTGTTTTTTCTGCGTGCTTGTGAACATATCCACCTGGAGTTCTATGCGTGCATTAAAAAATGTTTAAATTGCGTTGCCAGAACACCTTGTCTGGTCATGTGACAGGCCACGCACAGGCTGGTGTGTACTGTTAAAGCCTTCTATGCAGCTCATCAGGTGGGAGAATGGAAGCTTGAAGGCCCTTCGAGATGATCTAGACCTTCCCATTATTATAAGCATAATATTTTCAAGTGAGGGCTTCTTGTGGCCATACTTTCTAATATTAAAGATGTGCCGCTTTGTGTAGATGTGTGTGTCACTTCTGGATACACCCACTCTATAACGATTGAGGGAAATTAATCTCTACTGCCCCCCTCTGGTAGTTGAATTAATATAACAAGCAGCCCCAAATCATTCATGTTTCCCTACTACTCAGGTAAGAACTGTTCGTAGGAAAACTTAACTGAGTTTAATTGATCCTGTGATTCTGGTCCACAGTCATTTGGGAAACCCTCCTTGAATAATCTGTAATACTTAAAAAAAAATACATCACCTTTTAATATGTTATGTATGGCATGATTTTTTTAAATACACTCGCATTTTAATGCAATGTAGTGGGTTTTGGCTTTGGTAATCAGAATATTTTATAATTCTTAAAACGATTTTTTCCTCATTATTTATTCACAATTATTCAATCAATCTTTCAGCTGGCTGTTGCTTTCCAAAGAAATGCAGATATTCTTTACGTAAAAAAAGGGCTGGTCATTTTCATTTAGACTAAAACAAAAACTTTATTTCCTCAGAGTAGAGACAGAAAATTAAACAACTGAAATCCAAATATCTACCATCAACCTATAAACACATCTAAAGAAAAGAAAATTCATGATTTAAAAAAAAAAGCTGATAATGTAAGGACTGAAAGTGGTCACTAAATGTCTTTTAAAAGTCAAAGGAATGGGTCTGATAATGAAAATAAAAACACACATGCACAACTTGAAACGTGTACTGGTGAGCATGGTCTACTTTTCCCAGCCAGCGAGCTTAGCTCCCTTCTGGCGGTAAAACGCATCCGGGTGTTCCTATGAACACACCACACATAGGCCGCATGCACATCTACACGGTTCAGGAAAAGAACCCCATTAACTTCACATCAATTTATGAAATGTACAACCAAAACACTCCGGTCACCTCTTTACACAGAGTGGCCTTTCAGTGATGGCCACAGACACGAACAAAGATGCATACACCCAAACAAAGAGGCAGCTCTACCCAACCAGGGTGTGGCTGAGCGGAGGTGGGGCTGCTGGACTGAGATGCTTCCTGTGTGTGTGTGTGTGTGTGTGTGTGTGTGTGTGTGTGTGTGGAAGGGTGTGTCCTGCACACATTAAAACTGCTTTGATTTTAAGATTCGCTCTGGCCTCATGAAAGACTGGGTTAATCAAAAAGAGGTTGGCGAACAAAGTAAAAAATAAGAATTAAAAGGGTCACCTTTCATTTGAGCCAATCCCATGTCTCTATGATATGTTTTCTACGTCTTTAAGTTCACTCATTGAATTCTTTCTATATAATTACTTTCTCATCATCTTAAAATAAGATAACATTTCTTTATCTAACCAGTTTTTAAATGACCCAAAAGCACCCATCCCCAGCTTCTGTTTGAAGACATTGAACTGTGTACCGAGTCCATGTCTCCAAATTTAAATTCAAATAAAAAAGCTTGATAGTCTTCATGTTTGTCATAGACTCTTTTTTTAAGTATCACATCTTTGGCAGGTGGCGGGTTTCACGTGACCTGTCTCAATGATGGGAACATGGTTCAAGTGTGTTAATTCAAAAGAGAATACTTACAAATTTGAAAAACTTAGACAGTACTTAGACAGTACTTTATTGATCCATTGGGACTCTATAGAAACTCTATAAGAAACTGCTATATTTACGTAATTTAGACATTTTTTTTAAATGTTACTCTTATTAGCAGTTGTGTAAAAGAAAACATTATGTGTATTAGCTGACAGAAATGGCACTACTGTTTTGGTCTACATTTTTTTAATCCATTAGTTCTACCTTGTCCTTTATGTCACTAACATTTCTAACAACAATGCAAGTCAATATCTATACGCTTTGAGTTGGCTGGGTATTTTATGCCCAAAGAAAATCATATTTGAATGTGGGAAAATTGATATATATATACAGAATTCTACTGTGATCTTTGTAAAATAATGTCCCCTGACCAACAATTTAGGCCCTGGGGTATACAGTAATTAACAAGGGAGGGGCAAGTAAAAAATAACTTTAAAAATGCTAAAATGAGATCAAATGAGTTGTACTACACATGAAATGTAAATCATGCTGAAAGAAGGTTCAGCAGAACCTTTGCAGACTAACACTGCCTCTTACTGGTGAGAGTGCTCAATAAATGGCAGATGTTGAACTTCTCACTGCCATCCAAAGGACTGGATTTTAAATTAAAATAAAAAAAAATACAGCAAATCTTTGAGCTTTATCAAGACCAAGAGAACCCATTAATTACAGCAGTGATCCTGATAGTAAAACTGAGTTCAGGCATACCAAATTTTCATTTAGTGCACTGCAATTTCCAAAAGCAATGATAAAGCTCCACAATATTGGCAATAATAACCTTTTTTTTTAACAGTTTACAATGGCCCATGGTCTGTAACAAATAAAAACCTATCAATAATATTAACAATCTATTTATTCATCATCATTCTCATAAACAATTAGTCATTGTTCTATTTTGGACAGAAATGAAGAAAAAAAGGGATTGTTGGTAATGTTTAATGTCTAAGGAGGTAATGTTTAATTTCTAAGATTTTTTTTACTATCTAAACATTTTCTTCTTTCACACCAGTGTAAAAAGGCACAGCACCATGCTTTCAAAACCACTGCGGTGTCCTGGTTATTGCCGTGGAGAAGATTCTGACCCATTCTGCGTGCAATCAAAGACAGGAAAACCCAGATAAGCTCTGCCCCGAGACAGAAAGTGATTAAGCTCAGCACTCACGGGTCAGTGATACGATCTTGGCTCAGAGAAAACACACAACCTCATGCAATCTCTCGTGTGTGCAGGCCTGTGTTTTTTTTTGGTCAAAGATAAAGAGGTGTGATGGCAGTGGACTGTACTTAGTAAGAAGCAAAAAAAGTGGCATCAGAGTGCTCAGACACTGAGATTATACAGGGTCTGTGGGAAGGGGGGGGGGTCTTCACTCTTTCATAAGGCCATTGCAAATAACTTGTATGTTTGCTCTAAACAAAATAAACAAACAAAACTTTTTTAATTGCAATGTTACTGATATCAATTGTAGTCAAACTAAGGCTGTATTCACAAAAACTTGATGTCGTCAAACATGTTATAATGAGCTTTACTGTGTTCCATATGCCCGAGCTAATAAATAGTTCCTTTCATCACACGCAAATCTTATTTGCACATGTAATTAACAAGTCCGTTTTTCTTCATTGTGTTGTCAATATTTAACCACAAAGCCTCCCAATTTCTGTACTTCGGCGAGGTTGACCTCACAAAAATAAAAAAAGCCGCATAATTTTTTCCTGTTGCAGTTGGAAGCAAATTGGGCAATATGCTTTGCTCATCTTTCGCGTCCACAAACACAATCTGCTCATTATAATATGCATGACAAACATCAAAACAGCTTTCCAAAGCCACTCATTGCTTTGTTGGTCATCTGTCATCCATTGTTGGGTTCTTAATCCCACCATTGACAGTAAGGTCCATTTCCATCACCAGGGACTCGGAATTAATCATCGGGCTTAAATTAGCCCAGGGCAATTAAAACACCCAGCCGATGGTTAATTAATAGACGTACATGGTCATTAAACAATTGATGGATACAATACAGGATCAATAGTTACCAGCGACCTTTCATGTTCGGAGCAGATGGTCTGAGGCCACTTAGACGAAACCATAACTAGATGATAGTGGAGATGAGCTGATGGTGCTGTATAGCCCGAGCAGATGGATACATACAGTCCCCCATCCCCCGGGCTGCCCTCCCTGGACTCGCTCAACCCCCCACCCCCCCGGCTGCAACCGTTTTATCATTTAACCCGGAGGATACAGTGAGATGACTGACCATTTCTCTCAAGTAAAACATGTATTGCTGTGTCTTTTAAACAAAAAACGGAAAGCAGCTCTTGCTTAATTGGTGCTCTTTTAATGACAAAACAGATTTAACTTCAGGAAAATATTGGATCTGCTTATTTATGGAACACTTTTTGTGTTAGCATGTTCAAATTGTTCACATTCTTCACTCAGTACTCAAGCATCCAGTTTACATTGAAGACGATAAAGCAGAATAACAGCTTTGAAGGAGCTTACAGTGTTTGGAAATGTACTTGATTTGAATAATTAACCTGTTAGACGCAGGCTGCAACTATTAAAGTCTCACCATCAAATCCCTAAAAAGTATCCCAGCAGATGATTTAATTAATTATGTGACTATTTTATTGAAAGCCTTTTGAGCCTTTGGGTTGGACTAAATTTTGTTTAAATAAAATAGAAAAACCAATATTTTCAAGCATATTCAACAACATGTGGACTGTGTGAGACTTGATAGTGTGATTTTCTAATAAAGCTGTATTTAATAAGAACAAAATGGTTGCAGATCTAGAGGATTTCAGTGACAAAGTTCATCCCTGACCTTTGTGTGGCCTGACATTTGAGGGCAGGGAAACTTTGGAAACTTTCGAGTAACGTCACACTCCTTCCTCTTTCGGCCACTCGACAGTGTCACTACACCGACAGCTGGATAGATAAGGATGACAAAACTTTGTTTAACGTTACTCAGAGAGGGACATTAACACGCGCGTGTAGTTTCACCCTTTTTGACTTGCAGGATTACTTATTGCACCAGATTTGGAGGGGCAGGCCAAAGTCCAGTTTAACATCGCAACAACAAAACAAAAAAAGAAAAAGAAAAGTAAGAAAATACAACTGAGGTGCTGCATGGAAAAAGGCAACCCTCACCCATTCCCAGTGACTGCAGTAGTCAAGAGTTAGTTATCAATTCTGATAACAAATCATTTGTGATAGGAGCCGAAGACATTAGTGTCAATGCTAATTAATGCTAACTGCCAATGGGGGTGCTGCACTCGAAGGCAGCAACCCATGATGGCTCTGATATTAACAACACGACAAAACAATAAACAAAAAATGAGACTGTTTAATTATACTGTCTGTTATGGGTTTGAGTGCATGTGTGTGGCCTTTGGAAGTCTTCTTGAAAAAGAGATAGCCTCCTGTCCCCTTTTGATGTAATAACCTCATAGGATTGTCCTCTTGGAATGAATGGTTCTGTTGTCCATGCTCCAACTGGCGGATGGGGAGTATTAAACAACTTTATTTTAGTGGGTGTACCTGCTTTTAAAAAGAATAATTGCAGCTTTCTAATCGATTCACTCAGCAGTCTCAGAGTTTTAAAGAAAGCATTTAAAATTGAATGATGATTGAACATCATGTGAATAATCACAGATGTGACTCATGTTTGGAAAAAGAGCAGTGTGATTGAGCTCGTGTCCCATATTGGAGTGTAGGGGTCCGCTATTTGCTGAACTTGTGTCTACGTCTCCACAGCGACAGTGAACTCCTCAGCTGACTATGGAGAGAGGTGTGACTCAGAGTTTTTGAACAGTTTCACAACACTTCACACTCAGGAAGTGTTTGGTGTTTTTCCTTTATCCCAAAACTGTTTTCGCAAAGTGGGGCGACGAGAAACAGAAAATCCCACCCAGGTTGAAAATAGAATTGTGCTATTTGGGGTTTTAAGGGGTAACAAGTCTCATCGACAATGACGACACACCAGGACACACACTTAACTTGCATCGAGGACATATCCATGACTTCGTTCAAGAGGTAATCTGTTTAAATGAATGTTGTTTTAAACCCATCTTTACAATGATTGACCGCTGCTGTTGGCTCTGAGGGGTGACTTTAGGGATATTACATCAAATGAAACTGCCTTTTTCCTCCCTAGTACGTATCAGGTTTAAAACATTAAAACATGTGATTGTGTTCACACTAATCCTTTAAATACATTCTGGGACTCTATACATTCTGAAGCATCGCCGGTGCTCTTTTACTTTTAGCCATTCCGGAACCTCCAGCGTACATATCAAGTGTGAAAATTCACAACAAGCATCAGTGTTTTATAACAAAGAAGCTCAGACAGCAAATGCAAATTTAGGTGACAGGAGAAGATTGACAGCAGTTTGGACATTTTCACTGTTTTAGATGACGGTTCTATCCAAGGAAGACGCATTGTTCGTCTTTTAAGGAATAGCTAATTAAATAGTAGATCAGGACACTAACAAATTTACCCTTAATACCCGAGACGCTTGGTTTAGAGACCATTCCCCACCTCTTCAAGTCCATAGGGTCTGACTTTGTAAATCTGTGAAGAGAAAATAATGGCAAGTTAGTGCGGTTTAAACCCAAAATAGTATATGTAAATGGTTCATAGTATCCTTTAGGTGGTGATGTCATTGTTACTTTGTCTGTCCGTCATCTGTGCAACACACACAGATAAACACACCCCAACCCTCCTCTCCCTGGCAGCACCGGCCAGCTGTCTTCCCCGCTGCTTTCAGCTGATGGAACATGGGGGAAAGGGGAGGATATGAGGAAAAAGGGGATGGGGGTGGGTGGGTAACAGCTGAGCAGATGAAGCAGCCCCTTCTGGGTGCGCAGGGGATGGGCTTTTTCCCAGCCACCCGCAGCCGCGCAGCTGCTCAGGGACCAGCTGTCCCAATGGCCGCCCCAAACAGACCAGGGACTTCCTCGCAGTGGTGGTTGGCTGAGGAAGGAGCTGAGATGCTGTAGTGCCGTCTTCACTGTATGGAACAGCTGACACTTGCCCCAATGGCCCCACCCACCACCTTGTTCTGTGCACCACCAGTTCTAGCGGCGAACAAAACAATTCCGGACAGAGCGCGTGGGAAAGAGTACCTTTCTGACATCTGACCACAAGCGTGGATGTAACTGTGTCACAAAAATAGATCATTGATCCGCCCAAATCCACAATAGGCATAATTTTGTCATTACAAACAATTTGGAATACCATAAAGCGGCCATTAAGATGAGATGCAGAGTGTGATGTCACTATATTCTGCCCTTACAGTGACGGGTAAAGGCTGGATTCTGAGGTTTGACGCTCAACTACCCAGCAAAGATAAAATATTATAATCTGTATAAGTGCAAAACACGCAGCTTTTTTAGGGTCCTGCATTGGTATCCTGGCACTATGTTTTTTTAGCGTTCATACATACCAAACACATCATGCAGTGGAGCAAATTATAATGTCTGTCCCAGCTCCAGAGAGCGTAGGGAAAAGTACTACTACCCAAGACAACACAAAACAGTGTCTTACTCCTTTGGTTAGATTAATAAACCTGTTTAGGAAACAAAAAATCATAAGTTAAACCATTTTTTTTTTAGCCCTGTTTTTGGACAAAACATGACACTGGTTCGTAAAAAGAGAGCCTGCCTATATAAAGTTATGTGTTCCCAAGGGTGACTTCAACTATGACCCCATCTTCTTAAGTTCCAATAAATGTCCATAAGTACAACTGGATAAACAGGCATTAGGTACGATGACCAGGGCGCTGGTGTGGTGTTAGCACGATCGTCTCACAGCAAAAGGGTTCTGGGTTCAAGACCCGGGGGAATCAGGACCTGCGTGGGTTTTCTTCAGATACTCCTGCTTCCTCCCACCATCCTAAACCTGCATGTTAGGCTGATTGGACGTTCCAAATTGCCCTTAGGAGTGTGTGTGAGTGTGCGTGGTTGTTCGTCCTTGCGTGTCTATATGTGTGGCCCTGCGATGGACTCGTGGACCGTCCAGGGCAACCCTGCCTCTCGCCCATCGAATACTGGGATAGGGTGATAGCCTGATTTATTTCAGACTTTACTGACTATGCAAGGGTTTATAGAGTTTTATGTTTTTTTTAAAGAATCTTTATTAATGTCTGCACAGTGGAGATAGCTTTACAAAGTGCCAAATGTGATTTGGATTTCATTCAAACTATTCTCAAGTACTTCCAACCACATATGAATCATAAATATATGGAGGTTTTTCAAAGTAAAGCTTCAATATAGCATTAATTTAATATTGAATTGTATCGTACTATATAGTATAGTACCATACCCCACAGTATAGTATAGTATAGTATAGTATAGTATA
>CAJRST010022223.1:3825859-3848247 GCA_907169785.1 Menidia menidia | reverse complement strand
TATAGTATAGTATAGTATAGTATAGTATAGTATAGTATAGTATAGTACAGTGATATCAGTGCTTAAAACCAACAACCAGGCAGTTGAGAAAAGGTCTGAGCTCAGTGTGTGTTTGGGTGTGCGTGCATGTGTGTGACTGATGGAGGAAGGTGGGGCCTCAGAGGGATGATGGATGGGAAGTGCATTGAGGGTCTTGGGTCAGGCAGGAACACATCAAATGCCACCATTAGGAGACTGAGGGTCAGAGCTGCTGAGTCGACCGTGCATCCAGCTTTAAATTGAATTACACCGCAGCTTAATGTAGTTAAACACAGAGTGAAATGTCCATAAATCATACCTTTTACATCCACCTTCTTCGGACACGTAGGATTTCAAAAAGCTAAATACATTTAAAGCTACTTTTAAATCTACATGTAAATGTAACAGGCTATTTAGTTAATCTGATCCTTGTCAAATATGGCCATAAATTAAGTTTTGCTTCTTGCTTTTGGGAATAGTCAGTATTTCAGCATTAAAATGACCCCGATCAAAATCAAATGAACAAAGAAGAAGTCATTTCATAACTTTCATTAGAACCCAATAACTAAAAACAAAGGCTATCTTTAAAAGACAGAGCCAGGGAACAAAAACTAAATCACATTCTGTCCTTTCTGTTGGACTTGGCTGTTTTTTGGGGGAAAAAATCAGGACATGTCCTGCTCAAATAAACGCAGACATGTGCAAACAAAAGGGTGCCATGCTCCATGATTGAGGCCTCCACTATATACAGTACCATACAACAAAAGAAAAATGAAGGAAAGGTTGTTGGGGGTCGGAAAGTGCTTCGGGTCAAGTCTCCCCTGGATCATGTTCCCCCTAACTAGCACACTTTCAGCTGTAGCCGTCCATCATGGAGGCCCCGGGCTCTGGACTGGACGCCCTTAAACCAACACTGGGTTGACTGGCCACAGAGAAAGGTGAGATGCGGTCCCCATACCTCTTTCCATCACCTGCCACTGTCACACCTCAACAACCCCTCAACTCCTCCAGCCTGAGGGAACATGGAAGCAGCTGGCCTGCAGAGGCCGAGCATCCCATGTGTGCTGCTTCTGTTAGGTCCTGTTAATGGTTGGTTTACATCCTTTTCAGGTTCTTTCTACAGATGAAGAATTCCTTTGGCTAGAGAGAAGATACAAACCACATGACACGAATATGCATCACCTTTATCGAGGCCCTGCAAAGTTCAAAGCGAGGAAGAAACATGGTTGTCATTTAGTCGCAGGAAGCATTAGCAACGCTCTTTGTTTGGTCCACAGTCGATGATCAAAAGCCATTCGAGCTTTGAAGTGGTCCCAGCCCACATGACTGCATGCACTGTGAATGGAAATACTGTTACAGCTCAACTAGGAGAGTTACATTCATGAGAGCTATAGCAAGCTCTCAACCGATGTAGATCCGACGACACAATGCTGCGTACTGTGCTTCTTTTGTTTACTGAGGGACTCCATTATACATGAAATAATATGCTCATGCACTGCTTAGAGTATGAACTAACACATTTCTTTCAGGCATATCACTTGACAAAACTTTTTTTTAAAAAGAAATCTGATATTATGTGAAGGACAGCAGCTTTATTTGGAATTTGTCTGCTCAGTTTTATGCTATTGCGAGCCAAATAAAATGTGTACGTACATTTTTGAAAGACCAGTTCACCTGTAACAACAAATTGGCTCTTTCTCACATTACATCAATTTTATAGTAGTCTTAATTGCTTCAATGAATTTTTCCTTTCTTCTATCCTGAAATATTGTTGTTCCCTGATTAGACTTAGACTTAGACTTCCTTTATTGTCATTGTACAAAAAACACAAGGTGAATCTTGACAACGAAATGTCCATTACTTGGCTACCAGTGTGACAGAGCTAAGACCATATTCCTACTTAATAAATATGTTTTCTATAACTAAGAGCTAAGCCTGAGATCATGTCTTGGGTCCCATCATTTAGTGCAGCTGCTGAAATCTACTTCTAATTACAGTTAACTCAACAATAAAATAAAAAACTGTATGAAATTGACATGGACGTTTTGTGCTTTTCAGGTGGCAACTCAAAATTGATGTTTTTCATCGATCGTCAATCGTACAGTTTGACTCACTCTAATCCCCCATTTCTATTAGCAGCAGTCGCAGCGTTTAGTGGAGATTATCTTTGATTTTTTTCCTCCCGGCATTGTATTGATTCAGTGTGGGCTTGGAGGAAGCTCATTGATCACCAGCTGGTTAACAAATGGAGGACTGATTTCCCCTCCCACAGGCCGTCCTTCCACCAGTACAACTCAACAGTCCGAACCCACCTCTGAGCAATAACGGCAGTCAGAGAGGGTCCCATTATGAGTGTTTGTTGACTTGTGCCATACCTGTCACCTCATCAGCCCACACAGCGGGATCCTGTTGACTTTTGGAGCAGATCACAGTAGTGCCACCCTGCTCTGTGACACGTCAGATACCACTTCCCGTGGTCTGAGAAGCGACAGAATCCACGGCGAGCACAAAAGCCCACTGTTGGCAGGAAGCGTCAGCTGAACCATTTAGCTCTGTCAGCATGGGACAGCAGCCCGGGAGGGTGTGTGCGTAAACACGTGTCTGGTAATTAAAGATTTTTGCATTTTTGCAGACTGCGTTGGGTTTGCTCTTGAATAGAAAGACAGAGAATGTGATTAGATGAACATCATCCCAGCCCACTCAAAGAAAGGCCAATACAAACATCCTCTGAAAAGGAGGATGAAAATGTTTGTTTTCCCTAATGCTTTAACTACCTAACCCCCGCTTTTTTCTGTTTTGATTTTTATTCAGCGTTATTTGCCTTCATTTTTTTTTTCCTTTCGTGCAGGTTGCACAAACACTATGTTTCAAGACACAAAACACTACATGTTTTTCTGAGTTAATGGGGCTAACAGAGCTAGTTTTCCTGCTTAGATACATTTTATATAGGTGTAGAAACTTTCTATTGGAGCTTTTCCCTTAGCACCTACCAAGCCATGTTCAGCTCGATTGGACTCGGTTTAGGTAGTTTTTCCATTACATATGAGTACCGAAAAGAAAGTCCAGCAGAATGGCTTGTTAAGATAATAACCTTAATATATTCCTTTGATAGTCCCAAAAAGAGGAAATTTGAGTGTCACAGATAAATAAAGATAAGATAAAGATAAAAAGAAATTCAAAGAAAGTATTTACCCTGTAACAGAGTAGTAACAATAAACTATGGAAAACATTACAGTATTGATAGAGCCAGGCCTTAAGGAAAAATATTATATACACTATGCACATGTAAACACATGTCATGTAAGTTGTTTGTTTGTGATACAAGCACCAGACAACAATGAAAGACATCCCAGCAACCTCGGCGTTCGTTCATGAAATTTATATGACAGATTTGGTTGTTCTTTCAAATTTTTCCTGGAGCTTTTATACATTTAACATCTGTTCAACATGTGTTATATAAAACTCACCTCACTCTGGTTGTCTTTTTGGCAGGAAAGTGGAGGCAAAAGAAAGAAATGGCCCAGTTTACTGCTCAAGAGCTTCAGGAGCAGGGCTAAGAATAGCAGAGAAAGTGCTTTTTGACCTGGATTATTGAGCCAGTGTCTATTTGAATGTGTGTATGTAAATATCAATTATTTGTTTTCTATTTTGTAGCGTTTTGGTTTTATCTAGTTGTTTTGGCTCTGGTGTTCCAGTCCCATGTCTATAGGGGACAGATAAAGGCTGACGTTGGTGCAATTCTCTTCATAAAAGTGCTTGGAATTAGCTAAACTGACTAAACTCGATCGGTTGATCTTGCACCATGAACTGCAGGTTTCTGATGGGGGACATATTTCTTTTCCTTACCTTTTTTATTCCTACTACTGTATTAATCAGAATTTATGTGTTTAATTATCTTTCTCCTAAGTATCAGTCCACAATACTGCAGTCCAACTCCAACTGCAGTCCAGAATAACACTTTTTTAATTAAACTCTTCACAGCTTCAGTGTTCTTCATTGTATAAATCTCATAGAGTAAATTTGAACCAAAATATATTTCTTTCAGCAAAGTATTACACTTAAATGAATAAAAGTATTCGTGACCCACCCGTGATATAAAACACATACAAAGATAGAGTGAAACTGACATCATCTTCTCAATTTTTGCATCCAAGTAGGATGCCAACTCTTCAAAAGTTTAATTATATATTGGGGAATTAGGGAAAATGAGAAATGAAGAGAACAGACTTTACTTAAAGGGCACAACAACTGAAGCCAACTGTTAAAGTGTCGTTAGGACCCCACACACAAGCGAAGGCCATCCAGTACCTCAGCTGTCTGTTGACATAAGTGTGTAAGTAGCAGGCGCCGGCCGGTCAGCGTGCACAGCGGTGTGCAGACCACACAGGGAACGCGTCGTCACACATATTCAGCCGAGGAAAGAGATGGTGTTGGATGTCATCCTCCTGTTTGAGGTTGTGTTTCTCTGTTGGTCAGCTGGACCAGAGGGGTTACGCCGGAATCACCTGGCTCGCTTTCAGAAAGAGTTTCGTTGGGAGAAAAATGTTTAAGAAATAATGTCCCTTTTCAAGCAGATTATTTCATTCTCAGATTTTAGCTGCCTGGAAAAGCCATGGATGTAAAGATCTGTGCGAATTTTCCTGCAGGGACAGGGAAAAAACAAAAAACAAAAGATGTCACCCACTTCTGTTTTGATCACCTACAAAATGAACTTTCTTCCTCAAGGTTGGTTTTGTTTTAACAATCAGTTATGGAGCCTCTTTCTCGGTTCCCACCAATTTTCCGAGAAAACAAGTTTAGTTCAAATGTACTGAGTCACAATAATTTTGAAAAAAGAAAACAATGCTAGATTTTTTTTAAATACAGAGAGGATAATGAGCCCTGAGCCATGGTTCTGCTCGAGGTTTCTGCCTGTTAAAAGGAAGTTTTTCCTTGCCTGTGTCGCCTAGTGCTTGCTCATGTTGGGTTTCTGTAATTATCTTCAGAGTAGGGTCTGACCTGCTCGGTTTGGAAAGCGCTGTGAGACAACTGTTGTTGTGATGTTGCGCTATATAAATAAAATTGAATTGAATTGAATTGAATAATTAAAGCCACGAAATGCAAAGCTACTCAGAATTCTTATAATCTGTTCCCTGGTTTACACACTTGACTCTTTCTGTTGGCACCTACCGGCACCGATGTTTGATCCTGAGCAGGGGAACAACAGATGGAGACATGTTGCATTCCTGAGCAGTTGGAGTCAACAACACAGCAGATGCTTTGCTTTTATTTGTGCGTGCTCTCCGGGTCATTTGGAAGTATGGCGGTCCGAGCGGGACAAAGAGCCAAGGCCAAATATCTTGGCTTTGTGGGGACAACAGCTGGGAGGAACTGACCAGGCTGTTGATTCAGTTCATTAAAGGCTCAGCATGAGAGCAGCAGAGCTTTTCTTGCTCTCTCCATCGCTACTCCTCCCTCCTGTCTGTCCTTACACGTACGTGTGCACGCCCTCCCCTCGCCACTGCTGGTTTGGAGAACCGGGTCCTGTCACGCCGCCACAACAACTTACTACACTAAGAACTTTTTCCTTTTTCCGCGAGGATTGATTCCGACTTAAAAACGACTGCGCAGCGTAGCTCCGAAACACCTTCTGTCTAATCCCATAAAAGTGTTTTTCTGTACCTCGAGCTACGACATGCTGTTACTTAAGCTCCTCTGATCTGATCCTCCTACGGTGTGAAAGTGCAGCTCTTAAGCAGCAAAAGAACTAATCTCGCAAGTGCAAGTTCTTCACTGCTAACGCAGACGATCAGTTTCATTTGGACACCAAACGCTGAAATGTCACTGGCACTTACAAATCGTGTCAGTTGACCGATTGTTTGGAGGTTTCCCTTCCGTCCCCCTTCATTTGACTCATTACATACAGTGGTGACCTCTTTGTGAGGAATAGACAGACGTGCATTTATCACCGAGAAGCCACTTTTGCCCAAGAGAACATACCAAAATCTAGAAATAAACACTCTGCCAACGCTGACACAAACGTATGCATGGCTTTTTGGCATCGCCGGCCCCATCAGTAGTCGCCCAACCACTTCATGATTTCTGCTTTCAGCGAGTGACGGAGCGAGCCCCCCCTCAGCACCACAAAAGAAAACACCTGTTAGAATCTGCTTAATCCTAGCCAGCGGCGCTGCTCTCTAGGCTCTAAGAGGCCCTGTCTAATCCACACAAGGGGCACCGGGCCAAGGCCGGAGCAGCCCGGACCCCCACCATACATCCATACATCCATCCCAGCGCACACAGGCCTCTAAGTCTGCCCCCTATAACAAGTATTTGAATTGGCCTCTAATCCGACCAGCCACCCCCCCCCTCTGCTCAAATCTAATCTTCAGACTGGGTCCAGCCCCGCACTCACTGCTCCACCTCCCACACCACCGCACCCCACCTCCTTTCCCTCCCCTGGTGGGGCTCAAAGCCCATTGATTTGTTGATTTCTCCTCTTTTGTTTGCGGTCGACCAAGTGTTAACGGGACATCCAGGGTCCAGAGCACAGTTCCAAGACTTTTAGCATGAGAGATTAAGGTCCTAATCTGGGCATCTGTCAAGGTCCAGTTTCTTGAATGTAGTGTAAACGAGCCATTAAAAACTTGACAAAATCACATTTTTGTCAAGAAATTAGAATATAATAAATACAATAAACATATAAAATTATATATAATAAATGTGTAATATATATATAAATGTATCATATTTGACAACATGTGCATACTTCTGATATCGATTGCTACCCT
Organism: Menidia menidia; assembly: GCA_907169785.1. Taxonomy (NCBI): domain Eukaryota; kingdom Metazoa; phylum Chordata; class Actinopteri; order Atheriniformes; family Atherinopsidae; genus Menidia; species Menidia menidia. The sequence continues at coordinate 3,841,459 of CAJRST010022223.1, read as the reverse complement.
TCATGTTTCAAATTCATCTTTAATCCTGAACGCAAACATCTTTTTTTTGTTTGCTTTATAAAATCAGCTTCTGTTACACTTTACTAATGGGTTTATAGGGTATGTTTTGTAGATAGGAGTAAAATAAAATAGTTTTAAATTCATTACACAAATTAATTCATAAAATTAAAAGTAAGATTCCTTACGCCTTTAGGAGTTTTTTCAAACTATGTTTCCATCTAGTGGTGGTACATGTGTGATGCAAGCTGAAATGCAGGACCTTGTTCAAGATAAAAAAAAAGTAGCTGAATTTAATGTACATTTATAAATTGTCTTCATATGAATAACTTAATCATTTGTCAGATGATATTTAGAAAACAATTTTAAAATGTTTTCAAAGTTTGTCTTAGAAATACATAACCTGTACAATTCAAATTAATTTGACAGGTAAAATATTGTCTAAAATCCTGTTCTATATAAATCCAAGTTACAACACATTTTAACTGGGACATGTCCCAAACATCACAGTAAGTAAAGTGAACACTAAAGCATTCCTGGAAAAAAGTTCTGCTCTACAAGTTCTGCTTTACAACTCAGATTTCAGTGCTCTTCATCTCTTATGACTTTTAACCACTTAAGTACTAAATCATCATGTTAGTTTGTGATTCTGCAACGGCAGATTATAATAACCATATATTAAGGCTGAAAACAATTTTTTTTTAGAAATTACACGTAGATCTAGATGCTTTAGAATAATTACATTTCAGCACTTTGGGCGATGTGTGGATTAGAAAAAACAAATGAAAAATCAAGAAACGCATATGGCACATGTGGGTAAAAACCGTTACAAAACTTTTAATGAATAAAGTACACAATGTGTTCATGAGGTTATGTAGGTTGTTATTTTCTTTAAAAGAGCAGATGTAGACAATGTAAACACAGCTAAATGTTCAGCTGTTTCTAAAATGATGATCTATCTAAAATGACACTTTTGAGAATAATAACTCAGCAATCAATTTATAGCTATAATTGATTCCAAAAGAGAAAATGAACAATTCATATAAAAACAAGTAATTATGATAACATAAGTAAAACATTTGTAAACTCATTCTCACTGCAGAGCTTCAAATAATGAGTTTTTGTTGAGGTTGGTATGTTTCAAGAGCAAGTACATAGTTTCTCAAAATAAAATAAAGTTTGAAGAATCATAACTTTTATGTCACAGCTTTTTAAGAGGCATTTATGTTGTGTTTTGACAGCATAGAAAAGTATATAAAAAAGTACAATGGTACAGTATTGGTAATATAAAATATCACTCTCAATAGCTAGAATTTACGTAAACACAATCGTGTAGCCATGTTACTCAGAGTGAACTTTAAGAGCACAGAGAGGCAGATTTCTGAGGTTGAACATTCAAACGGGACCAGCTAAACTGAGATCATTTTGTCACAGGGAAGCAACTGGTTCACGCCGATTTTCTGCGCATATTCGTTCTGTAGAAAGAAAATAAAAGAAGTTGTCTTTAGTGTCCTAAGTCATTATAGAAAATGTGTGATAACTTTTTCATCTTAACTCGTAAAACTAAACCAATACAGATTGTTTAAAAAGAAAAACAAAGTTTTCAGGGTTCATTGATCTCTGAATGAGAGATAAATTAAATATAAAAAATGTTATCATAGCACAAGTTAATTTATTTTTCAAATATACATTATAAAAGCTTATTGATACAATTAATTTGAATAATAACAAGAAAGGACAGTATAATTTCCGATTGGGTACCATGTATTTGATGACATTGATGTGATAGGGTATTCCACCCATCTCCTCACACTTCTTCATGTTCATCCTCTCTGGATCTCCAGCAGCCAAAACAGGAGAGCCAGGATCGGCCTGCGGCGAGACGGAACCCGACAATAAGGAAGAGAACCTCTACATTTAGTGTAGCTTCAGATCCATAAAAAGCCAGTCAGGATTTTAAGATAACACGAAACCCTTCCTCAACTAGTAAATGTGACCCGTCTCCTGTTTAACCCACAAAATCCTAAACATAAAGCATCCATCAGTGGGGTCTACTCACAGGATTCTGGTCTCTCTGGATGGACAGAAGATCTGACATCCTCTCGTTGAACCCGGGGGCAAAGTTGTCTGGATTGACTGCCACAAAACACTGACCCTAAAACCCAAAAGAGATGTCACTGCGAGGTGAGTAAGGACATAACACAATATGGCTTCCATCAAAGTAAGTGTGTAAGTCTCTTTGTAAAAAATCAAAGAATTAAAACATAAAACAGATCATAATTATCATCGTTGAGTTGTAATTATTAAATTTGTTCATGGAGAACTAATAACCCACTCATAATAACACCATTTGCTTGCGTTTCATTATTTAAATAATCAAATAAATTATATTAATTCTATCTTATCAATTGGGCAACTTTCATTGCAGAAAACATCAATATTTTTTTAACTTGCTGCTTTTATTTCTAGTGCTGATAGTCACATCCTAAAGCCCCCTCCTTTTCGAGCCACAATGTCCACAATGGAACACGAACACTGGTTTCTTCTAAATGGATTTACAAAAGTCACGATGAGGTGATCACAGGGCCGACTTTTAACATGTCACATAACAAGATAACAACAACAATGCCCTATGTTTAAAACTGGAAAGTAGAACATAATTATTTCACACACACACAACGCACATGACAAAATAAAAACCCGACATACCAGATTGGCCACGCGGTCCGTCACCTTCCACGTGCGGACATATTTGCTGTACTGGGCACCAGCCAGTATACCGCAGAACACCTCCACCATCATTCCAAGACCATAGCCTTTGTACCCTCCTGAAGGCAATAATAGAGATGTAAACTATAATATACAGCTGTCCAATGAGAGAAAGGTGAGATAATACCCAAAGGGAATTGCTTTCTGTCTGTAAAAACTGTGTTGAGTCACATCCTGATGAGGAACTACACAGCAACCCATCTAATGTGTCCTCTGTCTAAAGACTCAAATCTTAAAAAAGGATTGAGACAATGTACGAATCTTGAATATTCTGGAACATTTTCCGTGTGTGTACTGGTGAGGGTTTTTCCCTCTCTGCTGACCTGTACCACCACTGTTTAGTGGATATTATGTATACAGATACATGCAAAGCTCATATAATTTGAGTAAGAAACTTCATCTACTCCAAATAAATACAGCTATTTCTGTTATGTAATTTCTGAGCCCAGATCACACCACATGCACATTCTCATGAACAACTTTGCTGTTTGTGTTTAAAAATGGCCGGTAAACCTGGACCTGACTGACTTAAACGGGCTCTGCAAACCTCGAACAACTGAAGCAACATTGTAAAAAAAAGTGGACGAAGATTCTTACACAATGAAATAAAATACATTCAGTTGATTGAATCGCAAAATAAATGTGTGGATTTATTATTTCAATTTCTGAGAATTTCTTGCGTGTTTTAGGATGTCAAAGTGAAAACACAACAGCATGGCTCCAGAGTAAAAAAAAAAAAAAGAAAAGTTGCCACTCATTGAAGACATCAGGTTTCTTAGAAACCTCTGAGGAGCTTAAATAATGAAAAGATTTTCAATTTTTAAACAAAAACCACAAAATCAGCATAAATGTCATGCAGTGGTAGACATGTACGTCTCTCATCTTTTACATGTTATTGCATTCGATTTTTCTTTTCATATTCCAAGTCAGCTTAACTCATGATATCTGACCATTAGTGGTCAGATAGCGACCACTAGTGGTAAGACTGTTGGTCTCAGCGACCAACAGCCAACAAGTAATAAAGAGAAAAAAAGATTATTTAGAAGGAAAGAAGATACAAAAAGAAAAAAGAAGAAATATCAGACCTGTGGCTTCACTGCCGCCAATAGGGACCAGTCCTCCTCCAGTCAGAACTCTCTTAGGGTCTGTAGTTATCTTCCCATGGGGGTCACACCCCCACCCATCAGGTATAGGGTCTCCACGTCGATCATTTAGCTCCACCTATAGCACATTGCATGGAACAGAGCATTGCAGATCAGGAGAAAAGGAAAAAATCTCCAAGTAAATCCAACTTGAAATAGGTTCTGAAACACATGACATAACAGTGTGCAAACTATTTACAAGTAAAAGTAAAAGTGAAATGCACAATTTTACCAATCCGGGGTGTTTACTGTGGGTTAATGCAAAGCCAAGGAGGAAAGACATCAGCAATGTAACTGTGAGGTGTTACTAAAGCAATTTAATCTGTAAGGACAAGACATCTGGAAAAATGTACACAAAAGTGGAGATGTTTGATCAGAATGAGGCACTGAATTAAACCAAGCTGGAGGACCTGTGGAGCACCATAAACTCCTAAATACAAATGCGTGATAATCTCTGAGGCAGCTAAAGACTGGCTCAAACAGTGAAGAGCAAACATTGCACTTTCACTCCACACTTATTAGGACACCTGAAACAGAATGTCTCAAAAATAAAACAATCAAAGTCCTGACTTCAACCTTATTTAAATAGCTGTGATGGTACTTATAACAAATAGCCATCAGCCACAAAGAACTGAAGCCACGTGGAAAATAGTAGTGGGCCAAAGATCCTCCACAATGATGTAAGAGACTGATTACGTCATAAGAAATTATGACTTAAAACAATTCAGTTATCAAATGTTACAAAGAGAAAGGTATTGCTGCTAAAGATGGTTCTAGAAGCTGTTCAATCGTGGACTGCATTTACTCTTCCACACACTTCTACACAGTGCAATACATCTAATGACCAGAGGCCAGAAGACAGTTTATCAATTCCTGATACCAAAAAACATTCAAACTGAAAAAGAATACCCTTTCCGTATCATGAATGGAAAGCTACCTTTTGAAGTGGCCGACCACAGTGCACTGAGAAGTTAAGGTGCCGCGCTAAAAAGGAAGATCTTACCTTTCCAAGTGCTACCGTTGAGGTGGCCGTGTCGAGTACAAAGCTGTCTCCATCTTTGGCCGGAGCGGCTATGCTCAAGGGGTTGGTGCCCAGAGTACGCTGTTAAGAAGGGTGTAAGGATGAGAGGGATTTTAACACAGAAGAAGTCCGGCTTATTCATTGATTTGCTTAAAAAATACAGCCACAAAAAAAGGCGCCTGAACTAAATGTGAAGTTGTACAGAAAACAGCAGAAACAGAAGAAAAAAGACTAAATCCGCGTTTTGACAAAAGGTATCTCATTTATTTCAAATACCTGTTTATCATCAAGGTATTTGATCAGTTTGGGAAAACATTTGAAAGCTTAACGGGATTTAGGTGGCTCTTGAAATTCAAAGTGGGGGCAGCCAGTATAAAAATTCAGTCTGGAGTCTTGCAGCCCCTCAGCTGGACCACCGCAGGAAAAGCTACCTGTGAATCACGCACTGACTATGCATGAAGTATACCTCAACTGAGAAAAATAGAAGAAATATGACACCAAGGGCCTCCATCACAAGGGGTAGGGCTTCAAACCCCAACATGAAAGTAACAGGACATTCAAAAGTGGAGGAAAATGTTTCAACTGCATGTTTTCTCCGTGTTGTGAAAATGTAAAGACAAGGAACCACCTCATGTGTCACATACTGGCTTTTGACATAACTCACTCACAAAAAACAATGCAAAAAACAAATAATTACCTCTTTACCACGAGTGGGAACCACAAGCGGGGATGTGTTGGTGAATGACATGCCCTGTGGAGATGAATTTCATATTAGCAAATAAATAGCAAGTTAGAGCATATTTATGTTTATGCATTTAGCAGACGCTTTTATCCAAAGTGACTTACAAAGTAGACACAATGTTACAGTTATCTTCAATATGACAATAAGTTCTCTAGAGAAAAATCCCTATTCAGAATCAGTGGTGAGAGCAAAGAGAGATAGAGGGAACTCCAGAAAGAATAGTAGAGGGGTACAGAGTTTCCTAAAGATAGACAGGGATGCTGCTGTTCATGTATTCAACCTGTTTGTTGTTGATAATAAGTAAATAAGTATGAACTTTTCTCAATTAGGAAACTAAAAAAACTCAAATCAAAACATTAATGGTAGAAAATGTTTCACTCACAATCATGTTTTCCTTTAGTGCTTGCATCGCATAGTATCCAGCAATACCAAAATGGTTGGAACCTTAAGGAAAAAATCGGCATTAAAGGTCTATTTCGCAAAAAATATTCCTGTTCAGTTTTATTTATGGCTCCACTCCTACTAATAATAGACTATTGAAATTTAAGCCTAGAAGATTTTAATACTTAATCAATGAATCAGTCAGTTTTACTCTCTGAGAAAAAAAAATCTATGAAATTCTGATTAATAGTTTTTCTCTGCCTCAGAAACACAACTTCAGTTTTCTTTCTGGATCCACACTTACTACTTCAAATGTGAACACAGTGCAATCAGGCATCTTTCCGCTAAACTATGCCATTAGGCTAAGCTGCAAACTTTAAAGTAAGCTGCTAAAATAAGGCTGCCTGTTTTGGACAGGCATCCATACAGATGGATTGTTAAGTATACAGACAAAGCTATTTTAATTTTGGGTGAAATGCAAAAATAAAAACAAAACACAAAATGAGCCTCACCGTGTGCCACCACCCAGCCAATGCCGACCTCTTTGGCCTTGGCTATGGCCAGATTCATGCAGAAGTTCCCCACCACCGGGCCCAGGAGGTTCTTCCCATCCACCAGAGCTGTGGCGGCACTCTCCTTCTCCACCACCGGCTCTCCATCAACAGCACAGATCCCCGTCTGGATGTCTTTCACATACATATCTGATCAAGAAAAAAACACACACACACACACATAAACAGAGAATATATGGCACTCCAAGCAAGATATGTGCAAGCTAAGAATCAACCATGCACAAAAAGCCACCCACCCATCCTGTTCAGTCCATGGCTGTAGTGGCCTCTGCAGTCTCCTTCCACTAACACCTCGGCCAGGCTGCGGGCGTGGTGTGGTTTGGCGCCCACTGCTGCCAAACACCTCTCAATGAAGCCCTGCACCTCCATCTGACTAATCAGGCACCTGGGAAAAAAATGCAGTGGTTTCACAATGTGTGTCTTCAATTCAATTCTGTTTCAGCTAATAGATGAGTTATATACTTCATTTTAGTTAGCATCATTCTTGATCAATCAAGATCAAAACTGACTTTTTTTTTTAACTCTGATATAATTTATAATCATTTCAAATGTGGAAGATCATTTGTAAGTTATAGATGAAGGACGTCACAGCAGTTTGTCTCATACTCTGGATGTTTGCGAGTGGTTTGGCTGCAGAGTAGTTACAAAGCACACTATTGTGCTACTAGTATGGGGATACATAGAATTCTAGAGCCTTTCTAGTTATCTTTTCAGCAATTTCCATCAAGAAACCCGCAGATATCAAGAGGCAGCTATCATCCCAGACAGACTCACAACACTTTCACCCTCAGAATTAAGGACATTCTTACAAAGAAACTAACTGCTTCAAATTTAATCCACCAACATTTAAAAAAGAAGAGATATATATATATTTATTTGCCCTAGGAAGTAGATGAAAATGTCAATATAGATCACACTCCATTAGTCTATTTACTTATCCTAGCACAAAACTAGAAAAACAAGCCCTTTCACATTCATGTTTTCCTCAACTCTCCATACAAACAGAATAAAAGGGTGGTTATTCTGTTAGTCATGACTATTTCTTATCTTGTTCTTATCTTGTTGTCACAATCTGATATATTACAGCTATGTAATATTTCAGTCACCTGCGGGGAGGGAGGAAAAACTAGCAATAAAGTGCATTTTCAACAAAAATATATTCATGTATGTACACAGTGTAAATATTGAGGTTTTCAATGTAGCATGTTTACTCCAAAAACGTGAGACTGGACTCTCTTAAGGTCAAATTTCACCTTACACTTCAACCGCCCCAAACCTTAACCTTAGTCCTTAATGCTTGCTTGCCAAAATTCCAAGTGTGAGCCAAATTTCTGTGCTCAGAATGGCGGTGCTTGAGTAGGGTGAGGCAGTGGGCCTCAGCACAACAAAGCCTTAACACAACCCAGAGTGGAACTTACAGCGTGGGGGAGGTCCGTGCGTGAATAGCAATTGGTCATGGTACGGCTTAAAGAGTTTTTACTGTCCATCAGATCTTGTTATGGTGTAAAACTGCTCCAATTTGTGTTTTGTAAACAACGTGATGCAGGGCAGTTTTAGTGGGTTAAAGCCCCTTCCCTTCAGATCATATTACTGGAGAAATTCTCCCCCTGTAAGTCAACAGTGCATCCTGTAAAACACACCACAATAACTACCGTTTAGGCTGAGTGTGGGCAAAAGTGGACCAGAGTGACCACTCAGATGACATATGAATTGGTAGGAGGAGCTCCTGCTTACAACTAAATTAACAGTTTTCTCCAGTCTTCTCTGGCGGGTCTCGGGAGGGGAAATAAAGAAACTAATGTGCAAAAACGGCTCATTTTCAGACATGATACGACATAGAAACGGGATCCAAGAAGGAGTCCCTTGCTCACTTTGAAAGCTTTCTGTGCCGAGGTCATTGAGTTCATTTCGGTCAACAACACAATTCCCCTTAAAACATGGGAAGAAAAACTGTCGGTGCGGGGTTCATTGAGTTCACTTGGGTCAACAGGGGCGCCGTTTCTGTTCCCAGTGAGAATAAAAGGCTTCTGGAGGGTAAACTCCAAATCAGACTTCTGTGTGTGAGCAATGGGCCCCACCAATCTGCTGAGTCTTCCTGTTGCTCAACAGCTTTAAACCCCTTTGCTCTCCTCTGGACTCAGTCCGTTGAAAAAGACCGTCTTCCTCCAGGAGTCTGGGCATTTATTGTGCATTTATAGTTGAGATTAGACACTTTTTCCTCCTCACTGCTGCTGCTCAGACTGGGGAATGGATGGATGTTGGGTGGGCTTAAACTCATAGTGAGGAAATATGCCCTTAAAAATGCACATGTGGTGGTTTGAAGTGATACAAGCAAGATAAGAAAGTAACAAGGAAGTTTGAAGTAGCAGGACGGAAGAAAAACACGTTTTAATTGTACTGTGTTTTTGCATCATGTTATGGACTATCGTGATGCAAAAGAGACCATTTCCTGCCCAGATGAGCTCATGTTAATGCTTTTGCATCAATGTGATGTCAGCCGATCACGTGCTTTCTCTGGCTCTCCTAAAACCTGGCGCGCAAACAATAACACGCTCCAGGATTATTGTCCAAATATCCTCCGCGCAAACCCGATCCAACCCCGACTCCTACCTGTTCATGCTGACCGGCTCTGTGCTCCCTCTGGCCGGCGGATCGCTGCTGCTGGTGCCCGTGGTCCTCTAATTTGAAAAAAAGAAAACAAGGGGGGAAAAAGAAACGACCCACCTACGTGATGTAGAATCCCAGCAGAGGTTGGAAACGCCCAGTTGAAATGAGGCTAGAATAGATTACCCCCCCCCCCTTGCTTGCTGCGATCATATTAGTCTCCAGTAGGGGATGTTTTTGCAGTTTTTGAACGCCACCGTTAAACATGGGAAGGACCAGGGAGCCTATCTTCCAGAGATCACATGTCCTGGCGGGTGACTTTCCACAAACAGGGAGATATTCAATATTCAACATAAAACCAATCAGTAGGAACCCCTTCAAACTAAATGGAGCTCGGTCAGTCCCCTGATCTGTTTTTGAGACCTTAAAACGCGCATGTGTGTGTGTGTGTGTGGGGGGGGGGGTTGTTTATTCCTAAATAAACAACTCCATCCTCAAACTGCGGCAAAATAAGTTCCGCTACTGGATCAGAGCTGGTGTGCGCATACTTTGCGCATATGCTGATGATGGACGTGAGGGGTTCCTGTATTTAGTCCCGACAACAAACTCAGGGAACGCTTTTGTCTTGCAAAATCAGGGCGGGGAAAGGGGGGGGGGTCCCTTTGAGTGGATTAGGCTTTTTATTTTTGAAAAGGTTACAAGGACCGATCTGACGGTGCCACGTTTCTGTTGTGTTGCTGTTGTTGTTGGGTCACTGGGGTTCAATAAAACCATATATATATGACATGCCAAGTCAGTAAGGCAGATTTTTTGGGGGCAAACATGTCTAATATTTGGCAATAAATAAATATTATGTAATGTGATGAAGTCCTAGAAAAAAAAACAAAAATAGGCATATTTTCCATTTTACTTTTCTTAAGATGTCAAAGTGGTTGGTGAATTGTGTCTTGTGCAATGTTAACATTTGCCTGTGCAGCTCGTCTGTCTTCCTTTGGAAACCAGCAGGCCAGAAGAGGGCATGCAGCGACTAAAGGAAGGACAAGTCTTATCCACACAGATAGCATTTTTAGCACCAGTAAAACAGCTTTGTGATCAGTACTTTGGTCATTTGCCAGAACAGTGCATGAAAAGCCACCACAGAGAAATCTCACCTACATGTCAAGAGGTGGAGTCAAACAAAGAAAGAAACAAAGTGCGTGAAGAGGCTGATCTGCATTCCTTTCTGTCAATGACAATTCGGACGTCTTACTTTTCTTATACTTTGCACATGGTGGAAACTGTCACGCATCTTGGCCCTGTAATGTGACATTAAAACTCATTTGGGATGGGAAACTTCTCAAACAAACTTCTCATTCCACTTTAAAGCTAGCTGCCCGAGATGCATTTTCTGAATGAACGGTATCAGTGAACCATGTTGACTCTAGTGTGTGAAAGTGTTTGTTAAACCTGACTCGCACAATAGCGTTTGTAATTGTTTCCCCTTCGCCGTTGTCTTCCTGTTCCCTCCACAGCTTGGCATTGTAGCGAGCAGCTCCTAGAGAGAGCAGGAGGAAGTGTACACCCTGCCTCCTGCAGCACCCGCCGCAATCCTATAATTTTCCTCAAACATCTGTAAGCGTTTCTCTCCAACCACATGAGCTTAATGGATTGTTGGAAGCTCGAGCATGTGATTTGGACGGTTATAAATAAAGCTGTGAGCATAGCTGAAGCTACTAATACGATGGGAGTCCGAAGGGTGGGAAGTTTGCATGAGTGTGATGTTCAAATCATCAAAGACGAGACATGAAGACCAGGAGGATAAGCGGAGCCTCTCAGAGTGTCTGTAGAATGGGCTGTCGTCTGAAAAGCTTAAGACCTATCAGTAGGTGTTTTTCACACATGCAGAGCAGAAGACGAATCCTTCCAAATGGCCCTTTTTTCTTAATTTGCACGTCTTTGTTTTCACATTCTCCATCAGAAGTGTGAGATAAAATAAATCATGCATGCAGTCCACATCCAGAAAGGACTTATTGATATATAAACCTGTCTTCACGAATCTTCAAAGAACCCTTAACTTTTGATTTTTAGGTTTTTACACCAGCTGCATTGACCAGTTGGAAAAGCGCAAACATTTTCTTCTTTCTTTAGGTGTCATTAACTTGGCTGCAGGCCTCCACAGTGCCCATGAATCCGCTGTGGTGTGCCTGGGCGGCCCCGGCTCACGGGTGGATGGCACGTTTTAAACAGTTTCCTAAAACTGTCCGTTCTGTATTTAGCTGGTGGAGCAGCCGTCTCACAGCTGGGATGAAAACAACCATGACCCGCCCCTGAGTCCAAACCCAAGAAGCCCCAAAATGATCCCCTTTCAGGCTGGGTGTAGGTGCAGCAGCATGACCACAGGAGCCACTCAGGGGCAGCTTCCTCCTCCCAGCTTCACCAGCTGCCACCGGGATTACAATTACCTGAAAGTTTGTCAGGAGTTTGACGTGTTACACAGGCGAAAATAAATTAAACGGATTTGCTTTGAGCAAAGGATCAAGTCAATGGTTTATTCAGTTTAGAGGTTGACAGCACGACAGTTTAAACCCAGGATACTCAAAATAATACTAAAAACTTGTGAATAATGGCAACAAAAACAGATGAAAAGTGTAACAACAAAAACATATAAACTGCTGAAAGATGGAAAGAAACTAATTGTTCTCTGTTGATGTATCTTCTCATCTTTGTGACATTAAGACCGGGGCTCCACAGTTCTCGATTTCTCTCTTTAACCTGACCAAATATAGTTTAAGTTGTAAATCAGATTTCCAGTCAACATAAATACAATAAATTAAAAACAAAGGGATGCTGGTTCAGCCCTGGATTCGTCCCCGTCCACCTTCATTTATCCCTAAAAATTATTGTTGAGGCAAGTTCAGCCTTTGGTCAACTTCACATTTTGACTGACCGTATCCCGCTAATGCTGAAGATTCACTATAGACCCCTTTCACAGCAGAGATTTCCACTTGTTGTTGAAGGAACATCACAGGTATAACGTGTTTTGTTTTGTTAAAAGCAAATATATTACATTTAGGGAAGGCATGTGATCCATGGTTTGTGAAATCTTGCTCTTTGTTAATGCTTCTGGTTCTGAGCCACCATTCATAAAACTAGCTTAAGCTGTAATGACAAATCTGCAGGGCAAAAGGTACCGGAACTTTTTTGCCAGGCCATAAACTCCAAATTTTACTTCTTTTATAGGCTACATTTCATTTGAGGTCTCCTGTTTCTTTAAATGTAATTGTACATTGAGAAGATTTTCAATCTGCATAAAGAATATTTTTGTTGTTGTTCTGACCAATTAGGAAGATTATAATACTGAGAAAAGTTTTTTTTCCCATTTGAAGAAAAAACATTCACACTTGCTCAAATTCATTACCTAATCTCACCTGCCTTCATCTTCCGAATCAAACAAAACACCTTATCATAACAGCTAATGCAAATAAGTACCGTCTGAGGCCAACAACCCAAAAAAAAATCCAGATTTTAGCCTGCCGTCTACCAACTGAATAGCTTCATGAAGTTTTGGAACCCGTCTTCTCCGATGAAGTCAAAGGAGCCCTGAGAAGAGCCGAGGTGGACGAGGAGGAGGACGAGCAGGACGACGGCCAGAAGAGGAATCAGCAGGTTCCAGCCGGCGGCCAGGATGTTGTACCACTTGGCCTTGTCCGAGCACTCCTGAGCCAGCTGCAGGTTGCCCAAAGTCTTCTGATCCCTGGCCTGCGAAAGTGTGTGCAAACACGTTAAAATTACAGCTGTAAAAAAAAAAGATCACGTCGGTTTGTTGAAAACGTTACAACTCCGCGTTGGGCGCCTGAGGAAGACAGATCCAGAGACAGACTGTAAACAGAGAGAGGAGTGCGGCAAAGAAAAGAGCAACCATAATTTGGCTCATTGCAGGTTGTTCAGGGTCGAATTCAGGGCTGACCAATGCCAGAGTGATGTGAAGCCTCGCTAAGTGCAAGTCTGCCTTTTTGCTGAAATCTTCTCTGGCACTCTCTAATTTCTCATAAGTACTCGCCCATTAAGAAGATGGCAATTATACCATTTTTAACTCCCCACGCAGCGAGTCACCGTCTTTAATTTGTGTGCCGAGCCAGTGGTGGGCTTTGTGATTCAGAACACCCTTTGGTGGAAGGAAAAACGGGAGCTAAGAATGGGTTTATGTCCACCCTTTTTGGTGGTGACATTTTTAGGAACTCTTGTGTTCAGGTGAACTAGTGCAAAGTGTTTTTACATATTTTCAAGCTGCTGCTGAGAGCAAATAATTGGATTTTGGTTTGAAGGAACCGTACGAAGACCGCAAACTGTTACCGTTGTTACATTTTGCTTAAACATATATTTGACTTTGGCAAAGAGGTTTTTGGGTCCTGTTTGTGTTTAATGTTGCAATGTCATAAATAAACCATGTTATTTATTTTTGCGGTATTTATGGTCCAGACTTTTGTGTGTATCACCCGTAACTGTAGAATCAGCATTAAAAAAACAGCATCTTTAGAATTTAAATTATTATTTTTCAGTAAAAGTTATTTAGCTTTTTTCCTAAATTACTTTTTTATTTATATAAGTTAATAAAATGGATTTGGACTCTCAGTTAACTAATATAACTCAAGTCCAAACTAGGGGCTTCTCGAAAATGCTCCAAACCGAAACCTACTGATTTAAAATGTCAGAGCTCACCTTGATGGAGTAGATGAGGGCCATGAATCCCAAGCAGCAGAAGTTAACGTACAGGGTGTTACACAGCGACCAAATCAGATAGTCCCGGGGAGCATTCTTTCCAGTGTTGCCCATGTTCACCACCGTGGATCCCGCTGGCTTACGGGCAGATTTGCAGTTGGTGAGTGGGGTGCAGTCAGAAGGAAAATTGTATGAATGGTTATCCATGGTTACCCCTTTGTGGAGATCTTTGTCTTTAAATTAACAGTTGATTTGCTTGCCTTCCTGAAGTTAAGCCTTTCTATTGAAAGTGATGCCCCCCCTCCTTGTAGGAAGCTTTTAAAGGCCCACAAAGAGGGAGGTGGCTGGGAGAGGATGCATGGGCAGAGTCCTTTAATATACAACTGGTCTGTCATTATGTGGCAGGCCTATAAGAGACTGAAATAGGGATGGAGAACAGAAAAAATGTGGAAAAGCTGCATGAGAGGAGTGCAAAGCCTTACCAAAAGGCGTCCCAAACTGAAGATTTCATAAGGATTACCTTCGAGGTGTTGAAGAGATACTTGAGTACAGTGATGGTAGTTAAAGGACACTTTAATTGATACGCGCAGTTCCACTGTGAATGGCTGGATGGCTGTGGCAGAAAATGCACTGTGTGAAACTTCAGGAAGCACCTGTTGGTGGATGGAAAACAGTTCCTGCTGCTTTGCTAATGCTTTGGCTCAAGAAATGGTTCTTCCAGCCCCAGGTCAAAGGTGTATTCCTGTATCTTTATACTGGATTCCAGAAAGCAACTTCCTGCCCAAGGTCCCATTGATTTAACTTGGCTTAGGGCAACAACGGGTTCTGAAGAATCTATTAGCATTTTAAATTAAGGTTGTTTCTAAAAATCCTCCAAGCAGAACATTTTCAACCACTAATTTTGTTTTGTTTCAATAGCGCCCCCCCCAAAAAAGCTAAATGAAATAAAAACCACTGAGAAAAATGTAAAAGTAAAGTGCCATTTTACACTTTAACAATCCAATGTGGTCTCTTTTTGCCCTTTGGCTCCCCCTACAGCAGGGGCCTGCAGTACTGCAGCCACACACATAAACTACCTGTCATACTAAAGAGGCCAACATCACACAATCAAAGAGCCAGAAGAATACCGATTAACCAAAAAGCTAAAGTGGTGTGATTTGTGGATGGAAACCAAAGATATGAACTATTACATCTCAGCCAGTTTCACATTGTGAGGCTCTGCCTACAGCTGACATGAACTTGGCTCTTGGTTTATTTTCTGCCTCCAGAGTGGGCAGTTTCAGATCTATACAATATATGAATACCACCAGACTCAAGAAACACCAAAAGCAGGTGTAAACAATTTACTCTCGAATGAACATCCATCCATCCGTTGTATATACCGCTTGTTCGTGGTAGGGTTGTGGGGAGCTCGAGCCCCTCACAGAGATCCATTTCCACACACTCACATTTACTCCTAATGGAAATGTAGGGTCTTAAATGAACTGTTGTAGCATGCGTGTTTTTGGATGGTGGGAGGAAGTATCTGCAGGGATCCCGTGCAGACAGAGAGAGAGCATGCAAACACAGAAAGGCCCTGTGCAGGGGGCATGGTGTTCAGCTGCAGGAGGGGAGGTGTGGGGAGGGCTCAGGGGAAGAGTGCCCCGGCAGGTGATTGGCAGGCTTGGAATCGGT
>CAJRST010022223.1:3803225-3817577 GCA_907169785.1 Menidia menidia | reverse complement strand
ACTGGGAAGTTATAGCAAAATCCTGTTTTGTGCATCTCATGGCCAAAGGAGCTTATTTCTGGATTTCTACTGGAAAGTGTGATATCTTTTGACTGAAAATGAATGCAAGTGAGATTCTGGTTGCGAAGTCATGGAATGTGATGTAGAACACTTCCAAAGTGATTTGAACAAGTTTTGAATCATTCCTTTGAAGTTACACAAAAATCCTGTTTGATGTAAAAATATTACATTTTTGGAATTTTCATAGTGTGATATCTTTTGACTGCAAGTTAGTACCAGTGTTATTCTTTCTGACAAGGCAGCGGATGTGCTAAATTACACTTTGAAAGTTATTTGACCGAGATTGTATTCATTACTGCAAAGTTATTGCAAAATACTGTTTTGTGTATGTCTTGGCCAAAGCTGCCAATTTCTGGATTTTGACTGGAAAGTGCTGAGTAACACTTTGATAGTAATTTTACCTAGGTTGGATTCATTACTTTGAAGTAATAGCAAAATCCTGTTTTGTGCATATCTTAGCGAAAGCTGCTTATTACTATTTTTTACAGGAAAGTGTGATATCATTTGAATGCAAGTTAGTACCCGTGTGATTTTTTTCTGACAAGGCAGGGAATTTGCTAAATAACACTCACAAAGCAGTTCCACCTAGTTTTGAATCATTACTTTGAAGTAACACAAAAATCCTTTTTTATGTGAGAGCAACTCATTTTTGGAATGTTGATTGTGTGATATCTTTTGACTGCAAGTTAGTACCAGTGTGATTCTTTCTGACAAGGCAGGGAATGTTCTAAATAACACTTTGAAAGTCATTTTACCTAGATTGTATTAATTACTGCGAAGTTACAGCAAAATCCTATTTGAGCATTTTGTGCTTTCTGTGAGGTCGTGGAATGTGATTAAAAAAAAAACAATATTAGTTTTGAGGCAATGACCTTAAATTACACAAAAATCTAGTTTTTTGCATACATGCTCATTTTTGGATTAAACTAAACTAAACTGTTGTTATTTTTTCGCTTTTCTTTGACACCTTCTCATGCATTTATTCAGCATTAGGCCATTTCTCAGCTGTTTTAAAAGAAACAGTACATGTCATGGACAAAAGTACTGAGAATGACACAAATGTTATATTTTCATATGATCTGCTGCTCTCTGGTTTTCATGTGTGTATGTCAGATGTTGTCATCACATACAGAAATAAAATTGCAATGATATTATGAGTAAAAAAGCTTTTAATGACAGTTAGAATGAGTTAATGCAGCAAGTCAATATTTGCAGTGTTGACCCCTCTTCTTCAGGACCTCTGCAATTATTCCAGGCATGCTCTCAATCCACTTCTGGACCAAATCCTGACTGATAGCAGTCCATTCTTCCGCAATCAATGCTTGCATTTTGTCTTTCGTTGTTTTCGTTTTTCCAATCGTCTCTTGATGATTGACCACAAGTTTTCAATGGGATTAAGATCAGGGGAGTTTCCAGGCGATGGACCCAAATTCTCTATATTTTGTTCCCTGAGCCAGTTAGATATCACCTTTGCTTTATGGCAAGGTGCTCCATCATGCTGTAAAAGGCATTGTTCATCACTAAACTGCTCTTGGACGGTTGCTCTCGGAGGACATTCTGGTACCATTCTTTATTCATGGCTGTGTTTTTAGGTAAGACTGTGAGAGAGCCGACTGCCCTTGGCTGAGAAGCAACCCTACACATGAATGGTTTCAGGATGCTTTACAGTTGGCATGAAACAAGACTGGTGGTAGAGCTCACCTCGTCTTCTCTGAACAAGCCGTTTTCCAGATGTCCCAAACAATCGGAAAGGGGATTCATCAGAGAAAATGAATTTACCCGTCCTCAGCAGTCCACTCCCTGTACCTTTTGCAGAATATCAGTCTGTCCCTGATGTTTTTCCTGGAGAGAAGTGGCTTCTTTGCCGCCCTCCTTAAGACCAGGCCTTGCTCCAAGAGTCTCCGCCTCACAGTGCGGGCAGATGCACTCACACCTGCCTGCTGCCGTTCCTGAGCAAGCTCTGCACTGCTGGTAGCCCGATGCCGCAGCTGAATTACTTTTAAGAGACGGTCCTGGCACTTGCTGGTCTTTCTTGGGTGCCCTGGTGGTTTTTTGGCAACAATGACGTTGAAATGTGTTTTGGGGGATAAAGTTCATTTTCTAGGTAAATATTGACTTTGCAATTAATTGCTGTTACGCTGATCACTCTTTATAACATTCTGGACTATATGCAAATTGCCGTTATAAAAACTCAAGTAGTAGACTTTATAAATTTTAACATTTGAATCATTCTCAAAACTAGTTAAAATAGTTAAAACATAAGTTATATATACCTACGATAATTCTGTTATTACCCAATACATCTGGTATTTGTATTACATCCCTTTTCCCTATACGAGCTGGTCGTAACATACAGTGGTCTGCAAAAGTTTGGGCAACCTTGTTAATTTCCATGATTTTCCTTCATAAATCATTTGTTCTCAGGATTAAAAAAATCTGTTAAATATATGATATAGAAGACAAACACAGTGATATTTGAGAAGTGAAACGAAGTTTATACCATTTACAGGAAGTGTGCAATAATTGTTTAAAAAAAATTAGGCATGTGCATAAATTTGGGCACCACAATAAAAAAAAATAGCTCAATATTTAGTAGATCCCCCTTTTGCAGAAATAACAGATTCTAAACGCTTCCTATAGCTTCCTATGAGAGTCTGGATTCTGGTTGGAGGTATTTTGGACCATTCCTCTTTACAAAACACCTCTAATTCATTCAGGTTTGATGGTTTCCGAGCATGGACAGCTCTCTTTAAGTCACACCACAGATTTTCAATAATATTCAGGTCTGGGGACTGAGATGGCCATTCCAGAACGTTGTACTTGTTCCTCTGCATGAATGCCTTAGTAGATTTTGAGCAGTGTTTAGGGTCATTGTCCTGTTGAAAGATCCAGCCACGGCGCAGCTTCAGCCTCGTCACTGTTTCCTGGACATTGGTCTCCAGAATCTGCTGATATTTGTTGGAATCCATGCATCCCTCAACTTTACAAGATTCCCAGTCCCTGCACTGGCCACACAGGCCCACAGCAGGATGGAACCACCACCAAGTTTTACTGTAGGCAGCAGGTGTTTTTCTAGGAATGCTGTGTTGTTTTTCCTCCATGCATGACGCCCCTTATGTCCAAATAACTCAATTTTAGTTTCATCAGTCCACAGCACCTTATTCCAACTTGTCCAGATGTGCTTTAGCATACTTCAAGCGGCTTTGTTTGTGATGTGGGCGGAGAAAAGGCTTCCTCCGCATCACTCTTGCGTACAGCATCTCCTTGTGTAAAGTGCGCGTAATAGTTGTACGGTGCACAATGACTCCATCTGCAGCAAGATCATGTTGTTTGTCTTTGGTGCTGGCCTGTGGGTTGACTTTGACTGTTCTAACCGTTCTTCCCTTCTGTTTATCCGTGATTTTCCTTGGTCTGCCACTTCGAGCCTTAACTTGAACTGTGCCTGTGGTCTTCCATATTCTGACTATGTTCCTAACTGTCGAAAGAGACAACTCATATCTCTTAGACAGCTTTCGGTATCCTTCCCCTAATTCATGATGGTGAACAATCTTTGTTTTCAGGTCATGTGACAGTTCTTTAGAGACTCCCATGTCGCTACTCTTCAGAGAAGGTTCACAGTGGAGGGAAACTTACAATTGCCCCCCCTTAAATACTCTCTCATAATTGGGTTCGCCTTGTGTGTGTAGGCCAAGGGTCACTGAACTTCCCAAACCAATTTTGAGTTCCAATAATTGGTTCCAAAGATTTTGAAATCAGTAAAATGACAACAGTGCCCAAATTTATGCACATGCCTAATTTTGTTTAAACAATTATTGCACACTTCCTGTAAATGGTATAAACTTCGTTTCACTTCTCAAATATCACTGTGTATGTCTCCTATATCATATATTTAACAGATTTTTTTTATCCAAAGAACCAATGATTTATGAAGGAAAATCATTGAAATTAACAAGGTTGCCCAAACTTTTGCAGACCACTGTAAGTGGGGCTTGTCTGGGATCAATCCAATTAAAGGGGGACCTGGATATCAAAAAAGTTTTTTTTTAACTAATGTTAAAAATCCTGATTCAACAAATTAACACAAAAACGGCAATCAAATACCAAAAGGGGACCAAAAAAGAACGCAAACCAACTGTTCTTAACATCGAATGCAAGACAGTTAAAACAAACCAAAACACAGTTATTCCACACAGACAAAATTCAATTCTAATGCCCAGCAGTTTCTAAACAGCAGTTTCCAAATTGACACAGAGGCATGGGAGCAGGCCAGTAACGACGTGCTCCCCGTCGTTCCTGGCTCATTAAATTCTGTGTGTGGCTCCTCCTGATTGACGGAATGACCTCAACGCAGGTGGATGGTATCAGTTCATCACTGTAGAGGCTCTTGGGAGCTGTAGTCCCAAAATTAATCCCAAGCTTTTCTGGGGCAGAAAAAAAGGGCTGCTTTCTCTTGCATCAATGCATCCTCGCCTGCATATTGACAATATAATACTCAATGAGACACAAAATAAGACAGCTTTAACGATTTAATCAAGCTGTACTTACCAATGAGAAATTACATAGTCCAATTCTATTTTTACACATCAAATAAATGATCAAATACAATTTTATCAAAATAGAAAACAAGTAGTTGGAAAAAAAAACTAAATACAATAAATAATAACAAAAAGGAACTTAAAAAAACATCCGCATGACTGTTAAATCTAAGAGTGTGGGCTCTTTGTTTCATGTGCATCCGATTGCACTGCCTCTTGAACAGCACGGCTCCCTATTCTCTTGTGACATAATTTCTTCTCCTCATTCATGTGTCTTGCTAGTTGTTCAGCTGTTGAGGAAACAAATCCAGTTATGGTGGTCCTTTATCATGTTGTCCGCTGACTTGCCTTTAACACTAACTTCTGCCAATAAACAAAATAGAGCTGGATTATTTCATGACTTTTTTTATGTCTTTTTTTTTATTAAAAGAATGTTATACAAGTCTGTAATTTTACTTGTATAGTGAAGCTATTTAATTGGTATTTAGAAATGGGCAGTGTGTTTTTTCTTTAAAAATGTGGTAAATGGTTTACTTTCATTTCAGTTTTATAGAGATATTAAACATTTAAATTGGAAATGAGTTGAAGTGTTTTTAGGCCATTTTCACCTGAAGTTCCACTTGTTTCAAACTAAAAGAAAATATGACTAAAAGATGACCACTACCTGAGTACTGGAGCAGACATGCCTGCTTTTTTCCTCCCCTCCATCTTAGCTGTTTTGCCTCACATCATTGTGCAGCCCATGACAGCTCTCGTACTCTGGATCGACTTGCTCTTCTTTGATTGCAATCCTCTTTGCATCCTCTGCAAAACAAAGACATCAACAGTAATACATGTGAAAAAAAACTGTGAGTTTGTTTTTTCAGCACTTGAGTGTTGGAATGGGTGTAGTCAGGGCCTTTTTACAGAGACATTAGCTACCCTAAAATAATTTTCAGACATTTATAAAGTCCTATATTTATATAACTTGTGATTGTAGTGGCAGTGTAGTCTGTGTTTGACGTTGGAATGCCTGTTGGGCCAATCCATTCTGAGACTTCCGTTTCAAAGAAGAAATAATTCCCAAACCTTTCCTGTTGGTAACAGGGGTGAGAACTCTGGCTAATTAACCATGGAAAGTCAGACATTGATAAACGAGGCGCCTGCTCTGTTATCAGAGAAAATCTCCTGCTTTATTCTTTATGAAAGCTTAAGTACACGGCAAATGGCTATTTTGATAGGATCAGTTTATAGAGCAGTAATTTCTGTGTTTAAAAGTTTCTAGTGTAGCGTTTGCATGGTTTCTCTTTTCCATTGTGCCCTTCTCCTCCTTACCTAAAGGTAATTCTAAACTGATCCAAAGAATGGCTGTAGGATATGTTGCTTATGTGATAGAAAAAGGAATTAGGCATGTGGCTTTTCTAATCTGATTAGCAAGTACTGAACTGCCAAAAGGGTGGCACGGTGGTATGGTGGTTAGCACCGTCGCCTCACAGGGAACCAGGACCTTTCTTTGTGGAGTTTGCATGTTCTCCCTGTGTCTGTGTGGGTTATTTCCGGTTTCTCTGGCTTCCTCCCACCGTCCAAAAACCTGCATGTTAGGTTGAATAGACATTCTAAATTGCCTTTAGGAGTTAGTGTGCATGGTTGTGTGTCTCTGTGTAGCCCTGCGATGGACCGTCCAGGGTGTAACCCGCATTGATTACTGGGTTAGGCTCCAGTTCCCCTCCATTAGGGAATAAGCTGTTAGGAAAATGGATGGATAGATGAACTGCTAACATTAGATTTCTGATGGGCAAAGTATGCTTGCTGGAACTTTGCTCACACCTCATTTAGGTTTGATGACTTTAAAAGAACATGTTTCTTAACTTCTGTTGTTTTTAACTGGTTATATGACTTCCCCAGAAGCTGACATGAGACGTCCCTGAGTGGAGGTGTTCCAATTACCTTTAGCCAGCTGTAGGTCAAAGGAGTACTGTGTCTCTTCCACCTCGCAGCCAGAAGCCAATCCCTTCATCTGATCGCGCAGTTCTTTCAGCTTGATGTAAAAATGCACCTTATCCTGAGCACGTGGAAACTGGGCACACCGGGGACTTGATGATGGCATTAAGTAACACACCTATGACACAGGAGAAAGCTTTTACTTAAATTTGTATTCAACACTGAGGATATATTTGAAAAAAAACATTGTTTCAGCATACCGTTTCAGTTTCAGGGATTCTGTATGGCTGCAGGCCAAATTCAAGATTCTTGGCCTTCACACCGAATGTTTCTTTGCAAAAGATTTCATAGATACCTTAAAAAAAAACATTAACAGAGCCAATCTTATTCTATTTTAATATCTCACCAGAAAGTGACCAAATACATTTTTTCAGTGCTAAAATGGCCTTACCTTTTCCATTAAAAGCTGCTATTAATGGCCTGTATTTCTGCAGCTTGTCAAGTAACTGTCGCCCGCCATCACGAATCTCCTTACTGTAAAATACCCAAAGATAAAAGACAACAGCAAACTATTTTATGCACAAAGTTCCAGCCCTCCATACTGATGTCCCTTGAATTTGGACATAGTCAGCAGATTTAATATTTCAATGCATGTGTAGAGATAATTTCTTTAAAATGCAAACATGTGTATCAATACTGGGTCTTGGTGTAGAGTGGGATTCTTATCCAGTCACCGTTATGTTGTTTTCTTTTTATACCACTTACCTGGAGAGATCTTTGCTACCAGGTGTGGTCCTCTCTACCATGTTAGTAAAGCCGATGCTGTATTTCTCTGGCAGGCTCTGGTCATGTGTGTAATTGAGCTGCTGTTCAGTCAGACCGGAGAGAAACAGACATTTCCCTGTGCAGAAAGAACAAAGCGAAGATGGAGCTAAAACTACAGGTAGCTTTGAACTAGTTTAAAAGGCTGTTTCACTGCTGAATTTCAACATACAGAAGTGGTTTCCTGGGTTCGGGTAATGATGTCCTTTGAAAGCTGACAGTAGTCCTGGGTTAATTCCAATCTGAAGAAAAATGCGACAGTGTCAAGAGGACACCCAAGATTCCACGTCCTTGAAACAACAGCACAGATAGAAATTCTACACACTTTCCTGGCAACTGACTCACGATCAAAATGTCCAGATTGTATGTAATAACATCGGGGAGGGTTTTGGCCATGACTTCCGCCACCGACATGCCGTTGAAACGGTTCAGAGCTCTCTTGGCTTTTTTTGCTGCTTCAGCATCAGTGTCCTCCTCCTGCATTTCGCCATCATCTGTATGCTGTTTAGGAGGTCGTCCCCTCTTCTTTTTCACTGGTGTCACAGCTAGGGTAACCAGAAGGAAATAAAAGAACAGATTTAAGAGAAAATACCAATAAAACCCCCACAGCAGAAAGAGACATTAGATAACAATTCAAATAATCCACAGAGTAGGGAGCAATTTGGCCAGTTCTACGTCGTAGAGAGAGACAGTTAAACACAAATCACAGTACAAATATCTTCCTTTACCTTGAGGTGGCCCAGAAGGCTGAAGTCGGAGCTTAAGACGCGGCTCCTTCTGTTGTATCATGTGGTGATGCTGAGGGGGTTGCATGACTGAAGGATGCTGCTGGTGCTGCTGCTGCTGGTGCTGCTGCTGCTGCTGCGGCAGCTCCCTGAAATTCTGTTGGTAGGCCTGCTCCTGGTAGGGAGTTGGGACTGGAGGGTAGCTATGGCAAAAAGCTTCCTGGTAAAGCGATGGATCCCGATGGACAGACAGCTCGGCCATGACGGGCTCCTCTTCAATTGCACCCTCAGCATAATGGCCCATATTGTGATATGGCATCACATGCTGCACCTGCGGGTGCTGCTGACTGGACTGGTACCTTGAGGGAAGGAGAAAGGGGGTTAGGAGAGTAAGGACAGAGAAAAGGGACTAGAAATAAAACCTGTAGAATCTGTAGTAAGCAAAGAAAGCAAAATTTTGTCAGGTGTTCCATGAGGTATGTGAGGAAGAGGGTGTGAGGAATACTTGCACACAGTTACACAAGACAAAGTGCGCACAAACATACATGCATATGATGTACACCATTCTGTACGCTGTGCATTGCATTTAATCCTATAATGCATTAATGCAAGTTAGGGTGCAAACTTCTTTCTTGTGATCTACCTATCGTCAAATTCATCTTAAACATACGCCTCTTATTTTTTTGCATCCACTCTAAACTTGAAAAATTGTGTCAGTAAAGGCCTTTGCTGATTGTTCATATCTTATAGTGTACCAAACACTTTGCAAATGGTAAAATATGAGAATGAGGATTATTTCACTGCCCAAACATAATATAACTTTCTCTTTACTGCTTCTTTCTCTGCCTGGGACTTTCATGGCCTTTCTGTAAACCTAAGAGCCATTTCAGATAATTCTACTATTTGCTTCTTTTTAATAATCAACATAGTTTTAAAAAAACGTTTATGCAATCTCCTTTTCAATTAGCACATGTCTTTTGGTCTGTTTTTGGAAAACAATTTATCACATTGTAAATACAAGCAATACACAAAATGTATTACATGATCAAGATTATCATGATTTATAAAATGGATTAAATTGGCAATAATTATTGATCACTTATAATGTTGTTATAAACTACATTATAACATAATGTAGGCTATTCCTGATTATAAGAGAGAATTTTGTGCGTGATCATATTCCAAAATGTTCATCATAATGACATTGTGACCGGCTAGCATAAACATGTACAGATACGTGTGATGTTCTTCGTCAAGTGATATTTCTTTCTCGTTTTCTTCATAATGCATGAAAATGAAGACGTCGAGGTGCCAAAGATCAGAAGTTACCCCCAATCCTACCGGCTCCGACACAAACTCACCACTGCTGAAAATAATCCGAAGGAACCGTCAGTGATGTAAATTGGTTTTCTTCCATCTTAACTGTTGACTTAATTCAATGAATTAACATCCATTCTACTGTCAAAAGGTCATTACTAGGTTACAAGTATTTCACTTACAAATGCATTGCATTGCGGAGCACAAAGACGAATGGACGCCGCTACAGGGAGATTGAGTTAGTAGTAATCCAAGAACAAAAACAGAATTCCACATTTGTTTAAAATCTGCTGGTGACTTCTACATCAAAGAAAACAGACACGTTTTGGAATATAGTAACATACCTGTCGTACATTTTTTCTTAAGGCTCAAAATAAGAAAACGGGGGACTCCCAAAACAAAGACCATTTAAACGCTCAACATGTCGTTCCCAAACGCCTTCCGCCCCCTTGTGGTAATTATTGGTACTAAAGGGAAAAAAACAATTTCTCTTCTTTAATGACCCTGTCTACTGACTATTGAAACGAAAATGTGTATTAATTAATAATAGTATATAAAAATTCAATGTTATTCAGAAATTCAAACATGGGGAAAAGGGGAATTATAGAGCCCGCGGTTTGGACTGCATGAGTTACAACATCCTACCGACAGAGGGCAGATTCAGAAACTCACCAATACGAATTTATAATGGAGAACACAGCCATGGTCGAAGATAGATCCTTTAACAACAGTCATCACTCCATTTTTTCTTTAAAGAATTGGATAAACCTTTCAAACGCTACATCCGAGCAACGTCGTTCAGTCATCCAGTTTTATATTATATCCACACAGTAACACACGTAAACAGCCATTACTCGTAGTTTCGGGAAAAAATACGTTGGGTACAACTTTTGTGGCAAACCCGTATCAAAAAAGATGGCTGACTGAGGAGTGAGAACTCATTTCATTTTAAAATCTTGTTGTTAGCTAAATCGCATGACCTGCCTATGTGTTCCAATGACAGATTCCGGTTTGAGATGTGAAAGACAGCGTAACTTAGAAGCTATTAACCTGCTGTTTAACTAAACGAGGCAAAAGATTTATGTCAGGTCAGTTTAAATGTGTTTCTTTGTTAATTATAGCTACATTTTTGGCTATTACACTGCTCTTTCATACTAGCGTTCCTGTCAGTGTACAACAATTAAACAGTCTTACAGCTCATACACATAAAGTGTAGAGAACTTTACATATTGAGACACAATGGCTTGGAAATCATGGTAATCATGGGTTACATGATTACCGGGTTTTCACAGCAGTTTGATGAATTTGTGGTATAATTGTGAGTTCAACTTCGTTGCATAGGTTACGTAATAGGTCCAATGTTGACATATAATGCAAATTTTTGTACACTGGGTAAATTGGTCTTGAAAGGGACGTTAATTAAGTAAAGATTGCAGATAATATTAGATTTTATATCCATATGACAAAAAAAAGGGATTGTATCGTAATAGATTTTTAAAAAGTGATTTTGTTCTTTCTCTCTTTCTGATTGTCAATTTTTCATCATCTCCCCCCCCCAGTCTGAACTAGATCACATCAGTCCTTAAAGATGCCCGCTGGTGTGTCGTGGTCTCGATACCTTAGGATGGTTGGAGCCAGTATTCTGGCCATGTTTGCAGGAGCACAGGTCGTTCATCAGTACTACCTGCCTGATCTGGTGAGGAACTAAATTCTCTTGTGCAAATGAACTGGGTTTGGATTCAAAAGAGAGAATAATAACACCCATTTAAAGAACTCAAAGTGTTGTTGTTTTATATGCCTGAACAAGGGTTTATTGTCAAATTAGTATTTATATCTGAAATAAATTAGCATTATGAGCAGAAATAAAATATATGCAGTAAGTAATACAGCTAATACAGCAGGGGGAACTGGAGCCTATCCCAGTGGTCAATGGGCGAGAGGCAGGGTACACCCTGGATGGTTCGCCAGTCTATCGCAGGGCCACACAAAGACACACAAGGATAAACAAGCACGCACACACACACACGCACACTCACACACAATCATTTTGTTAGTTTGAAGCCTGAGAGCCTATATTTCCGGTTACAGTTATCATCTCTCGCTGATTCTTCCCCATACATTTCAAAGGCTGGACGAAAAGCAACCCAGTCTCCTTGGCTAGTTGCCTCTAACGTGACCAAGAAGGCTGATAATTCATACAGATTCCACTGAACCATGATATTAAAAATGTGCGTTGTTCTTGAAGATTTGTATCTAAGGCAATATGTTTCAGGAATTCAGCAACTCTAAAGTGAGCAAATAAAAGCCAATTCTAACAGTGCTTAGTGTTCCATTTTTCAGAGTATACCAGAGATCCCTCCAAAGCCCGGTGAACTTCGAACAGAACTGCGAGGTTACAAAGCAAGAGAAGAAGCGGCCGCTGCCATAGAGCAGTTAAAAAAAGGACAAAGTGTGGACTGATGTGGAATTTTATTTTCTCTGCATTAACTCTCAGGGAAGTAATTAAGCTATATGGTTCAATGTACCTGGAAACAGATAGATATGTTCTCTTTTCCTCAAATGGAAAAAGCAAGGACCATGTCAGGGTAGATTCTTCATCAACCAGAATAAGGTCAACTGGTACTCTAGTACCATCCTTATTCTGTTGGTCTTATTATGACAATTGTTTATCCATCTCCACCCTCCCTGAATGTGTCTGTATATTTTGGAGGAGTAAAATCCAGAATAAAAGGGTGACATTGAACAAATGGAATCCTATGAAGATAGTAAGTTTCTTTTCTCACAATGATGGTGAAATGCATTTAAATACTCAATGTTGTTGGAAATAATGAATAGATGACGAATAATAAAATGTTAAACACTGAGCAGTTGGTCTCAAAAATGATTTATGTAGATTTTGGTGTGAAATGTCCACACATTTGAACAATGATGTCAAAATGATTTGTGTTGTATCATTGAAATGCTTTTTGTTTTGGACAAAAAAATCCAAAGCAAATGTCAAATCTTTATCGACTTTATATTTTCTCGTGCAAAATTAGCAGCAGTTGCTTAATATATAGATGAAAAAGGGGTTGCGTCAGTATCATAGCAACAAGTTTAAACAGAAGTGGAAAGATGGCGACTCAGACAGAGAAAGACGCTGCAGACTATGTCGAGAAACACAAAATTGTCGAACTAATGGAAAATTTAACCAGCATGCTTTTCTATCACAGACCAGGTTAGAGCTAATTTCGTCTCTATAGATACAACTTTTTTCTTTCTATTCTATTGCGAAAATGCTAAATGCTTTGCTATATCTAGCTGGATAGCTAGTATGCTCGGTTTAAAATAAGTAAGGCATGTTAAGGTGTTCTGTAACTATATTATTGAAGTGGTTCAGAGCTGAGTTAAAAAACATAAAAACCCATGGTCACACGTATTGAGAAACAGGGTTATCGCTGGTTAAGATAACTGGCAAGATAAAACTACTCTATTCTACTGTACGGTAGTGTTTAGCAGAATCTTTTGCTTAATGTTCTCTTATATTTATTTGGTTGTAAACTTACTAAAGCGTGTTAGCTGAACTATTGTTCTTATTTTAGTAGTTTAGAATTTATTGCATTTCAAAGGTTAGCCTTTGAACTTCATAAAAGTATTTTTCTCGATATGACACTGCATATATTTGGCTAAAAACTGATGCAGCTAAATAATCGACATTGAATGTTTTCAGTAGAAAAAATGGTAAACGTATCTTTAAAAAAAAGCTGAAAACAGCAAGTACTTTTTGATGTACTGGTGCTAGTTATCTTATTCAGAAAATCCCAGAGAGTTTCTAATGGAACAACTGAAGCAGCTGAAAATGTCCAAACAAAGTCATGTGAAAGGGCCTAACGTGTTCAACAACGCTGACCTGGATGCAGTTTTTGAAATACTGGACCCTGCCAATCAAAAATATATTACCTTTGCACAGTACAAGCATGGTAAGTGCTGGTTTCTTTTTAGTATTAGGGTTAGGGTTAAGTCTTTCTGTGAAACACATATTTTGGCATTAAGAGTTCAAATGTGGTTGTAGTGCAAAAAAAGAAATAAAGTTATTTAATTATTTCTTTTTTCAAATACATTTTATCCGCCCAGCTCTGAGGACTCTGGGCATAGACAATATCAATGAATGTCCAGAAGGTGTAAATGAAGACAGAATATCCCACGAAACATTCAAAACAGAAGCGTAAGAGCACATCATAAACATTGTTTGACTTACATGCCATTCCCCCCAGCATATTGTGAAAGTAATGCTTGTCTGTTTACAGGATGCAGGGTCTTCAAAGATATTCGGCAACATACGCACAGTGATGGACCTTGAAAATAACTGTCATTTGCTATGTAAAGTGATTTTGTAAAATTAGTAGAAGTGCACACATTAAAGTGAATGAACTGATTTCCATTCTGTCATCAAGTGTTTTTTAAAAAGTCAAAAGTGGCTGTTGCATCTTTGTTTACCATTCCAACTATTTTTTGATACTATCATAATATTTTTTTTAATTACATTTAACTTAAACATAAAGCAAAAAATCTGTTACAGTTTCCTAATGATGTAGACTGAAAACCACCAAATATTTTCACCCTTTCTGAAAAATCTCATCACAGAAGTACAGCCTACAGTGGCCTAGACGGGTCCATTTAAATGCAAATATCATTCTGTATTTTGTTATAAAATGTTTCATTTTATATCTATATTCCGATTCCATTTTATGTCTGGAAAATGAATGAATGGCAAAAATAAGTACATAGTTAGATTAAGATGATAACACATCATAATTTAAATGTGTAAATGCATGCTGAAGATTACAATTTTGTAATACAACACAACAATATATTGATAGAAACGATTAATACATCCAACATTTTCCGAACCCGGCCGGCTTTCTCATTATGCTGCATAAGGAGAAAGCCGGTCTTGTGCGAAATTCTGTTCCCCTGTGAAAATCTGTTCCCCC
>CAJRST010022223.1:3752766-3793225 GCA_907169785.1 Menidia menidia | reverse complement strand
GGGGGAACAGATTTTCACAGGGGAACAGAATTTCGCACAAGACCGGCCGTGTTTTGAATGCGCACCGACAGAGGGCGTGGTCAGGAAGTGACATAGCCGCCTCATTATACGGAGAATCCTCGCCACTGTCCGGAGACTTGTAGGTTAGTCTCTTTGTGGTATTTCTGTGCAAAGTTTCCCCAATACTTTCCGGGACACCGCCGTGTGAAGCTCAGCATGGGCGCCGTCCATGCCAGGGTAAGGACAATTCCTGGTAAACGTGTTAGCTGTGACTTTGACCTCTCTGAGTGCTCCGTGGGAGTTATCTGACACGGCGCCCGCTGAGCTGTGAGGAAAGGCCCAGCACTGCATTCAACGAGATCCTTGGGCTCAGACGTTAATTTCTGTAATGACAAAGACTTCAAGATACGATTTGTATCGATAGTTTTCTTTTCATCTAGCCTATGTAAAGACTGAGTGCTTAGATTTAAAACTAGTAGGACTTGATAGAAGATTATGTTTTACTGACCCACTGCTGCCGCCCCACTACAATAATGATTACTTGTGTTTACAGCACTGACTTGTTTGTTGGTCAACCTATTTTACAGTAATCTTGTACATGGCTGTACATTGGCTCTTGGGTTCTTTAATTCTTTCAACAGCTCACATAAGTGCGATTGTGTGTATAAATATTGTATATATATATATATATATATATACATACATACATACATATATATAATTATAAGACTGGGCCATGTCCATGGATTCTTATATTGTTAAGGCTTCTTTACGTCTGTTATTTCCTTTTCTGTTAATCTCAATGCAAATTAAACAAATAATGTAATCCCTACATATCCATATTATGTTTAGCACTTTGCAAATTTATATCCTATGTACCCTATGATGTGGCTTTTCCTGTTGCATTAGATTTTTAAAAAGTAAAAGTACTTAGAAAGTAGTTAGAGTTGGCTTTAGAACCATCTTTTAGTATTGGCTTTATGTCTTAATCTGTCTTTTTGTTCTTTTAATGAGTGAGATGTTCCTGATCTTTAATATTTTAGAAATTTTGAACGAAATTACATTAGCCTTTCCACTTATTTGCTAAGTAAATCCCGCTGTGTAGCCTTTTTGATTCAATTTGTCCTTTAACTGTTTTGTGTCGCAGAGCCTAGACCCCCTGCCCATGCAGGGGCCAGAATTCGGAGTTCAAGCAGATGACATTGAAGCTCCTGGTGTTGAGCGGGAACCGAAGCAAGAAGTTCTTGAAAACAAAGATGTGAGACTTATTTTCTTTCAGACAGCACTTCATTATTATGCCTGAGTGTTGTTGATTTTTTTGCTTTCAATAATAAAATACTTTTTTCAACTGAAATGTTTATGATCTTTCAGGTGTTGTGTTTTTCCTCTTGCTTGTCAGGTTGTGGTTCAACGAGTGCACATAGATGGACTAGGAAGGACGAATGAAGACATTCTGACTTATGAAATTGCCGAAGTGTTCAAGGCAAAGAACTTGATTGATGTAAACACATATTAGTTTAATTTCACCTCTCAGTGTGTCCCTATTGATACCCATAAATTGCAAAAACATTCTGATTATTTTATTGGACAGGTAATGCGGAGGTCTCATGAAGCCCGGCAGCGGCTTCTGCGTCTTGGTATCTTCAGAAAGGTTGAAGTTGTTATTGACACCACTCGAGGTACCTTCCTTCACGACAACATCTTGCAAATCTTGTTTGAAAACAAAATTTTGATAACAACTTGCATTCACTCCAGCATTTCTAGAAAGCAATATGCAATGTTAGAAGTCAGATGTTTTTGTTTTTTTACACTAAAATTTTGTATGGATGATTACAATGGGAGACATATATAAAGGTTCAGTAGTGACCATTCCAAATGCAAGTCAGGAGTCATTCTTCTTGGAAAACTTGTACACAGGGTGCTGAATGCTGGCCATTGGTGCTTTTTAATTATGCCCATATCATCATGGGAAAAAATCTAGAAAGAACATTCTAATGAGAATCAATAAAACTCAGTTCAAAATTCAGTAAACCTCTACTAACAAGCTGCCACAGTCATAACTACCTTGAGATGTGCCATTTTTTCATTTGCTGTATTCAGGTATTCAGATTTTTTATCTGTTTATTGTTGTCGTTAGGTGAAGATGCTCTTCCAAATGGCCTTGATGTGACCTTTGAGGTCGCTGAGCTGAGACGCATAACAGGCAGCTACAACACTATGGTTGGAAATAATGAAGGAAGCATGGTGAGTGCTGTCAAGGGATCTTCTTTAGCAGACAACAGTGTTGATATGACATTAGTTTTCCTTTTAAAAGCCAAAATACATTTCCCATGTTGAATTGATTTGGTTAAATTCTAGCTTCCAGTATCCACCATTGTTTTGAGACTGGGGTGTTAAAGCATGGGAAGATGCTTTACATGTTGCACAGAGGCCCACTGTGGACTGGAATTTGACAACTCTGCACTGCAAAATTAAATATTTAGGATTCCCAGTGCTTACTCTGTGTTTACAGGTACTCGGCCTGAAGTTACCTAATGTTTTTGGTCGGGCTGAAAAACTGATATTCCAATTCTCTTATGGTACTAAAGAGACATCCTACGGCCTTTCCTTTTTTAAACCCCAACCAGGAAACTTTGAGAGAAGGTGAGGGGACAACACCAATTTGTTTTGTGGTTTAATGAAGTTCATACACCGTGACCATTTGTTTTGTGTTTTGTCTGAGGGCTTCTTATTTTGGCGTCATATATTAGTAATTTTAGTTTTGTTATTAACTTTGTGGGCGATGTTGGGTGATTTAGGTTCTTCAGTTTCTACATTACAGCACTAAGTGTAACTATCAATGATGTATCTTGATATGACAAAGGAACCCTAGAACTAAACCTCTGCATGACTCTCTTTCAGTGTATCTGTCAACATGTACAAAGTAACGGGTCAGTTTCCATGGAGTTCGCTTAGAGAGACGGATCGAGGCCTCTCCGCAGAGCTGAGTGTAAAACTTTTTTTAAATTCTTTTTTTTCTATTTGTGCACAAGAAATTCTGTAAAGTCTGTAAGGAATTTCTGCTCTTGCATCTTCCTCTTCGCGCTTTAACATGATTGGAGAGGAAAGAATCAGAATCAAATGCATCAAAGGGTTCTGGTCAGTAATGTCCAAGCTTGATATCCTGAGAAACAAAAAGTTGTAGACCTTACACTTGTTGTCATGTGTTTAAAAGACTCTGTCAGAACCATATGTCTACCTGTATTGTAAGGCTTCAAAAAGTAAACACACTTTGCATGTCATGTGCACATTTACTGCATACGATCTGTAAAAATACAACAGTGACAACATTATGCTTTAATGAAATTTACCAACCACAGTTCCCTGTGTGGAAGACCAACCAAACCCTGAAGTGGGAAGGAGTATGGAGAGAGCTGGGCTGTCTGGCTAACACTGCCTCTTTTGCTGTTCGTGAGGAGAGCGGTCATTCGCTAAAGTCCTCCCTTTCGGTATTTGTTTTCCAGTTATCATTTGTAATGATAATAATTTGTTCTGAGCTCTGAATTAGCCTTTAAAAAGCTTTCTGTCAGGGAATTCATTTTTAAACCTCAACCAGTGTTGAGCCAGTGTTGAGACTGAAGCTTGGCAAACACTTTTAAAGATAAACCAATGTTTTTCAGCACGCAATGGTGATCGACACCAGAAACTCTTCCATCCTTCCCAGGAAAGGTGGCTTATTGAAGATTCATCAGGTGAGTTAATGAAAAAAATAATGAATTAAGGAGAAATGACAGCATTTAATAAACCACATGGAAACAGTATGTGCAGTATTATATACAACACTGACATTTTGTGTGTGTGTAGGAACTTGCAGGTTACACAGGGGGTGACGCAAGTTTCCTAAAGGAGGATTTTGAAATGCAGCTCAACAAAAAACTCTTCTGGGACTCTGTAAGATTTAGTATTTTTCCTTTCAACCATTTATTTCACAGTATTGCACTGTTTAATAAGGTGAATTGGGCCAGATCACGATTATCAGTCAGACAGTACAGACATGTTAGTAAATGTATAATTGTAATTGCAAATATTCACGGTTATCACATTTCAATGTAAAAAACATTGGTTTTATATGTCTGATGTCATTCAGTGCACATGTTATCATACAACCTTTTGGCTTTTTTTCCTTTAGGTCCTGTCTGCCTCATTGTGGGGTGGCTTGCTTCTTCCCTTTGGTGAAAAGCCGACATGTATAGCAGACAGGTACTGAACTGCACTGGCCTACTAACAATCCGCACCGTCTTAGTCTGTTTTGTTTTCCTATATTTGTCCATTTTTTAATTTTTCATTTGAGCAAATCAGCTAGCTAGTACGTATTCTGAATGTAGTAAAAAGATTTAATACAAATTTGATCTAAATACTAAAAACACCTTCTGTGACAAGTTGTCGGTAAGCTGAATTTTAAAAATCTTTTGGCAGTACAATGTAAGAAGGGCATTCATTTACTGTAGACAGGGATGATGATGTCATTAAAAAGTGCAAGCCACCAAGTACGACATGTTTACATCATAAGCATATTTGTCTGCAAATACATTCAATACATGAAGTTTTTATGAAGGCTGCAGGGTTGAGAAATGTATTTCTCAAATGTATTTCTTTGTTGAAATATCCTGCCCACAGATGACTTGATCTGTTACGCTGTATGCATCTGCAGAGGTCATGCATTGTCAAAATAGTTTGGACACCATATGTCCGTTCAGGGCTATTTATATATTCACTATTTTGAAAACCAATTAATAGTATCCATAATAGAAAAGGTAAAACAAAGTTTAAAAAATTACAACACTGAATTTATTTAAAGGTCCTAACTGTAATGTTTTTTGTCTTTTAGGTTTTATCTTGGTGGCCCCACTAGTATCAGGGGATTTAGTATGTACAGTATGGGCCCACAGAGTGATGGTAAGATAAGATGGGATGCTCAGTAATTATGTTGAGTTTGGTGGTTTATTGAATGTTTTTTAAACTGATATTGATTACATGACAGGGGACTACCTTGGTGGAGAGGCCTACTGGGCAGGCGGGCTCCACCTCTACACACCTCTACCCTTCAGACCTGGCCGGGGAGGCTTTGGTGATCTCTTCAGAACCCATTTCTTCCTCAATGCTGGAAACCTTTGTAACCTCAACTATGGTGAGAATTTTAGAATATAAAAATCACTTACAATAGGTATGGGTTCATATTCCTGGACTATGTCTTTGTGATTTTTTTAAAATTTAATCTTCATAAAAGAATTGAGCACATCTGTTATTAATTAATTTATTCATTCATTCACCCGCGACCCCATTAGGGAATAAGCGGTAACGATAATGGATGGATGGATGGATTCATTCATTCATTCCTTTTTGGTCCAAGTTCATGTTTGGGAAGTCTAGCTATGCTGACATCATGCACCTTACCATGCCTTTTTTTCTACTTAAGTTAAGTTACAAGTATGTTTCTCCCCAGGTGAAGGGCCTTGCGCACATTTAAGGAAACTGGCAGAATGCATCCGTTGGTCATATGGGCTGGGCATTGTGCTACGTTTGGGGAACATTGCCAGGCTGGAGTTAAATTACTGCATTCCTATGGGAGTCCAGAGTGGAGACAGGTATTGGTTGTTTGGTGTGTCAGTTTAGTAGCTCATGAATTCCATTATAAATGTCATTGGCTTCAGGAAACGAAGCAGTTTTAAAATTGGAGATATAGTTTCAAATTCTTGGCTTGCTTTGCATTTATTTCCAGAAATATTATGTGCTTGCCTTGCAGGATATGTGATGGGGTCCAGTTTGGAGCAGGAATCCGATTCTTGTGAATTAACATTTCTTTCATCCATTTTATTGGAAAGGGGAGGTTGTACAGGGTTGTTGTGAACATGTT
Source organism: Menidia menidia (assembly GCA_907169785.1). Classification (NCBI taxonomy): domain Eukaryota; kingdom Metazoa; phylum Chordata; class Actinopteri; order Atheriniformes; family Atherinopsidae; genus Menidia; species Menidia menidia. The sequence continues at coordinate 3,787,332 of CAJRST010022223.1, read as the reverse complement.
GGCTCAATAAAGGCATTGTGCCCAACCTACTTTTGTGATGTATCTTTTCTTACCATTTTTATGTCTCGTGTTGCAATTGAGTCCAACACCAGATGGACAACTATTTAACACTGTTATGCATTCCACATAGGGAGAAAATCGAAAAACAGCACTTAGATTTTTTTAATGAAGATTAATGTTTTTAAGCCTAGGCTCCCTGGTAAGGTCTATTCAGGGGTTCTAGAGAGGAGGGTCCGTCGGATAGTTGAACATTGGATCTAGGAAGAGCAGTGTGGTTTCGTCCAGGACATGTTAAGCTGGACAATCTCTCGTGGGAGTTCGCCAACTATATGTTTTAGTGTGGACTTGGAGAACGCATTTGACGGCGTCCCTCAGGAGAATCTTGTAGAGTTACTCTGGGAGTATGGGATACCTCCCCCTTTGATATGACCTTTTAGTAAGACGAAGCTGGTGTAATTCTTTGTAAATGTATTTGCGGCTGAAACTGCAACACATCAGAGAGAGAGTGGAATTGGTAATGTTATTCCAGAGGATGCTTGTTATGAATGCCATTATAACATACAGACATGTTAAATTAATTTAAGGCACCAGCTGATTCAATATAAGGCTGTACACAGACGCTATTACTCAAATGTTAAACTGCATTCGTTGTTCTCATCCACTTAACCATTATGTTTAAAATGTAAGATGCAAAAATGCAAAACCATAACATATTTGTTATGGTTTTGCAACAAATTCCTTAGATACCAGTGCAAGTTTTTTCACTTCTATTCTGAGGTTTTTGGACATGATCTTACTCTGGACCCAGAGACACATCCTTGGCTGGTCTCTCTAGCTCAAAACTCTTAGCCACCGGAAGGCCCTGTCATTCCATTATGGGATGATTGTTGCTAAGAAAATAATACTTAAACTCTGGAACAAAGATACATCTCCAAGTTTTGAAGCTTGGCTCAGTGAGCTCTCAAATACTTTACAAACAGAAACAGTATGATTCGAATTATCAGGGACATCAGATAGATTCCATCAAATATGACAACCATTTCTCAACCATATCACACAGTGGAGAGGGCCATCATGACACCTCAATGTTCTGATTGTATCTGAATATTTATCTGTATGTAATGTCTTTAAAGTAATTTTTATCACAATTGCGGATGACCACAGAAACTGTTGTTGTAGGGTAGTTTTATATTTTAAGTTTTGTTTTTTGGGGGGAGGGGGTTCCACTTCCTGCTTTAATGGAACTGATTTTGAAATGTCCTCAGTAACAGAAGTTTAATCCTTTTCCTTTACCGTAGCCACTCTGTCTGTCTTCACAGTCTTATGGTTAACATAGAATAACACGGTTAACAGATTTAAAAACTGCCAGAGTTGACACAATAAGTAATTCCAGCCGCGAAGCATCCACGTCATTACAGGAAAGGTGTTCCAGAAATCTGCATTTTCAATGAAAATATTTTAGATTAAAAGAAAGACACGGTACGTAAACATGTAGCGTAACTGGAAAGCATGAGAATATTCATGAGATCGATAGTGTATATAAGTGAAATCACCAGCACTTCACTTGCGTGTATCTTCTATGAAAGTATCAGTTATCTTACTGCGCATCACTTACGCGCACACTGGTATCACGTGCATTGCAACGATCCACTCTGTACAGCGAAACTGCGCATGCCCTGTGCACATTGTTCCGTAGCATCACAGCAGCACGCCAGGTAACATTGGAGGAAAACTGATCGTGGGGACTGGGGCAATTCATTCACTGGCTTATCTAAACTACATCTCCCCATTTCCGTCACAAAAGAGCTAGTCGTATAAATTCAGTATTGTTCGCTGTGAAATTGCGTGAGGCTGAATAAAAACGACCAGCTAGGGCTCTGTTCTTAGGTTTTATCGGCGGTTTTATCTGAGAGCGGCAGGACTTGGACACACGCTGATGGCGGTCACTATCGAGGATCTCTATCGAAGCTACGGGGTCCTTGCTGATGCTAAGGACAACCTCAGCCAGGTATAGAAAGATCAATTTTCTCTGTGTTAAATACATTTTAAGAGTGAATTTTGTTGTATTGGAATTTTGTGGAATGATATTTTCAACTCTGTTTCATAATATTGTTTGTGCTTGCTAGGCTAGCTGCAGCTAGCTACAGTAGTTTTAAGGCTAAGGCTTGATAGCCTCGATATGGCGACCGTAACGACAGTTACGACCGTTCGGAGTGAACGCGTGGGATTCATTATTGTTCAAAGAAACTAAATAAGCTGTTTGGTTTAAGCTTTTATATTAAGTCCATCGTTTATTGTAGATGTTCTAAACAGCGATAGGACATTTTAAACTATCAGCATGTAAGTTCGCAGGGCATTAGAAAAGGGACAGCATTTTCAGATCTCTCTCCCGTAGATGCATTTGTAGGTTGAAGCGACTTGAAATTAAGATGAAAATAAATGAACCCTAGCTGTCCCTTGTTTCGGATTTTGGCCAAAAGCGATTAGAACATTTTCAGTTTTTACTCAGTAGTAGGCTTGATACTTGAAACGATGAACCACAGGGATGTTCTACTAAATTGTTTGAGTTAAAAAAAAATGCAAGCATTTCATCCTGTTGATAGTTAAGTTCTAGTTGTATATAATGTTAAAAACACGTTACCGTTTTTGTAAAAAAAAAAAAAAGTAGGCTCCAACAGCAACTGGATCCTCTATTGTTAATTGTTTATTTTAAAACGGCTTGCAGAAGAAGATGGGACATGAAACAATTGTTTCATTTTGCTCTGAATGCTTTTTACAATTGTTTGCTTAATATTAACCTTAAAATTAAGGATAATGGTCTAGTTCTAAATAAAAAGATCTTCTGGTGACACGCATTGTTTGGTCAATCACTTGCCAGTTACTATTTCAGAAAATACTAAAATATTTATTTTTTTACAAATTTCTCTTGTTGGCACCTGGCCCAACACATTGCAATGACATTAAACTTTCTAATGTGCACCTCATCTTATTCTGCAGCACAAAGATGCCTACCAAGTCATCCTGGACGGTGTAAAGGGTGGTCCAAAGGAGAAGCGTCTGGCTGCACAGTTTATTCCAAAGTTCTTCAGCAGTTTTCCAGAATTAGCTGATGCAGCTATTAATGCCCAGTTGGATCTCTGTGAGGATGAAGATGTATCTGTAAGTATATTGCTTTATAATGTGTTAAATGGTGAATTAATTGCTTAGAGCATATGATAGTTTTGCATCTGCTGATTTATTTAACATCTTCCCTTCTCAAAACACTTTTTTGAGACTTGAGAATTTCCACACAGGCGCCTTGTAAAATATTTAGAATATCAGCATGTGATACAATTTATGAAAGGAAATATTTCTGAGCTTTTGTGGCTGTTGTGAGTTTGTCTGTTACGCTGACCTGTATCTTGCCTGCAGCTCCATCACAGCCCTGCTCTGGTGGATATCCACAGATATCCAAATGCAGTAATGTTAGGAACCATAAAAGGAACGTCATCTACAATTCTGAACACCATTTTTAGTGTATTTCCTGTTTGTTTAGACTTTCGTTGCCTTGTGCCCCCTCTTTTTTATCATCCTGTTGTTTTTTAACAGCAACTATGGGAAAAGACTAGACCAAACCATGTGTGCATTATTCTGAACTTTCGCCGTTTGAGACCTGCATCCGAGTATTAATATTGAAATGAATACCAGATGTTATCTGAAAGCAGGACAGCAGACATCTGGTTTTATGTCTGCCAGTCTCTCATTTTAGACAGAAAAATAGTTGTGGAGTGATTGCGTAGGTAATGACACAAGTTGTTGGAATCTCAATGTATAGTGCTGTCCTCACCCTTTCCTTGTGTCACCACACGCAGCCTAAAAGCTAGAAATGTAAAGCTAAAATATCATGAGAGCTCAAAGTGTCTTGTTTTTTATAAGTTGATTAGCATTTGAATGCACTTGCAGCTCAAAATAGATAAAGATAAACACCCCACAGATGTACTGTTTATGGTCTTTGCATAGATTCGGCGACAGGCCATAAAGGAGCTCCCACGGTTTGCAACAGGCGAGAACATCTTCAGGGTCGCAGATATTCTCACCCAGCTCCTTCAGACAGGTATTAAACCTTTTTCTGTCCCTTATATCATTCAAAGAACCATATGACTAAGCAGAAGTAGTTGTAATTTCACATGGTTGTGTTTTTAGATGACACAGCAGAGTTCAACCAAGTTACCGCGGCACTGATTTCTATCTTCAAGATGGATGCGAAAGGTAAGTCCTGCATCCCCTCCTGTTGATGGTTCTTTTGTGGACTTTTTAAAATAAATCAAAATCACTCATTTCACAGATCTCACAGAGTCTTTTTCTTTTTTTTAATTCTCCAGGGACCCTTGGAGGGCTCTTCTCTCAGATCCTGCAGGGTGAAGACATTGTGCGAGAAAGGGCCATCAAGTTTTTGTCATCCAAACTGAAAACCCTACCAGAGGACGTCGTGACAAAGGAAGTGGAGGAGTACATCTTTACTGAAACAAAGAAGGTTTGTAACAGAGTAGGGTCATTGGTGACCTTTATTGGATTTGACTGTTGGTGATCTTAGTTGTGCACGTGTGCAAACACAAGACTCAAGGCTAAACTGAAGAATCCCTCATCAGGTGTTGGAAGACGTGACAGGAGAGGAGTTTGTGCTTCTGATGCGTTTGGTGTCCGGCCTGCGGGTGTTGCAGACCGTAAATGGGAGGCAGCAGCTTGTAGAGCTGGTGGTGGAGCAGGCTGACCTGGAGCAAGCCCTCAACCCAGCAGATCCAGACACAGTGGATCGCGTCCTGCAATGCACACGGCAAGCTCTGCCGTTATTCTCAGTGAGTATCTCCACAGGCTTGTATAATGTCTTAAGATGAAAAGAAGGCATATGACATGCTGCTGTTTGTATCATGTATACTGTCAAAGGGCTCTAATGATGAGAACTGAGAATTTTTCAGTGTGAGTAAATCTCAGCTCCTGTGTTTTTGCTTGTTTTTTATAGAAAAATGTCCATTCCACACGTTTTGTGACCTACTTTTGTGAACACGTACTGCCCAACCTCAGCACCCTGACGAGTCCTGTGGCTGAGCTTGACATTCAGTTGGAGGTGAGTTCCACTATTCACAGTAGATGACTGACTTGTAAATATTCTGATCAAGTTTATAACATAAGATTGGTTCATCCATTGAAATATTGAGCAAATCTGCAATGTACAGTTTTGGTAAGATTTAATAGTCCTTGAATGGTTGTGAGTTTATTTTCTCACTATTAAAACTTATTATGGTTTAATTCTTAATTTTACGCCTCTGAAGATTTTATGGACTGCTTTTCTAGTTAAGCATATCAAATTCCCACTCAAACAATAACATTACAAGTTGAGGATGTAGTTGAGTCAATATCCTACTAATGCTGATCTTAGTTTCTGGTTTTTAATTAAATTAACCGTTTTTTGTGTGTAGCAGGGACAGTCTCTTAAACTGTCAATTTATGTTCTCATTAAAAGATGAGGACTGCTGCAAATCCAAAGTACGCTTTAACCCTTTAAAATCTACATTTAGGAAAAAGATGGGAAATGTTTTTTTTTTAAATTTATTTATTTAGCACAATAACAACCAGAATCAATTCTTTTTTTCAAAGATAGTTGGTGAAACTTTGTGGTACAAGTTAAATAAAAAAAAATACAATATTGTAAGTCATATTTAATTTACATTAAATCACATACCTAAACTTAATTTTAGAGCTAGAAGTGTACTTTTTTGTCATAGCTTAGAGTTGAATATGTTTCCCATATCGGCTGACAATTTCTGTTTGTCTGATACACAGATAAGTAAAGTTAAAAGTTTATTCACTCAGTAGTGAATATAGTCAGCGTGGTAGCATAGAGATCAACTTAGATATTTTCGTCTGTTCGTAGGTGCTGAAGCTGCTGGCTGAGATGAGTCCATTCTGTGGGGACATGGAGAAGCTTGAAGCCAACCTCAACATGATGTTCACCAAGTTGCTGGTAAGAAAAATATTACAGCTGGTCTGGTGATTACTTTGAGGTTTTTATAGCTTTAAAAAGCCAACATTATTTTGTTAGAAATTCTTGAAGCGGCCTCAGTCGTTCTGCCCTCATTGGTTCAATAGAATCTGAATATTTCAGGATGTCTTCAACATAGTTGAAAGACTCTTTCATGTATGTTTATAAAATTTGTAGACATTAATCTCTGTTCACTTTTAGAACAGAGGTGTCCTCATAAGTTAGCTTCAGGCTTTAGGCCGACATCAGTCTCCCGGCTTTATATTACAAAGAAACTTGAATTATTTGTGTGTATTAGGCTTGTCCCGATCCGATATTTGGATCAGATCGCCTGCTCATATTTGCAAAAAATCAGATGGCATGAGAAAATGCCGATCCAGACTCCCGATCCCTTAAAATATATTCAGATCCTTGTTTTCCAGCGCACCAATTAACTCATTGACTGCCAGCCATTTTCAGAACAGAGAGTCGCTCACTGCCAGAGTTTTTTGAGAATTTTGACTGATTTTTCAAGAGCCACATTTGTGCTATGACTATGTAAACACCAAACACACCAAAAGAAAGAGTAGACTCTCTTCTTTCATCAGGAAAAAAGATTTTGTTTCTACCTTATTCCGTTCTTCTTCGACGTGCGTCTCACCGGCGCCATTTCTCTCATAGCGAACCATTGCGTTTGTTTTTATTTGCTTACAATCTATGCTAATCTCCCATCAAAAGTGGCACAGCTACCTAGAGGGTCAATTTGTTAGTCCATATCAGAATCAGAATCAGAAATACTTTAATAATCCCAGAGGGAAATTATTTTTGTTACAGGCTCCATAAGCAAAATAAAAACAAAGGCATATACATATGTACATGTCTATACATATATACATATATATATACAAAATTCCTCATAAATATAGCTAGATATATACAAAATGAGAGGTGGATAGTGTCAATGATTAAGATTAAGATTAACTCTCAGAGGGAAGCGTTGTACAGATTGATGACCACCGGCAAGAAGGATTTCCGGTGGCGCTCTGTGGTGCATTTGGGTGAGAGGAGTCTTCTGCTGAAGGAGCTCCTCTGTTGGGCCAGTGTGTCGTAGAGGGGGTGAGACACATTGTCCATGATGGACTTAAGCCTGGACAGCATCCTCCTCTCTGCCACGGTCGACAGAGTGTCCAGCTCCTCCCCTACAACATCACCCGCCTTCTTGATCAGTTTATTAAGTCTGTTGCTGTCTGCGATCCTCAGCCCACTGCCCCAGCATGTGACAGCAAAGAAGATCGCACTGGCCACAACAGACTCATAAAACATCCTCAGCATCGTCTGACAGATGTTAAACGACCTCAGTCTCCTCAGGAAGAAGAGTCGGCTTTGGCCCTTTTTGTAGACTGCCTCGGTGTTTCTTGTCCAGTCCAGTTTATTATTTAAGTACACCCCCAGGTACTTATACTCCTCTACAGTGTCTACAGGGACCCCCTGGATGGAAACAGGGGTCACAGGTGTTTTGGCCCTCCTCAGATCCACTATCAGCTCCTTTGTCTTTGTCACATTGAGCTGCAGATGGTTAAGTTTACTCCAAGTGACAAAGTTGTCCACCACAGTCCTATATTCACCTTCATCTCCCCTTTCAATGCAGCCAACTATTGCTGAGTCATCAGAGAATTTCTGAAGATGGCAGGACTCAGAGCAATGGCTGAAGTCTGAGGTGAAGACGGTGAAGAGGAATGGAGAGAGGACAGTCCCCTGAGGGGCCCTCTGTCTAGAAGCCCATATTTACGGAAAAACATTCGCCGATCGTCCCCCAAGCCACTCGCATTGAAAAACATAAAAGACGTCTATAGACGTCTTTGGCAGTCAGCGGTTGGATTTGAAAAGACGTCTATAGACGTCTTTGGCAGCGAATGAGTTAAATTGATCCATTACTGATTCTGATTTAAGAGACAATTTTCTATTCAGGTTGTGTGTTTTTCCTTTTAAATACAGTTTATAATATTATCTGCACTTTTTAATGTTCACTGATGCCATTTCTATTTGTTATTTTTAATTTTGTCTATTTTGTGTTTAGCCCTGAATAAGCAGGTCAGTGTCTCTTTACCAACCATTGTGTATTATTCAAACTTACCTGATTCAGCTGGCTTGTTGTTATAAGAGTAAGTAGGCTAAATAACTTTAAACTTTAATACATGCTCTGATAGGCCGGTATCAGATTGGAAGTGCAAATACAATTTTGGTATCGGATTGGAAGTGCAAAAAGCTGGATCGGGACATCCCTAGTGTGTATTATTTAATTGTTTGTTTGTTTTCTTTTGGTTTTAGGAATTCATGCCACTGCCTCCAGAAGAGGTTGAGAATGGCGAGAACTCAGCCAGCGAGGAGCCCAAACTACAGTTCAGCTATGTTGAGTGTCTCCTTTTCAGTTTCCACCAGCTTGGCAAGAAGCTGCCAGACTTCCTGCTGGACAAAGTGGACACTGAACGCCTCAAAGACTTCAAGATCAGGTGAGCTACAACTGTGAAAGTTCAGTTCATGAAATCTATTTGAACCAAATATCTATATTTTAGAATTTTCTGGTCTTGACAGATGTTTGAAGCACGTGATCAAATATGTGTCTCCAGAAAAGAAATTGATCATTTTGGACATGCGTGTGCTTTGGGTTGAAACAGGTTACAGTATTTTGCCAGAGGCCTACAGGTCTACATCAGACAACTGCGAGTAGCCCTGCAAGGAAAGACAGGAGATGCTCTCAAGACGGAAGAGGTAAACGACTGCCAGCGACTGGAAAATGTACCTGTTTGCTTTGAGTCGAAAGAACAAATCTGTTCTATCTAAACAGAACAAGATCAAAGTGGTGGCCCTCAAGATAACAAACAACATCAACATCCTCATTAAGGTGAGGACTTTTTAATCTTCTTTATTTACTTGAGATCATTTCTATAAACATTATAGTGTGATGAGTGGTTGACGACGGGTCACAACAAACATGTGTTTATCAGAAACGTTCCAAACAGAACAGGGTGGACGTCGTGTACCGTTTGTGGTTTGTTTGAAAGCTTTATTTTCTCCATCTGTTCCTCGGGGAAGCTACAAATACTTCTTTGCTTTCTTTGTGGCCCTTTTAAATTATTTGAAATTTCACATTTAACTCATTCGCTGCCAAAGACGTCTATAGACGTCTTTTCAAATCCAACCGCTGACTGCCAAAGACGTCTATAGACGTCTTTTATGTTTTTCAATGCGAGTGGCTTGGGGGACGATCGGCGAAAGTTTTCCCGTAAATATGGGCTTCTAGACAGAGTATGGACTAACAAATTGACCCTCTAGGTAGCTGTGCCACTTTTGATGGGAGATTAGCATAGATTGTAAGCAAATAAAAACAAACGCAATAGTTCGCTATGAGAGAAATGGCGCCAGTGAGACGCACGTCGAAGAAGAACGGAATGAGGTAGAAACAAAATCTTTTTTCCTGATGAAAGAAGAGAGTCTACTATTTCTTTTGGTGTGTTCGGTGTTTACATAGTCATAGCACAAACTATTCTATGGCTCTTGAAAAATCAGTCAAAATTCTCAAAAAACTCTGGCAGTGAGCGACTCTCTGTTCTGAAAATGGCTGGCAGTCAATGAGTTAATAAGCATCACTAAGTTTTAAGAAATGTAATTATTTTTTGTTTTCAACTATCTATTTTGACCGAATCTGAGCTAATGAGGTATATTTTTGGATAGTCGTAGCCAGACAATTAACCTAAATATGTATAATGCTGTACCGAATACTCCGTACTGATTCATCCTGTAAATATCACCCCCCCCACAGATGTAATAGATAAATAAATGGAACACAGGAAGTGTTTTGGAAATGCTGGCTAGATTTATATTGATGGCATGTTTGTCATTGGCTGTACTTGCACTGAAGAACAACCTGCAAAAGAAAGGTGACATTTGGAAATATTTGCAATTTAAAAGCCATGCTTTTAAACATCTGTCATGTAAGGCTGGTAACTCAATTGTTGACCTTCTGGAAAATCTTCTTAACCAGTAGACCTAGACCACAAGACTAGTCACATTCGTGACAGTTACAGAATAGTGAGGTCCTGACCATGGACTGATAGACATGTGGCCACAGATTTAGGTGGGGATGGTAAATGCCTCAATATAAGATTCTGCACCTAATGACTGAGACTGCATCATATGAGGTTATGCTAGTATAAAATTGTCAAAAGGCTAGTAACTTTGACCCACCTCACTGCTGGGTAGTTGTTTGCATCATCATCATTATTATCATTGTTTTTTCTTTGTCTGTGTCCCAGATTGATTTTTCCCCTTGACACTTGTAACCTCTCATGTTAATGTCTGAGTGGGTAGTTACCATAATTAGTTGGGATTAATTTTAACATGTTTTCAGCTGCTCTTATGTTAACAATGTCAGGCAGTTTTTGGGTTCTGCAGAGATTAGAAAGCTAATTCATGTTTTCCTGAGGCAGTAGGCCTGTGTGAACTCAACTCAACACCTCACTGAAGAACATTTACATACTGGTGGATCCCAAGCCTTGTGGCAAAGCTAACTAAATATGTATTATGTGCAAAGAGTATGTGCACGTCTGCTCTTTCTGTCTTTGTGCCAGTGGTCATATCATACTCATACTACTTCTCTGCCCCTTAAACCTCTAATAGTCCAAACCAATTTAGCCTCAAAAGTAAGTCTAGTGCTTAGTTGATAATGAGTAACAATGAAAAATGTTATTTATGATATATTAAGTTTTGTATTATTAATATAGCCTTTTGTATAAAATGTAACATGCTTGGTTTTATATTCTCGTAGTTATTTAGATTTCTAGAACCTTAAAAAAAGATAAAATAAAAAATGTTTCATTTCAGGATCTCTTCCACAACCCTCCATCATACAAGAGCACAGTTACTCTGTCCTGGAAACCGGTACAGAAGACAGAGGCAGTGGCGTAAGTCTACTAATCCCCCACCCCACCCACATCCTCACTGCCAGATGCCATTCACACACTTGCCTAATTGCTTTATTGGTCTCCACCGTCTTTTGTTGCAGGCCCAAGCGTCCCTCAGGTGAAGAAATGGGATCCGGCGGAACCACAAAAAAACAGATCCCTGCTCTGCCACGGCGGGACGCGCGACAAATTTACAACCCTCCCAGTGGCAAATACAGCGCCTCCATTGGCAATTTCAACTATGGTGAGGAACTCTGGCTGGTGCTTTTTCATAGTCATCTTTTCAGTTAATGTTTCAAAGTTGAAAAATAAAACTTTTACTCATTACAAACTCTTTGATTAACATTTTTCAAGACAATGTTTTCATTGAATTTGAAGAGCTGTCTTATCAAACCCTTAAGTTAGAAGGATGAATTTAATCATCGCACATTAATAAGTCAGTTGTCATATTAAATAGTTACTGTATAGAGCTATTTTTGTGGTAAAATTGTCAGCTCAAGAAGCCTCTGACTGAAGACAATCCTTTGTTTAATCACTATGTCAACATAGTTGAGATGGTTTGAGCTCAGCAATCCTTTCAAATCACAACATTGACAAGAAGACTTAATCTAGAACTTTTTGGCAATGATACCAAATAGCTTATCGTTTTTTCTGGTCATTTCTACTCATTTTCCCAATTTGTGTCCCCAGAGCAGCGTGGCGGTTTCAGGGGAGGACGAGGACGAGGCTTTGGCAACAGGAGCAGGGGTCGAATCTACTGAAACACAGAGGGTGTACATAGTGCTCATCGAACTGCATCACATCAGGATTGTTTCGTGCTGAGATGGACTATTTGTCATCCAATCTTAATTCATTTTTAAAAAAATTTTTTATTACGACTTCTCACACATGGACAGGATTTCACTTTTTTGTGCTTGTGTTTTTGGGGTAAAGGCTTGATTTCCTGTCTCCAGAATATCAAACAGGCTTCAACTTTTCTACCGACCATTACAATATTTACTCCATGTTCCTCTCAGCCAAGGTGATAGCTGGTATAAATGTGTGTTGCTGTTTGTTTATGTTTCCCCTCCAAATTTAAATGATTCTGTGTATTTTTTTTTGGAAGAAAATGCTGCCAAGTTGTAACTGATGTTTTTGTCAGATAGATGTAGGAAGAGAAAAATATCCTCTTGTTTATCAGCATGTTTATCAATTCACTTGTTTCTACCTTCTTATTTAATCTTGATGTTTTCTGTTTGTATTTTTTTCTTTTTATCAGAGCTTGATTTGAATTGGCTGACCATGCTACTTTGTATGAATCAATGACACTGTTTCATTGGATTTTTATCATAAAGTTGTCTGGAAGGATGTCCTTCGGCCCCTGATGTGTTTGTGTTGATCTTCAGCTCAGGATCAGCGTTTCTCTGCTTGTCTTTTTTCTGTCACATCAAATTTCTACCAATTTTCCTATATCATTTTATTCTTAAAAAAAAAAAAAAAAAATTGTACTTTTCATAAGTTTTCATAATCAGTTTATTTTCTATTCTCACTCAGTCACTCACCCACATGCATGTCTAATTCATCACAGTCCTCCTTTTGTTTTCCCTCTCCATTAATTTAAATATATAAACTGTGTTCCCTGTTAATTTTAGCTCGCAACATGGCATCTGCATTTACAATACATACCTGATTGAGAGACTTTCCAAGTTTGGTGCAGACTTTAGTTCACACAAGTACATATTCAGTACAGGATCAGTTCATGTCAAGATTGGCGATTTGTTTTTTGTTTTTTTCTTATTCAAGAGATGTCAGTCTGCTAACTGTCTGGAAATGTATATATATATTTTAATACAAACTGATTAAAGCCATGGTCCTAAAACAAATTCCAAGGAGGAAACGCCAAAACCTGGTCAAAAAGGCTCATGCGCTGGGCTCGAAAAGCTTAACAGGTGTGCTTGTATGTAGGTGGATGCTCAAAGGGAGGGGGGGCACTTTTTACTAAATTTTCTGAATTGGCTGTTCAGAGTGAGTCCCATAAACTTCTAAACTGGATACAGCCGAAGCTTCAAACCTTCGATGAAGGTTTAATATTAATGGAAGACCTTATACAGACGAGTGAGGCTGCATCCATCAGCTCCAGGTTGACACATTCAAGCAGAACCTTGGAAGGCTCAGTTTAAATATTATCATTGTGATTTACTGCAATTGGTAAACACTGAAAATTACATTCTAAATGGAAATGGTATGACACCTATAGCAGAAAATAAATGTTTGAATTAACACTTAAAAAATAAGAAGTGTTTCTTGTCTTGGCAGAGTCTTCCCTGAGGAGGGCGATCTAGATTAGGGCTTTCCTCAGAGAAACAGGTGTCTATTTTTATCCCAACCAGCGACTAATTTAAGTCTTTCTTGAGGCCCTTTTGTCTCTGTTTGATTTCTTGTTCAATTCACTTCAATTCAATTTTATTTATATAGCGCCACATCACAACAACAGTTGTCTCACAGCGCTTTCAAAACAGAGCAGGTCAGACCCTACTCTGAAGTTAACTACAGAAACCCAACAATTCCCACCATGAGCAAGCACTAGGCGACACAGGCAAGGAAAAACTTCCTTTTAAGAGGCAGAAACCTTGAGCAGAACCATGGCTCAGGGTGGGCGGCCATCTGCCTCGGCCGGTTGGGGGTGAGGGGAAAGAGAGAGCAAGAGAGAGAGAGAGGGCGAGAGAAGGACAGAAGGAGCAGAGAGGGGCAGCCAACACAGCAACACGTAGAATAGATTAAAAATGGCAATGATATTAATGCTAATGATGAGCAGGAACATGGGGGCAGCAGGAAACTCCCAACCACAGATCCAGACTCCACAGCTCTAGGAACACCTGCAGGAAGTGATAGGAGGAGACTCCCAACCACAGATCCAGACCCCACAGCTCCAGAGCCAGGAATATCTGCAGAAAGTGTTAGGAAGAGAGAGAAGAGAGAAGGGGGGCGAGAAAGCACACGACTACGGGGAAGGGAGAGAGTCCAGTTAGTAACATTGTTAATGGAATGAGGTTGCACCGGGAGGGAGAGAGAGAAAGGAAAGGGGAGCTCGGTGCATCATGATGCATCCCCCGGCAGTCTAGGCCTATAGCAGCACAACCAGGGGTGGACTTACTCTAACTATAAGCTCTATCATAAAGGAAAGTCTTAAGCCTACTCTTAAATATAGAGACGGTGTCTGCTTCCCGGACCCAAACTGGAACCTGGTTCCACAAAAGAGGACTCTGATAGCCGAACGCTCTAGCGCCCATTCTAGTTTTCAAGACTCTAGGAACTGCCAGTAACCCTTCATTCTGGGAGCGCAGTTCTCTGGTAGGGCAGTAAGGTACTAAAAGCTCTTTAAGATAAGATGGGGCCTGACCATGAAGAGCTTTATACGTAAGGAGAAGGATTTTAAATTCTATTCTGGATTTAACAGGAAGCCAGTGCAAAGAAGCCAAGACAGGAGAAATAAAATCTCTTTTTCTGGTTCCTGTAAGAACACGTGCTGCAGCATTCTGGATCAGCTGAAGAGTCCTAATGGACTTTTTTGAAGACCCTGATAACAAGGAATTGCAGTAATCCAGCCTAGAAGTAACAAATGCATGGACTAGTTTTTCTGCATCATTTTTACACAGGATGCTCCTAATTTTTGCAATATTACGAAGGTGAAAGAAGGCGGTTCTTGAAATTTGCTTAATGTGAGAGTTAAACGACATGTCCTGATCGAAGATAACTCCAAGATTTCTCACAGTGGTGCTGGAGGCCAGGGCGATGCCATCCAGGGAAACTATATCTCTAGATAATGCGTCACGAAGGTGTTTAGGCCCTAGAACAATAACTTCAGTTTTAGCTGAGTTTAACATTAGAAAATTGCAGGTCATCCAGGTTTTAACATCCTGAAGGCACATTTGAAGCTTAGCTAGCTGATGAGTTTCATCTGGCTTGATCGATAGGTATAACTGAGTATCATCTGCATAGCAATGAAAGTTGATAGAGTGTTTCCTGATAATATTACCTAAAGGAAGCATATATAAAGTAAAGAGGATTGGTCCGAGAACGGATCCTTGCGGAACTCCGTGGCTAACTCTGGCATGCATGGAGGACTCATCGTTAACATGCACAAACTGAAACCGATCTGATAAATAGGACCTAAACCAACTTAGAACGGCTCCTTTAATTCCGATGAAATGTTCCAGTCTCTGTAGTAGGATCTGATGGTCAATGGTGTCAAAAGCAGCACTAAGATCTAATAAAACCAAGACAGAGACGAGTCCTTTGTCTGATGCCATTAGGAGGTCATTAGTAATTTTCACCAGTGCGGTCTCTGTGCTATGGTGAGCTCTAAATCCTGACTGAAAATCCTCAAACAAGCTATTGCTATGTAGATAGTCACACAGCTGTTTGGCTACTGCTTTCTCCAGGACCTTGGAGATGAATGGAAGGTTGGATATAGGTCTATAGTTGGCTAAAACATCTTGGTCCAGGTTAGGCTTTTTCAAAAGAGGCTTAATTACAGCAACTTTAAAGTACTGTGGCACATAGCCTGTTAATAAGGACAGATTGATCACGTCTAGCAGAGAAGTACCGACAAAGGGTAGGACTTCTTTAAGCAACCTAGTCGGGATGGGATCCAAGAGGCAAGTTGAAGGTTTGGATGAAGAAATGATTGAAGTTAGTTGACAAAGATTGAGGGAAGCAAAACAGTCAAAACATATAACTGGTTCTGGTCCTACAGTTACTGAGTTTAAAGATAAGTCGATGCTAGTTGAGGGCAAGTCTTGGTGGATTTTGTTCCTGATAGCTAGAATTTTATCGTTAAAGAAGCTCATGAAGTCATGGCTAGTGAGAGCTTTTGGAATACTTGATTCAATAGAGCTGTGGCTCTCAGTCAGCCTGGCAACAGTGCTGAAAAGAAACCTGGGATTGTTCCTATTTTCCGCAATTAAAGACGAGTAATATGCTGCTTTGGCATCACGGAGGGCCTTCCTATAAGCTTTAAGACTATCTTGCCAAGATAAACGAGACTTTTCCAGCTTGGTTGAACGCCAGTTCTTCTCAAGTTTCCGAGATATCTGCTTTAATTTGCGGGTTTCACTAGTATACCATGGAGCTAACCGTCTTTGTTTAAGAATTTTCTTCTTTAGGGGGGCTACAGCGTTAAGAGCTGTTCGCAGCGAGCCTTCAACACTATCAACAAGATGATCAACTTGGGAAGGACTGAAATTAACATAAGAGTCCTCTGTTTCTGTACGACTTGATAATGGATGTAGAGCTGATGGAATCACATCCTTAAATTTAGCTATAGCACTATCAGACAGGCATCTTGAGTAGACATTTTTACCCAGTGGAGGGTAATTCAGCAGTAAAAGCTCAAAAGTTAGCAAACAGTGGTCAGATAAAGACGGATTATGTGGGAACACTATTAAATGTTCAATTTCAATACCATACACCAGAACAAGATCAAGGGTGTGGTTAAAACAGTGAGTCGGTTCATGAATACTCTGAGAGAAGCCAATGGAATCTAACAGAGAGATAAATGCAGTACTGAGGCTGTCATTCTCAACATCCACATGGATATTAAAGTCCCCTACAATAATTACTTTGTCCGTTTTAAGGACTAAAGTTGACAAAAACTCTGCAAATTCAGATAAGAATTCAGAGTATGGACCGGGTGGTCGGTACACTATAATAAATAGAATAGGTTGCAGTGATTTCCAGCTTGGGTGGGAAAGACTCAGAACAAGGCTTTCAAAAGAGTTATAGTTCAATTTAGCTTTAGAGCTGATAACAAGACTGGAGTCAAAGATAGCTGCAACTCCACCTCCTCGACCTGTGCTTCGAGGAATGTGAGTATTCCTGTGACTGGGAGGGGTGGATTCATTTAGGCTCACATATTCTCCATCACCCAGCCAGGTTTCAGTAAGACAAAATAAATCAATCTTATAATCTGATATGAGTTCATTTACAAGCACACCTTTAGAAGAGAGAGATCTGATATTCAAGAGTCCACATTTTACTCTCTTATTTGCATGCACTATTTCTCTTGTGGTTTTAACTTTTATGAGGTTTCTATAGACAACTCCTCTGTTTACCCTTAATTTTAAAAATTTAAATGACCGGGGGACAGACACCGTCTCTATAGGTTTTTCACTAAATAACTCCTGGAATGGAGGAGCAGAGAAGAGGGTTACATTACAACTCCGCTTCCTCCTCTCAACCCTGGACTGTCACCGATCTAGTCTGCTAACAATGTTGGCTAGGTTTCTAGAAATGAGAGCGGCTCCCTCCCCCGTGGGATGGATGCCGTCTCTCCTAATCAGGCCACGTCTTCCCCAGAAAGACTGCCAGTGATCCACAAAGACCACATCATTGGCTGGGCACCACCTCGCCAGCCATCGACGGAAAGATGACATGCGGCTAAACATGTCATCACTAACCAGGTTGGGCAAGGGGCCAGAGAAAACTACGGTGTCCGACATTGTTTTAGCATATCTACAAACTGACTCCACATTTAACTTAGTGACTTCTGACTGACGTAACCGGGAGTCATTAACGCCTACGTGGATAACAATCTTACTGTATCTACGTCTACCCTTAGCCAGAAGTTTCAAATAAGACTCAATGTCGCCCGCTCTGGCCCCAGGAATACACTTAACTACACTCCCTGGGGTGTTCAGCTTCACATTCCTCAGAATCGAGCTACCTATTACTAGGGTAGGCTTCTCAGCGGGTGGCTCGCTGAGTGGGGAAAATCTGTTAGCTACTCGAACAGATTGAGGGGACACTAGGTGCTTAGACTTTTTACGGCTATTCCTCCCTCGGACAGCCACCCAGCTTCCCTTTCCTGGCTGCTCAGGAGAGGCCGGAGGGGGGGAAGGGGGGGGACGGCTATCAGCTAACTCAGGTCGGTCCGCACCGACTACCTGGGACTGGCTACACTTAGCTAGCCTAGCTAAGGGCTGCTCTACTACGGTGCGGAGCCGAGCTTCTAACGCACTGAGCCTCGCCTCCATGTCTAGAAATAAACTACACTTGTTACACATACCACTACCGTTAAAGGAGGCAGAGGAGTAACTAAACATCAGACACACCAAGCAAGAAAGAGCAGGAGAGCGAGAGGGAGAAGCCATCGCTAGCTGTTAAAGTCGCTAACGGTTAAACAAAAGTACGGTAGAGCCACCGGAACCTTTGTTACATCCGCTATAAGACAGAACAGCAGTCACCCAAGATGGAAAGAACTATTGGTGCTTAGGCAAACTTACTGAAATATAATTACGTTATATGGTAGTTAGCGAGAGCAGAGAAAAAAGCGCTAAAACCGGAAACGGAAATGGGTTGATACGCTTACCGCTACGCTTACGCCAGTTTACGCTTACGCCAACAACTCCAGTCGTTGTTAAGCAACACACAACTAATTGCGTCTCCTTCTTCTTCTTTCTTCTTCTTTGTGATTTTTTTATTGGCGGGTGACATCTATCGTTAAGATGTATTATCGCCATCTACTGTGCTGGAGTGTGGACCAGAGCATCTCCCCCAATCTAAATTCTTCCATATAGTCCTGTTACCTTCAAAAATGCAATAACTGCTTTATTTATTTTATGTTTAATTAAAATCTTATCAAGCTTTAATGTTTGTATATCGTATTTCCTAATTTCTTGTTTTAACTTCTCTCTACTTACTGTATATTTTTCACAATGAATAATTACATGTTCTACTGTTTCTATATCCATACCACACTCACAACTACCTGTTGGATGTTTACCTATCAAATGTAGTGTTTTATTTAATCCAGTATGTCCAAGGCGCAATCTTGTCATTACTACTTGCTCTCTTCGATTTTCTCCTATTATTTCCATATTTAATTGCGTCTCCCGTGTGCAATTCAGAAGATAAGTAATCCTCCCTACTTCCTTTTTTCTGACCTATTAACTAATTATGTGATCAAAAATATAAAACCATACAACAGGCAGATTTAATTATATGGAATGTTCTCTTTTTAAAATTCTACAAATTCATTTAAACAAATTTTCTCACTTTTGTTGAAATTGCTTTCTAATCATGCATATTCTTGCTCTGGTGCTGTCCAATTTAGTCTAAAGCAAGTCATGATTCATTCAAGTCTGAATTGGAATTCTCGTTTAGGGACAGGAGAGGGAGCAAGGAGACAAGAAATACGCTCTTTCCTCACTGATCGTGACCAGGTATTTCCCAAACCATCCTGCGGCGGATACGGTTGTACGTGGTAGAGTCCGCCTTTTTGCACAGAAGATTTTGAAGGGTAAAATCTACTCAATTTGACTCCAAAAAAGATAGAATTTGGTCCCAATCCAAAAGAGTGACATTTACCCCGTTATTTCTACTCCATCTAGGGTTCATGTTTTTTACTCCACAAGATTAAAATGTGCTCAATTTAGCATAAAGTGAGAACAACTCCCACAAAATTTCACTCAATATTTTACTCTGTACGTAGTAGTAACTGCCTCAAAATAGAGGTTCAATTCTACTATTAGTTGAGTTGAGGGGGGGAGTATTTTGTGGTGACATCTTTATATTAGGTGGATTGTATAAAAGAAGAGATTAGAATTTGAGTTGTGGGCAAAGAAATTCAGAACTCAATTGTTCATCCCCGGTGCAATAGTTAGAGCTTAGCGACTCTTCACAGGAAAAAATATGGGACGATAAATTCATTTGAATCATAATTACTGTATGACATCTGCATATCCAATGCTTTGTGACACAAAAGTTCATTGACAACAACATGAGGTCCTTCTGCAGTGCATAAAATTGAAATGCATGTTTGTAGTGCAAATGTAAACAACAGTAACCTCTTGTCTTTAAGAACAACACGTGGATTTTGTGAAAAACTGGCATGTCATTATGCACTTTAAGACAAACAACTGAACCTGGACAATACACATTCCCATCGTATTTTGGTTATATTTTTTAAACTTTTTGTTGTTTTTTAAAGAAATTGTGCTTCATTTCATAGCGTATGCACCAGGTGTGCAAAAGTTGTCCAATTTTACGAACACATGTAGGATAATGCATCATAAAATTATGGTTTGATAGTAGCTTCTTGTTGGGAAACAAATGCTTGAATAATCCATGGTGCTCGGAAATCAAATGTTTCATATAAATGGTAATGCAAGTTGATAACATGGGAGAAAATACAATATCTACTATTTGAAGCAGCAACAGAAGAAAATACCAGTATTGATCACCTTGACAAACGAAGTATCCAAATATAAGTGGGAGGTTCCAAAGTAAACACCAAGATTAGATCGCGTTTAAAACCAAGTAATTTGAGTCCTCTACTAACTTCAATACAGGTGGCTTGTTGTTTTGTTCCATATAGCCATAGTTAAAGTTCTTAATTCTCCTGTCTATTTCCTTTTATGTTGTGCAGTTTTTGATTAAGTGTAGTATTAGCAGCTTTATTTCATATTGTGCCACTCCCTCCAACATATTGTGCAAAATATCAACGTTTTCACATGTTTTAAAGTACTTCAAGGAATTTAGAATACTGGAACGTTTAACACACATCACATAGGGAAGACTAGGAGGTTTCTTCATTATTTGTCAGTGCTCTGCGTGAAGTGCTTGACTCCGCATCACTATCTTGGGTGAATCTTCTGTGAATTCTGTCTGAAAGTCCTCTTTCTAAGCAAGACAAAAGCGGCAACAATATTTAGGACTGAATTATTCTACGAAACCAAAACATGAAGACCAAGGTCGTCACCAGTAACTTGGACAATAGTTCCAAACACATTCTCCTCATACAGCGGGACCCAAATTCCTTTAGTCTCCAGCTTTTTTATGTCTTGCACAATTAGATCAAGTATTTTAGAGAAGCCATATGTTATATTGTCTTGGGCATTAAATAAAGTGACCAAATGAATATTAAGCAGCATTGAGTAGTGCTTTTGAAAAAGGCGAAATACATTGCTCCCAATTTATATATTCCCAATGGATTTGTGAATTCAAAATCCTCATAGAAATGTTGCAACTGAATTGCATGCCTCTGTTATGAATTTCTGTTGAAAAGATCTCCATCAAAAAAATCATTTAGATCTGAGCTTGAACTAGAAATCGTCTGCATAATTTCTTTTATCTTAGGGTGTTTGTAAATGAAGTTTAATTTTTTCAAAATTGGGATATAAACAGATATATCAGTAACACCAACTGGATCATAAGTTCCAGTCGTCTGATTGCGTTGTTTCTCAAATCTTGTACCAAGAACACACTCAACGGGTTCCACCCTTCCCCACTTCTCTGTGAAATATGCTTTCTCTTAGTTTCAGAATTTGTGAGACCAAAATGATTTTCAATTTATTCAAAGCACTGATCAATTTTAAACTCAACCTAATTTTGATAGGTTCCTGCAAAGATAGACACTGCTTCACAGTTTATTTTGCTTGATTATGGATCTCATCAACAATCTCTTCCATTGAAGTAACCAGAGAGTTAATGATTGTTTCACCTACACCTGCCACTTTAAGTTCAGCCACTGTTGCAGCATAGCTGTCAACAAGACTCTCATTAAGGACTGGGTCAGAAGGGGAACTGTTTGATGGAAAGACATCAGCAAAACTTCTGGCTAAATCTTCAGTTGTAGAGGGGCCTTCACTAGGATCATCATGAGGTTCATGTGCTTTAAGATGCTTTTGAAACCCAGAAAAAGTACCAAAGAAGTGAGAACAACCAGGCTGACCACGTTGGTGTCTTTCCTGAACAAAGTCGGTGGATCAACTTTAAGTTGAATTAGCATTTACCTGAGGGACTTTGCAAATAATACAAAACATCTCTGTGCAAATCAGTGCAAAATAACAGCCCTCTAATTTTTTCACTATAAAACAAAAAAATCAGTGCAACATCAGGACCCTCCAAACTTTCTGAAATTGTCAAAAATCAGTGCAGCATCCAAGCTCTCATCTCTTTGAACCTGCGATTCACCTTAGTGGTAGCAGTCAATCTGGTAAAACAGCGGTTTGCAAGAAGTGGTAGACATTGGCCAGATCCTGTTGTCTGAGGTAGCGAAGACGAAATGAGCTTTGAATAGCTCATCAAAAGAAGCAAGAGAATCTGGTGACTGACACGGGATTGTTTGTCAATATTAATGAAATATTTGTGTATGACACTCCTCTTGGTCCCCACTGCCAGTAGATAGGGTTGACGGCTCCCTGTGATGCTGTCCATATGCACCTCAACACTGGTACGAGTCTGTGACAAGAAAATGTAATTAGTCTTGCTATTACAATTAATCTGTTGCAGTTTAGGGCCCCATCACCACCAGAGTCACCCTTTGTCACAAAATGCAAGATGAACCATAACATTTTCAGCCTTATATTTTTTATTCTTCTAAATGTAAAGGAAATATAAGACTTATTCATATCAGCGTGTCTGAGGTTGACAATGACAGATCTGATACATCACATTTCACGAGGGACTCACTAGACTGTTGGGTAATCGTTTGATTTCACAAGAGTATATTTTTTAGGTTTAATATTTTTTAGGGCTTTAATTAAATTGTAACATTACCTTGATAAATGTCACAAGGCGTTCAATGGCTTGTCTGGCAGAGAGCTTTCCTGGTCTTTTGCTGTGGCCATGAAATGATGGTGGAATGAGGTGGATAATGAGCAAGATGGAGGACATTTCACTGTCCCATCCTAAAAATATAAGGGAATTTAGAAAGATATATTTATATTTGATTAGAGTGTACCGTCTTCCAGTTCTTCTGTGGTGGATTCTGCGTTATGAAGGAGATCTTCAAGGTCGCTTGTCTGGGTGAGGCCACGACTTCGTTCAAGGACTTTCTGCCTGTAGTGAGTAGGCCACTTCTCCTGGAACTTTGCAATGTCATCACCAAACATTAGACTGAAATCCTGCTCAGTCAAGATAGAATACAGAAAACAGACATGTCATACATCGTTAATAGGTGCACCAGGGATGTGATCTAATCAAAGTCATTTTTTATTTCAGCTCGATTCAGCTCGATTTTAATGCAAGGCAGTTTAAGGGTGACATACCATTCCTGGTCTTGGAAAGGTGGTGAATATTTCAGAGGACTTCACTGGGTCATGAACCATTGCTTGGCGATGAGTAAAGTTCTGTTTCATCTTCTCCCTTCATCAGTGTATGTTTCATCAGTGCGATGGCCTCACAACACTGGGTTTCTGTGGCCAGCTGGTTTTCCTTACAGAAGAGGGTTTTGTCACCAGAATCTGGACCACCTGTAACAGTGAAACCACGTAACCATGCAATAATTTTACTTCTGAAAAAAGTTAAGCCACTTTCGCCCCTTCCCGCAGCCGGCCACTCGCCTCTTTGCTAAACCCCTGCAATGCCCACTACGATAACAAAAAGCACTGTGCTCATTAATAATGAATTTAATGCATGAATTCTCATTAAAAATATAACTACACTCAAATTCATGTACCTGTCAGGGGCTGAGGGTTTCTTTTCTTTTGTCCCTCTGAGGCTTCTTTTTGAAGCGTTTTCACTCTCCATGCAAGAAATCCACTCCCATCTACCGGATTGTAATACTGCTCCTAAAAAACAATAAAGTATTTATATTTTCCTTCCTTAAAACACTAACATGTCCTTGTCTAGTTAATTGCTATAATCAAGGCCAGCCAGTTCGACATCTGCTGTGTTTAACTTGTTGAGGTTACAAGAAAGGGTCAGCATACAGAAATGTTCATATTTAATTGAAATCTGACTTGTTTTTTTTATCAGTACCAGAAGTAATGAGTTCAGAGGTTTGACTTGTTTTATGTACTTACATAGCCTAAAGTTCCCTGGGGATCATCCAGGTATGGAAACAAGGCAGTGATGCCCTTTACGTAGTCCTCTTTAACACGCCTTCAAGGACTTGTGCTACAGTACACATACATACAGGGGTTGGACAATGAAACTGAAACACCTCTCATTTTAGTGTGGGAGGTTTCATGGCTAAATTTGACCAGCCTGGTGGCCAATCTTCATTAATTGCACATTGAACCAATAAGAACAGACTGTGAAGGTCCAATTAGCAGGGTAAGAACACAGTTTTGCTCAAAATTTTGTAATGCACACAACATTATGGCTGACATACCAGAGTTCAAAAGAGGACAAATTGTTGGTGCACGTCTTGCTGGCGCATCTGTGACCAAGACAGCAAGTCTTTGTGATGTATCAAGAGCAACGGTATCCAGGGTAATGTCAGCATACCACCAAGAAGGACGAATCACATCCAACAGGATTAACGGTGGACGCAAGAGGAAGCTGTCTGAAAGGGATGTTCGGGTGCTAACCCAGATTGTATCCAAAAAACATAAAACCACGGCTGCCCAAATCACAGCAGAATTAAATGTGCACCTCAACTCTCCTGTTTCCACCAAAACTGTCCGTCGGGAGCTCCACAGGGTCAATATACACGGCCGCGCTGCTATAGCCAAACCTTTGGTCACTCGTGCCAATGCCAAACGTCAGATTCAATGGTGCAAGGAGCGCAAATCTTGGGATGTGGACAGTGTGAAACATGTATTGTTCTCTGATGAGTCCGCCTTTACTGTTTTCCCCACATCCGGGAGAGTTACGGTGTGAAGAAGCCCCAAAGAAGCGCACCACCCAGACTGTTGCATGCCCAGAGTGAAGCATGGGGGTGGATCAGTGATGGTTTGGGCTGCCATATCATGGCATTCCCATGGCCCCATACTTGTGCTAGATGGGCGCGTCACTGCCAAGGACTAGCGAACCATTCTGGAGGACCATGTGCATCCAATGATTCAAACACTGTATCCTGAAGGAAGTGCCGTGTATCAGGATGACAATGCACCAATACACACAGCAAGACTGGTGAAAGATTGGTTTGAAGAACATGAAAGTGAAGTTGAACATCTCCCATGGCCTGCAGAGTCACCAGATCTCAATATTATTGAGCCACTTTGGGGTGTTTTGGAGGAGCGAGTCAGGAAACATTTTCCTCCACCAGCATCACGTCGTGACCTGGCCATTATCCTGCAAGAAGAATGGCTTAAAACCCCTCTGACCACTGTGCAGGACTTGTATATGTCATTCCCAAGACCAATTGATGCTGTATTGGCCGCAAAAGGAGGCCCTACACCATACTAATGAAGTATTGTGGTCCAAAACCAGGTGTTTCAGTTTCATTGTCCAACCCCTGTATGTGCACACACTCACAGACACACGCACGTATAAGAGACAAACAAAAGTATTGCTATGCCGATGCCTTCTGCACTGGATCTGGACCAAATAAACCATACATGTTAGGGTTGACGTTCATTACATGACAACATACCCATGTTGACTCGGCATGTGTGCAACCAATATCTTCACCATGTCACATCTTCTGGAATCTGTTAAGCTATTTTTCCGAGCATACTCTGTAAGCATCCTCTCTCCTCCAGGTTTCTTCCTCAGAATGTTTTCAATGAGCTAAGTATGAAGGGGGAAAAAGAGGGGACGGACCCAATGATTTGGTGGACAATTACATTTACTGTGACAAAAATGTAAACCATGCCCCATATTTCTCTGCAACTTTACTTGACCATTTTCCCCCTTACCGTTTGATCAGAATCACCATGTTGATCTCTCCGTGTGCAATGCTTACCTGAGCGAGACGACTCAGGTCAGCTCTGTATCTTTGGGCAGGACAAGACTGCAAAATGATGGTGTCATCAGAGCTCCCTTTATCAAAGGAGCTGTTGCTGGTGCAAACAGAGTGGCTTGTAGAGGGGGTGACTGGATATAGCATGTTAACATAACAGGCGTGATTATAATATATCATTAGCAAAAGAGGATCATCTGTGATAAGAGTAGTGTACAAGATCACGTTAGATTAGGATGGATCCACATACTGAGCTCGTTATTCGTCAGATGCTTTCTTAAGTGTCTGAAGAGGCATTTTTATTCAAAATGCCATGCAATGTGGATACGTATCTCTCTACTATGTTGCATTACAAGGTTAGCCAGCACTGCATGGATTATAAGACTCAAAGTGACTCACCCTCAAAATCTTAACCCTCGGGAATATAGACCTCAAGCACACCCAGGTCTGCTTTCATTACAAGAAACGTAAATGCATCCTCATCAATTTTAGTTTTCAAATAATCATAGACTTTTAAGACCAAGGTAGAAAATTTCTTGGAAACTGTGAAACAAAACAATATTGTACAAGATTGATATTCTGTTGTGAAATTCATCTTGTTAGAATTTGGCTATAATTACACACTTTAGCATTGTATGCTATAACATAATCCATGTAAATAACTGATTGTCTTATTCCTTTAGAACAATACTTTTGTCTTAAATTCTCTGGCAGTAACCATATACTCTCTTTTCTCTCTTTTTCACTCTCTGTTGCATTAGATCCACACCTTTAGGTCATCACACACATACACACACTTTGTTACCACATTCCAATATCATCTGCATGAATTAGGACCTGGGCTGTTTATGCCCAGAGGTAACTAGCCAATATGACTTGGTTGTGTCTAGTCCTCCTTTGAGGGGCGGGCCAAGCCCAGAAAACAATTATCCATTACACATGAATTTTGGGAATCTTTGCCAACTGAGAACCTGTTTTTGTTTGTGAAGAGCCGAGCACTGATATACATTACCTGTGACCTAATAAATGTATACATTTTTGTGCTTTTGATCTACTCAGATTTTCAACTAAAGACTCAGGCTAACATACTTTTAAGTCCAAGGTTGGAATTTCACATTTCTTGGAAACTGTGAAGACAAATCAACATTGCACAAGATTGATATTCTGTTGTGCAATTAATCTTATTTTTATTAAAATGTCACACATTTGTATCACTTTAGATTTGAACCACTTAAAACAACAATTTTATACTTTAAGTAAAAAAAAAAGTCATGAAGAATATTGCCAATCTCTGAATATACTTTTACAGCGAATATTTCAAACTCAAATCTTTTTTTTTTTTTATCAGGGTACACGAAACACCATTTAGAAATGGGGGTCCAAAATCACATACATACTTTTCTAAGGGTCCTTGACAACAACAATAATAATAAATATAACAAATGGTGTGTTTATGTGTTGACCTAATGTGGATCTAATGCAACAGAGAAAGAAAAAGAGAGAAAAGAAAAAGAGCGAACAGAAAAAGAGAGAAAAGAGAGTCACAGACACAGAGACTTTAACACAAAAGTGTAGTTCTAAAAGGGATAAGTGTATCAGTAATTTACATATATTATGTTATAGCATACAATGGTAAAATAAGTAATTAGAGCCAAATTCTAACAATCCCCCTTTTGACATAATTTTATTATGTCAATCAAAAGAAATGGGGTGTATTGTGTCTCAACGCCTTGCAGCGGCCACTTCAATAGGACTTCAAACTGTGGGTGACCCATGCAATGTGTTAAAACACAATCAGGTAGGATATTTTCTATATCCCCTTTTGATGTAATCGTATTTTCCCAACCATAGAGCACAATGATAACATAAGCATAACATAAGCATAAATGTTAAACAGATAACATTACAAGCTCATTAAACAATGAAATGACAAGCGATACAATTCTTAAAATTACACAATAGCAAACATAAATCTTAAAATGAAGTGAACACATAGTAAGAGGAGGGAAGGAGAAAAATATAAATATCACATCTCTACGTGTCTGTATACTATATAAAAGTATGTAGTAACATTAGCGAAGTCAGTGTGACTACAGGGGTTAAGGAATAAAACCAGCAGTTTTTGTCGTCATCACCATCTGGGTAATCTTCAGTCACCTCCACCAGTGGCACAGTTTCACCTGCAGACTGAGACAATTAATAAGGAGGTGGACATGTGTGGTATTCATCATCAATAGCTGAAGTAATACATCTAACGCAGAGGTGCCTGATACAGGGAATGCAGCAAGAGCCACGCAAAGTTAACAAATTCACTGCAGCAATAATGGATAAAAACACAGAGACAAGTAAGTCTGCCATTTTCCGAAAGTTTTGTTTAACCAGTCAGACAACAGCTGATTGTTGTGCCAACTCATCAGACATAGTTTTGTGGCCAGAGAGGGCTCGAGTTATAGAGCCATCAGGGGCTGTGTTGTTAGGAATGAACACACAGCAATCTTGGGCAAACATAGAACACACATCACCTTTTTCAGGTAACAGAAAATCAAGAGCAAGTCTATTTTGATAAGCCATCAGGGAAGTAGAAGCTAATTGTTCATCGAATCCAGCTATAGCATCTCTTGTCAAATGATTAAGCCTTTGAATGTTAAAGTGGACATAGTTAATCTTTTCCACATTTTCATTTATAGTTACCCACCAAAAAAGGGAAGACTCAAACCCTGCAACAATTTGATCAACTAATTTATCATTATCAGGGCGACTTCTAGGGACTCCAGTAGAATCTATTTAAATGGGGGAGTTGTGATATAAGTCAAAAGAGCTTCTCTTAAACCTGTTGGAAGAAAAGGAGTTATGATATGGATTTGTCCGCCAAGCTATACCTTCTGAAATTGAGGCCTCAATTATTTTTAGTGGAGCTATTAACAAAAGGATTCTACATTTGCCCAACCAGTTAGTAGGGAGGGTATTTCTTAGTATATATTGTCCACAATACCAATAAACATCTGCGCATGTGTAGATAAAGTAACGTAACATTTCTCCATTTAGTTCCATCAAGGGTAATGTAACACCAATCATCAGGGATTTTACCAACATCACAGCCATTAGCAGTAATCATTCAAATTCAAGTGTGATTGTTTCTAACGGGGGTAAAACGTGGAGGGCTTTAGTGGAGATAAGGGGTATATCAAATTTAGGTATTTACAGGTTGCAGTAGGATTATCAGTCATATACATATGCAAAAAGTATCTTTGTAAGAAAAGGGAGAAAGTACTGTGAGTAAGGCAGGCATGGCTGTGGAACACAAAATACAATCATTCTTTTTGGCTGTCCTTGACTCTCCACCCAATCTAACCAATAATTATTCCGAGTGAAACCCGTTTCAATTGAAATAATATCATGTACGGAGTAGTACACCGTTTCATTGAGACTATTGAGGTTAACATCAAGGATCCTAAATGGGACTAACGGATCAGTACCAGTTTCCAATGATCCAAGAACAAACATTCCAGAATCTGATAGCAGATGTGACTTCAGAGTAGGAGTGAACGTATTACAAATAATCCCAGCACGCACAAGACTTAAGCGGGACTTTAACAAGTGTTCAGTTTGATACCCCCAACCTTTTCCTGTAGTGGTTATCACAACTGTCCACTCAAGATACAACCTCACTTTTCCTGTCTATGACGAGGCGTGACAAACATATTTCATTCCTCCCTCCGTATGTTACACCATTACATTTCAGAATGACGCAAAAGTTTAATTGAATCACCCCCGTCTGACTCGCGGTGAATTGGAATGTATACAAACCATTTGTGGAACGTCAAGAGCGTTTAACCTGTTGGTGGGAAATAACATATTGAGGATTCACAACAGAATTATTAAGGGGTTAAAAAAGGGTTGACTGTGCCTGTAATTGAAAGTCTTCCCTCCACATACTTGGGACCACAATCAACTGTAACAGTATGGAAAGTATGGTTAGTGCTGCTTGGATGTTACATACCAACCTCCACAAGGGAGTTTATTTGAGGGTGTAGTCAGTAATGTGACACTTTACTGGTTAACAAGGTTCTGTGAGTCAGTCCGAACCCAAGTCAGTGTCCTCTCTGTGGAGTCCTGAGTCAGAGTGCAATGTGTTTTGTGGATCCAATTGCTTAGGTTGTCAGCAGTTAACCAGACTTTCACACTGTGTGATGTAGCTTCAGCTACCTTGTAAGGTCCTATCCACCTGGGTGAGGACCAGTTAAGCTTACAAACTTTCCGGAGTACCCAACTTCCCACATCAACAGACAATGTGTCCCGTTCCTCTTCCTTAGCTAGTATTTCTGGGACCTGTAGAGAGAGACTCATCACAGAGTTGTTCCATTTCTTAACATACTCACATAATTCTTCATATTGTAACACCACAGGAAGTGTGTCTGTGGTAGTAAAAGGACAAGGCATTTTTATTCCTGTAAGAATCTCATGTGGGCTGACATTCATGGTGGCATTTGAAGTGGATCTTAGGTTAAACAACACAATGGGAAGGGCATTAATCTAGATCAATTTAGTTTCTGCACAGACTTTAGCCAATCCTTCCTGAATAGTGTGGTTAGCCCGTTCCACTAACCCTTGCACCAAACTTGTGTTTGATCCCAAACATTTTTTCAACTTCTCTCAAGTCATCATTGGAGAAGTGAGCACCATTGTCAGATCTTAAGACTTCTGGCACCTCAAATCTGGGTATTATTTCTCTTGTAAGCCATTTAATGACTTCTTTACCCCTTTTTTTTCTTAGTCGGTGTGGCTTCAACCCATCATGAGAATGAACACAGACCAGGAAGTACCTTTTGCACTCAACTCTGTGCTCTGCTCCCATGTCAGTGAAATCAATAATTATTTCCTTCCATGGGGCATCAGCAACAAGAAAGCTTGCCAATCCTGCCTTGAGTAAAACCTTTGGATTGTACTGATTACAGATCTCACGCGACTATACAGAATACTTGGTAATGTCATTTAGGTAAGGGTGCCACCAGTGCTGAGAACTGGGAGCAGTTACTTTTGAGCTAGCACAGTGGCTCCTACTGTGAGCCTCTTGGCATAGCAGATTTAGTAGTCCAGCTGGAGCTACTATCTTGCCCTCATGATTTCTCTAGAGCCCTTTTTCATCTTTCGTGGCTCCTTTTTCTTGAATCTCAACCAGATGATGTTTTGCACACATAGGTCCCTATGGGGTTTATCGCTCATTGTAATCTGTGGTAATTGTCTACTTACAATGTATCCCGCTGTAGTTTTTGCTGCCATATCTGCTGCATTAGTCCCTCTGGCTATTCTGCCGTCTCCCTTTTGATGTCTTCTGCACTTGACTACAGCAACCTGTTTTGACTCTAGCAACGCGTAATACAGATCAAGTAGTTTATTTAGGTGTTTAACCGGGGCCCCAGATGAGGTCACAAAACCCTTTATCCTCCAGTGACACATGTCCACATGTACAGCCTGTACTGCATAAGATGAATCAGTGTAAATATTCACAGACTTGTCTTTTGCTAGTTTGAATGCCTCAGTAATAACAACTAGTTCCGCCATTTGAGCTGATGCAGGTTGGGGTATAAAAATACTTTTCTTGTTTTTAGGCCCATATTTGTTTCCTCCAACACAGCATATGACACAACTAGTGTACCTGTTGGTGAGGGGTGACTGTGTCCATCACAAAAGAGGGTCATCTGAGCATCTTCAATTGGCTCAAGCTGCAACGTAGAGTTTATCAGAACATAAATAAATGTTGCCATTCCCAGACCTACTACTATAAACATGAAAGTAGTGCATGTGGTCTGGGTTGGTCCTATGTGTTGGTGTTTCAAGGGTCTCAGTCACAGAATTCCTAAACCTGAGAGTGTGTTATCAGGGAAATTTGTTCTGTGCTATTAATGTGATCAGTTGAATCAGTCTGATCACCAAATGAAATCCGGTTAGTAGTACTGTTGGCTATATCAAGAGGAATCTTACTCTGCTGAGAAGTTTCCTTCAGGTAATTCTCAGCTCGCTTTTGGGAGATGGTACAGGAGATGGAATATGAATGGTCAGACGGGGGCTATTGTGAATGGAAGACAAGCCCGTCAGCACCCCCAGATTTGCTGAAGGGCGGCAGCTTTTGGGCGAGTGGGGCAGGTTGCTATGAATTGACCCAGAAGGCCACAGTACAAGAAATGGAGACAGAGGGGTAAGCAAAAGGAGGAATCCGGAAGATCCGATCCAGAAGCTGACGGAGGGAAGATCCTGAGCTAGAAGGTGACGGAGGGAAGATCCTGATCCAGAAGGAGACGGAGGGAAGATCCTGATCCAGAAGGAGACGTGGGAAAGATCCTGATCCAAAAGGTGACGGAGGGTGGACGGGCAGGCAAATAATCCAGGGAGGAAACCAAAAACTGCAAGGAGGACTTAGAGGCAACGCTGAGGGTGAAGGAAGACAAAAAGGTTTAGTTTTCACTTGGACAAAATATTCCATAGAACTGTGGAAAGTGGTAAGTTACCAACTGCATGGGAATTAACCAACTGGCGTCAGCCTTGGGGAACACGTCCCTCGAAATACTGCCTCCTGATTGCAGTCACTGGAAACAGCTGGATTTGCCCTGCCTGAAAGCACCCTGGGAAGGAGAAAGGTGGGGAGGCACTCAGGGTTAATGCAGGGCACCCAGTGGCCCTAACAGTCATAGCATACAGTGCTAAATAAGTCATTATAGCCAAATTCTAACAGTAGACTGGTACATGAAGCATTTTAAATCAAAATACACTTGCAAACCGAGGGCACAGCTCAATCCAGAGTAACCCTTCGATAAAATGGCCAGTAAAAACTAAGCTCAGTAAAAACACACACGTAGTAAATTAAGCTAACAAGAGTGAAGTTCATTTTAAATTCACATCTAAAGATATAGTTTGTGCTGAACTAACGTTAGTGTCGAATTAACTGCAATTATGCAGTGTTTGAGACGCACAAACAAGCAAGCTGCAATGTGACTCACAAACATTACTTTCCAAGTAAGCTAATAAAATTCTGCGGACATTTTTGTTTTAAATAAAATAGATTTTAGTACTTTGCTGACTTACCTGACAAACATCCGTCTTTCAACTTGACCTTCCACTGCTGGGATAGAAAATGGCGGCAGAAACGAAACCTAAGGAACATCAGGGGGTGTCATCTAAATATTACTCCAATATGATTTACTCTATTTTTTCCTCCTACTCAAGTGACCACTGGAAATAATTAGAAAATGAATAAACATTACTCTTTTAGAGGAAAATAATGGTAACTCTGAAAAAACTATTCTCCTACTTTTCCTGGGGGTGATTTCAATTAAACTTTAGAACAAGATATGGCAGAAAGTTTCGAAAAATTCGTGTCACAATAGCCTCTGTCCCTTTTGACTAAAGTGTGAAAACACTTTTTTGTTGATTTTTTTTTTTTTTTTAACTTTTGGAGTGCACAGAAGTGTGTTTCTGCAGACTCCTGCGAACAAGGCGTGAGATTGATTACAGTATGTACACTTTTACAGGTATTTTTCTCACCAATGGAAACGCCTCTTGATTATTTCGCCATGCATAGTTTAAATCGTGACAGCCTTAACTGCAGTATCCCTGAACTAATTTGGTGTCAGCAGGTCGGAGTGGTCGTGCAAAAATAAATTTATTGGGAGCAAATAACTTTTTCTCACTTTTGTATGGAAAAAAAGAATGAAAGAAAAAAAACTTATTATCCGCCCTCTCCTGTGCAATGCTGGGAATAGTAACAGCACTGTGAGCCTGTGCTAAATATAGCAGCCAGTGAGTGTTAACATGTCAACTTGAGCAGGAGTGCAGGGAAGCGGCTGTGGCACGTGTGACCGCTGTGGATGTACACAGTTTCGCTATAAATACTAACCAGCACTGCTCTCTGCTAACGTACCCCAAAATGGGATTAGTCTGTTTAAAAAGTAATCAGATCATGCTTAAAATCCGCAGGTTGCACAAAAAAAAGAAAGAAAAAAAAGAGAAAGAAAACAGAAACAGACCCAGATAGAGTCTACGCCATATAACCATATCTTACGAAGCACCCATTTCCTTTGGATTGGGAACAAAGACGTTCATATTTTAAATAGTTAAAGATAAGACGTGCATCGTCCTCCTCTTCCACCGAAAAGCAACGACTTTAAATAAATGTACCTGATCTATTTATAACCGCGTTAAAGGGACTGCAGTAAAGTTAGCAACATATTCACAGATTCGAGCTTCCAGCGTCAATAACTCGTAATCGAGACATTTTTAAAACACAGCCAATGCCTCTTTACAACCGTAGTAGCGCACACAACGAACTACAACCTCATTTTTATCTAAATAAGCTGCCTCTGCGCTGCTCCGACAACATTGATCTCTATGGACACTCGACGTTGACTTGAGACGAGTGCCCAGGGACCATCAACAAATTTCAATAACGAAAAATTATAGCACAAAAGAAAATCAATAACTAAACTCTCATATATTGTAGCCTCACCAAAATCGCTGTACACATCATTCAAACCCTCCTGGTGATACTACAACTTTTGTTATATAAAGAAGAAACTTTTCAATATTTGTATTAATATTTTTGGGAATAAATGATCAATAACTAAACCATTGTGAACTGTAGCCTCACCAAAATCACTGTGTACATCATTTACATCCTCCTGGCGATACTACAACCGTTATTTAATCCATAAAATCATTTTCCATATTTTTTATGAATATTTTTGGGGATCCATAATCAATAACGCTAATATTATGAATGGTAGACTCACCAAAATCACTATGTACATCATTCGTATCCTCCTGTTGATACTACAACTCTTAGTTAAACCATAAAATCATTTTCCATATTTTTTATGAATATTTATTTGGAAGAAAATCAATAACGCAAATATTATGAAAGGTAGACTCACCAAAATCACTCTGTACATCTTTCACATCCTCCTGTTGATACTACAACTCTTATTTAATCCATAAAATCATTT
>CAJRST010022223.1:3696650-3752394 GCA_907169785.1 Menidia menidia | reverse complement strand
TGGTGAGTCTACCATTCATAATATTAGCGTTATTGATTATGGATCCCCAAAAATATTCATAAGAAATATGAAAAACTATTTTATTGATTAAATAACGGTTGTAGTATCACCAGGAGGATGTAAATGATGTACACAGTGATTTTGGTGAGGCTACAGTTCACAATTGTTTAGTTATTGATTATTTATTCCCAAAAATATTAATAAAAATATTGAAAAGTTTCTTCTTAATATAACAAAAGTTGTAGTATCACCAGAAGGGTTTGAATGATGTGTACAGTGATTTTGGGGAGGCTACAATATATGAGAGTTTAGTTATTGATTTTCTTTTGTGCTATCATTTTTCGTTATGAAATTTGTTGATGGTCCCTGGGCACTCGTCTCAACGCCGAGTGTCCATAGAGATCAATGTTGTCGGAGCAGCGCAGAGGACGGCTTATTTAGATAAAAATGAGGTTGTAGTTCGTTGTGTGAGCTACTACAGTTGTAAAAGAGGCATTGGCTGTGTTTTAAAAATGTCCCGATTACAAGTTATTGACGCGGGAAGCGCGAATCTGTTGCTAACTTTACTGCAGTGTTAAAGGGACGGTTAAGGGTAATCACGATTCAGTTATTAAAGACTCTTACAATTCTGATAAACCCCCACTGCGCCTGTGGCTCATCCTATGGTGGCTCATATTATATCCTGTCTTCCGTGATGAAAGTTTGGTTGCAGTTTTCCGTTGAAGCGTGCAGCGCTGATTGAAATTCTGCTTTTCCGATTCTTAAGAACAGATAGGGCGGATGATGGGGTTTAGGACGTGGTGTGTGCTGTGGAAGGGTAGTTTTTTTCCCCGAACATAGAAAACATGACTCCCATATAATCAAACGACGCCTGTGCAGCAAAACCATGAATGTATTTGTTGTGGTCGAAGACTATGGGTATAGATGCAAGAGCACCCGCTCCCTCAATCTACTTTACGTAATCTAGCATGTGAATCTCAAGATAAAGAACGACTGGTGGAGGGAGAGGGAGCATTCCGTCTCTGCACACAGCTCCCAAAACCCATACCCAAGGAACACTGTGTACTCTGTTTTCCTGCGAGACTTAACACGCTAGACCCCCTGTTTTTCCACGTACAAGGACGCGCGTGCACGTGATGTCACGCGCAAAAAATGTTGATTCCAATTCACCTGGAGAGAAGCTCGAGAGGACGAAGTGAGAGACCATAGCAAACGGTGTAGCGTGTACACCGGCTAAACTGGTGGCTCCTAGCATTCCACACTTTTGTTTGCCCATTCACAGGCTCTGCATGAGGAATTGTGTGAATGATTGAGTGGGAACGGAATGAATGAATGATGCACGAGATGAGTGAATGAAGAGCAGCGGCCAAAGAGGAATACGAACGCAGGGTGGCGCGCTTTGCTCCTGACCCTCTCAATGTTTCATTTAACCTCTATCCCCCCACCTCCCTTTTCCTTCGGAGGGAAGTATGGTTGCACGAGCAATAACCAAGCATAAAGAGCAAACATATTCAGTACACACACTCGTGATACTAAGGATTGTTTGTGTGTGTTGGGGTGGGTGTGTTATGATGGTGCTTTGTGTATTTGTGCATGCTTGTGGCTGGGGGGTTGTTCTAAAAATAGCACTATGGCTCTGCTTCCATTGACATCATTTAGGCAGGAGAGATGGAAAAATAAATAGGTGAATGGGAGGGAGGGAGGAGAGGGCGCAGGGTTCCTTAATCTGGGCCTGAAATTCAAACAAAACCTTGCCATCCATCTCTCTCCACACACTCTCAACAAAAAAGATTCTCACTGGAGACTGTTATTTAACTGGTTTTAATTATCTTGTCCCTGGTTGTATACAGTGTCTTTAAAAGTATGCCAAGGATGAAATTAAGACAATGTGAACTTAATTTTCTTATTCAACCTAATTTAAATGAGCTTTTTAAACAATTTTCTTTTTTAGTTTTATGGAAATTATTTTTTACACAATAAACTAAACAAAACTCTAAAAATATGGAAATCTAGGTAATCTACCCCTGAATATCTCCAGTTGTAACAGTTCAACATTAAAGGGAATCCCTATGTGAAAAGGATCACTTGAATCTTTCCATTTTCAGTGTGTCTGATTCCAATATTATAAAGGGCCCCATAATAAACCCTGGAACACAACACCCACCTAGATCTATAAATATGAAGCCTAAGAGTCACAGCGGAAAGCCATAAGGCAAATCGTTAGGGACATCAAACAAATTAACAAGGACCTGTGTGTATACAATCGACTTACACATACACAACTGAATATCCAAGTGTAAAAGATGGGGGCCCTCAAGGCCAGTGTTGTGGAAGGGATTTTTTTTTACATGACAAAAAGGACCAAGGACTGATGCATCGGTATTTTTTTCCCCTCATCAATACTCACTTTTCTCTCAAGCAGCCAAACTTGTGTGCTTCTAATTATGAAGAAGGAAAGACAGCACACTGTTTTTCCACAATTGGAGTGTCTTAGTCACACCCAGGATCTCTGTCTGTTTCTCCAGCTCTGTCGTCAGATCTGGCACTGACCCCTGAATGCTGCGTGACTTCCACTGGTGCTGATGACGTCTCCTGTGATACATTTCTCCCCATGTTTGTTTTCCACCATGTCCTGTGATCACACATCACTCAGTCCTACAACCTCAGCCCGCAAAAACATTTGTTTATTTATTATCATTTAATAAAATCATTGTGGTTTCAGCATTTATTTCCATGAGAGAACACAGTAAGAGAGAGGTTATGCATCAGCTACAGCTGCTGCACCTCCGAAGCTGGGCATTTCTTAAGGGCTCTCAAGCAGGCTTAGACCTTTACTTGAGCCATTGACATCCTCTGCTTCAGTCTACTGTCTTTTCTCTGCATTTGGGTACAGACAGAGAATCTGTCCTCTCTGTTGTTTATTACACACTCCAGTTCCATAACAGTACTCATACCTTTTTCATGTTTTGTACATTTGTCTCACAGCAGAAACCTAAAAGGCTTCAGCTGAATGGATACCAGACGTGAGATGAAGCCTCCTTCGACATTTGAAAAGTGTGACTCTCAATTCAAGAGAATGAATCATAAGGCCTAATTCAGTCCTAATGGGGAATTTTTGCCACGGTCTCTGTACTCACACTATGCTCTTGATAAATCCTGTCTCCTTCACTTTTTAGAATCACAGACATACAGGGCAAAGCTTCATTGCAAGAAAATAAGAATAGACGCAACCAGTTGACTACTGTAGTCAGGTTTAGTCTATTGTGAATTTTACTGAGGAGCAGTCCGATTAAAAATTGTCTTTTTCTACCATCAAAATGTATGTGTGTTGTAGTCATGCATGAATCAGAACAAAGCAGGTAACAGTTTTCATGAAATATCTATGTTAGTGGATGGATATACTTTAGCATCCATCCATTATCTATATCGCATATTCCCAATGGGGTTGCAGTGGGGCTGAAGCATATCCCAGCAATAGTCCATTGCAGGGTCACAAAGACACAAACTCACACACACTCACATTCACTCTTGGGGGCAATTTGGAGTGTCCATCTAAGATGCATGTTAACCTAACATGCATGTTAGGCTGGAATAACCAAAGAAAACCCACAGACACATGAAGAACATACAAGCTACACACAGTCCTGAATCCCCCGGGGACTCAAACCGGGAACCCTCTTGCTGCGAGGTAATAGTGGTTAATTATATGTTAAAGTCAACTCAAGTACTTAAGTATCAAATTGTCCAATGTTTTTAGACGTAAATTTTGTTTCAGCATGGTCAGCTGGAGGCTGGAGGATATTTATAGACTAGAGGAGCTAGAGAGAGGGTGAGAGAGAGTTAGATAGAAAGAGAAAGACAAACCTATTTCGACTGGTTTGACCCAATTACTGTTGCTGGGAGGTTATTTGTTATTGGTTATTACATTCTCAATCATGTTGGCTTTATGTATACTTTCGGTTTTTTCACCTCGTTGTCTATGTATTTGGGCCTTGTAAAAAACATGCATATTTTAAATTCTGCCCCAATGTGAGTTATTTTCATGTCTTTACCTCCCTAGGCGCTCCACACGGACCCATTAGTGGTTCGCCGAGAGATATTGATGTGTCTGTTCCAGCGCTCCATTCGAAATGGTGGTGAAAG
Source organism: Menidia menidia (assembly GCA_907169785.1). Classification (NCBI taxonomy): domain Eukaryota; kingdom Metazoa; phylum Chordata; class Actinopteri; order Atheriniformes; family Atherinopsidae; genus Menidia; species Menidia menidia. The sequence continues at coordinate 3,748,251 of CAJRST010022223.1, read as the reverse complement.
GAGGTTACAAATAATCTCAGAAAAAATTCACGCCACCACAGCTACCCAAAAACCACACTCACCCCGAAAGCCCCTACCCTACACACTCATAAGCCCCACCCCTCCTCTTCTTGCCAGCTGAATTAATTTGATACTATTTTAGAGAGTCAGTGTTTCTAAGGGATACCTAATGACGCAATGACGTCAATGCAGGTCAATAGCACACTGTTAGAGAAGAGGGCCAGTGAGAAAGACGGGGTGGGGTGGGGTGGTGGTGGGGGGGGGGGGGGGGGGGCGAGAGAGAGAGAAATAGAGAGTGAGAGAGAGGGGGGTATAGATAGGTTGGAATGAAAGGCAGGTGATCCGTCGTGCGCCCAAAGCCTTTCCCTGTATTGTGCCGTGAATGTTTTCCCTTCTCTAGGAGGTTTCTTTTTAGGGGGATTCCAATAATAGCACGGGATCCGAGTTCCGCTCCTAATGCCCCATTCATGCTTTCGTCTCAATCTGAAAGTCATTCACACACGCAGACACGCAGGCGCGCAGAGACTGAGCGAAGGAGAACTCGTCTATCCAATGTGATTAATCGCTTGTGCCCTCCCCACATGCGTGAAGTCCCTCTTATTATGTGGTCTGACTCGATCATGGGCTCACATTTGTATTTCAGCACTCTCCCTCTCTCTTCAGCCACCTTTCAACTCTGAATCCCTTCGCCCCTCCTCTTCCACCTTTCTTTTGAATCCTAAATGACAACTACACATATTTCAGTCTCCGAAGGAGCAGGGTGACGGCACACATCGGAGTTCTCCATCCTGACGAAGGGGGAGAGACCGTAGACTACTCTGCTTTGCCCCGTTTCTTTCTGTCTCAGAGCCTGTGAAAGAATATAGTGTAGACAGTGTTTTAAAAGAAACAAAATCAGTATCTTAATCAAAAAGGTAAGTAGCTTGTTATCCCAGCACCAGCTGCAGTCAGGGAAGTTTACAGTTTGACAATCAATTTGACGTTTGAGTGATCCATCGTTAATCCGAGGGATGAATGTGGCAGTTCTCAAGAGTATTGACGTGGGACACTATTCAATCTGATAGAGCTAATTCAAAGTGTCCATTTTATTGACATTTTACTTAAATGGGTAAAGGCTTACATTCAGTGTTAGTTTTTCGGCAAAAGAAGCAGCCATTACATACTGTGGGTTCCTTATAGGTCTGTTTTTTTTAAATAGGTATTGGAGATCAAAATATAATTGAAAAGATGCTGAAGTGCATGGTACATTGGAAGTTTTATTGGCTTAATTTGTGTTTATCCGTTGGCAGATTTGGCAGACACTGAAAAGAGACGTGTTGGGTATCATATTGGTTAGTAACAATTACAGATGGAAACCAAGAAGGGGGCTTTGTCAAAATCCGTATTTTCTAACTCAGGTTCTCGTTTTGTTTAAAATGCGTGTTTCTGATGGACATGCTATTACCCCCCTAAAGTGTTATTATAATCATATCATTACTGCTGTTCTTGTTTTCACCTCAGTGTAATGTAAATGCTTTTGTAAAACTTGTATGCTGTCAAACTGATAGTTACAGCACGTTGCAGCTCAGTTGAAAACCGTCAGAGTGCGTGTACAAGTGTAGCAGTGCTGAATCTTGCATGATAGAGGACACACGACAACAGACGATCCTCTGAGGTGGACAAACACTGAATTACCAACTTTCCCATTTTATGTGGAGATCGACTGAGTTGGTCAGCACCACGGACAGCAACCTGAAAACTTTTTATTTCTGATTTTTTTCACTTGTCACTTGTCTTAAACCATTATATTTTCTGAAAGTGAACATCTTGAGGGTGTTTCAGAGAGGGAAAGTTTGGTACATAGATGTGAACATGCTTTCATAATAAACGTATTGTTTATCAACAGGACAAAATTTCTGAAATATTTCTTGCTTGAATATTAAAACTTATTTTCATCTACTGGGCACAAATCTTGGATGACACTGATAATATGTAAGAAGGTATATAAACGTTATCAGTTTGAGTTCCTTGAACAATTGCTCTTTTTACTTCAGAGGTCTGTTGTTGCTTCAATTTTGGCTATAGCCGATGGAAATCTGACTTTTCCCTGGGTGAAGAAGGAAGACCTCTCCTGTTAAGTCTTTGAGAGCTGCACTGTATCTTTCTTTTGAGAGATATAATTGGAATGATGAGATGGCTGTAGGGTTGGGTTGTCTGCTGCTGCTGATATCAGAAACTTGCTGGACTGTATACTAATACAATTGGGTGGGGGTTCCAAGGCGTGATTGAAACACAGACTATTTCGTGCTTGTTTTGTCGACACCATGTGGTGATCTTGGCGGCTGCACTGAGGAACCTCTGCTTCAGATACCGTATATGCTGCTCACTGAACTGGACTACTGTGAAGTATATTTTTGTGTGTACATGAGTGTCTGTGCATGTACAGTATCTTCCGATGCAGTTTTTGAGTGGGGCGGCTGCAATTTTTGTACACTCAGTTTGATCTGAAAAACAAAATAACTAACAGATATCCTATTTGCACAGTCCTCATGTCCCATCTTTATTATTGTTGTCACGTGGTACATTCCCTCTGATTGTGTCACCATATGTATGTATGGACTCACCAGTAGTCACTGACATACAGTTGGCCTACAGGGATAAAAATAGCAGAAACCGATGCGAGGGGCGCAGCCCTTTTTCCTTCTAAGACCCGACGTTTAGGCTGGCACTGTGTGAAAACTCGCCAGCTGACTTTTTAACACTCTTTTAAAATTCTACTAGTCTCTTCCGCTCTTGACAAATTTCACTGAAGATCTTACAGTGAAATTGATTTACATATTGAAAAGGTGGGGTAAGAGATGGGGCAAATAGTGTTAGATTATCGAAAAAGTGCGCTAATACACGGTGCGTATGGCCACAGTGGGATACAGAGCTGGTCCACCAAATGCACCGGATACTCGGATATAAATGTTCAAAGCCCAAAACAGCACCAACACTTGGTGGGGTGACATATCGTGACATGGTTGGAAGGCGCGTCGGGGGGATGGGGGGCAGTCAGGCTGGCTTGAAACTTAGATGCTCCACCGTTAGAGGAAGGTTTTTACCTTGAGATAACATGCTTCAAAACTGCTGTTCCACGAGTCCATACCACATTAGCCACCTGTATGTTCATGCATTCTTTTTCTTTCCAAGGCAAATTTTCGAAGGACTGATCAAACAGCGACAGCCTTTAATCAGGCTCTACGGGCTGTAAAGTGAGAGAATCTGAACGTGACGTCAATGCCTAGTAACTGACGCAGCCCCTTCAACATAAAATGGCTTTTTATTTATTTATTTATCCTCTCCTCGTCAGCAAAGCTCAATTACTAAATATTACAGTGCTTGGTCGGCTATAAAGAAAAAATAAATTCCGGCAGCGATCGCCGGCTACTCCGTGTTCATCAGTATTCGGACATATTTAGCATTCATGAGTTTCAGCTGCTGAAATGATACTGGGACCAGAATCTTCTGAAGAGGGCGACAAGACATCAAATATTATTAATATTAATGGCAGCGTCGAAGAGTTCCAGATTTTAGCTGTCAAAAACAGTACGTTTAAAGGATGAGAAGGACGCAATTTCGCTGTTGACTGCACTTTGGGTAAAAAACAAACAAACAAAAAATACTGCAGTGATGCAACGGAGGTATCGAGGATCTTAAGCAGAGTTGGAGAACCTAAATTAATTTACTTCACGTAACGATTCCGAGCAATGCTTTTGTGAGTGTTTCTTTTTTCTCTTCGTCCTTGCACTGTGACCTAAAAATAGCATCATAGTTTTGATCGTGCGCCAGAAATAGACAGCTGGTATCACTTGTATAAAAAGGAGGCGATCTTGAGTAAACTTAGACTTTCCACTGTAAGTCTACATGATAACAAATGGAGAATTTAACCAGTTGCATTTTTCTCACTGTTGCTGCGGCCTTTCACTAAACTCTCAATCTTTGTCTTTGTTTCTGTCTCCGTAGTTTGCAACAAGAACGTGCCTCAGCCACGGTAAGTAAAACGGTCGCACATGTCAATGTTTGATCCAGTGCAATCTTTTTGATTTGGTAGTGCATGACTCCCATTGCCTTTGCTGTTTATCTTCTCCAAATGCTGCCGCCCCTGTCTCATGCACGCAAGAATACAAATCGTGAGCATAGATTTATTTGGCATGTTTTTTAATCCATGCTTAACTGTAGTGTAGAGGAGCCTTTCCTCCAGAGTAGGAATAACCCCTTTTCGTAAATAAGGTAGTGCACAAACTCCCCTTTGTCTGTTGGCGCTGTTGAGTCTCTATTTATTTATTTTTCCCTCCCATCTCTATGCTTAGCCGTGAATGTGAGGGGAACCCTTCTCTGAAGAGTTCAAAAGGACGCTTTTCCAACCGTTTTCTTGTTTTTAAGAGGAGTCCCACTGAACAAAAAAAAAAAAAGAAAAGATAGCGGCGACGGAGGAAGAAGAGGAGGAGAGGAGGGAGTGATGGGAAGGAGCTGTTGCTGCAGCAGAGACCGCCGCACCGCGTGGGGAAACCCGGGAGCTGTCCAGCAGCGATGGTGCTGAAACCACACCAACTGGCAGTGGTGGGCTGTTGCTGTGCATGCATATATGCGTGTGTATGTGTGCGTGTGCACGGGGCTGGTTGGTGTTGTTTCTGGCAGCCACACGTTAGCCTCTGTTTGGAAACCAGTAGCCTCAGCATTGAAAGAAACATCTTCACTGAAGTGAAAATGTATCTTTAAAGTGTCATTCGCTCCCAAAATGGAAACAGTTGGCACGACAGAAATGTAGCCTGAATAGTTTGAACAGCCTCACCGAACGCAGTTGGTAGATGGAAAGATGGGAAAGTAACAAAGAAGGAGGAAGTAGCCAAAGCGACTTTTTTGACAAGCTCCGTAACCCCCCCCCACAAGAAGTACAGAATGATTTCCTCACCAATACCCACACCAATCCAACGCTATGCTTTCTACTGAGGTAATATCGTTGCCGTGGCTTTAGTAAGACCAGGAGTTTTGTAGGCAAGTTTGGAATCTATGAAAAAAAGAAATAGCAGTTTAGATGTATGTCTCGGTGCCATTGGCATCGTCAGTGAGTTGCAGTCCCAATAATTTCACTTCTTTGCGGAGAGTACGACGTACATAAGACGAAAGTAGCGTTCCTATCATGGACTCTACTCCAAGAAAGACTTTAGAAGGAATCACCCTTTTAATTAAGCCATCAGTGTTGAGCAGAGAGTTGATCAAAAGGTTAGTGGCTTCTGCACAGCTCTGCAGTCCGACTGGGTGAAAGGCGCGCTTTCCCCAATCCTTGTCATTATATGACTGGCCAAATTTCCGAGATCAACCGCCTGTCTTCGTCATGCTAAATACGCTTTGCACGTCACCTGCGATACGTTCCACCTGTTTAAAACAATAAGCAATAACTATGGGATGTTCATCGGTCGCAAAGCACCGATACCGACTTGAGGGAGCAGATGTCGCTCAATAATGCAGTACCGAGCGTATCATTTCGATAGAAACAACACGGATTGCCGAGTCGTGACTGCTGAAGTGAGTCATGTGCGCGTTGGCTGCGTCAGGAGAGGCAGTCACTGTGCAGTGCAGACGGTAGGGGAAAATCGTGACTGACTAGACTGCAAGTGAAACGACCACCCCAATAAAAGAAGAATAAATCCTCGCACGGGTGGGGAGAAAGAGAGGGGGGGGGGGGCAAAGAAGGGGGGATGGGGTCCGGGGTGGGCATTGTACTAACCATTTTCTTCCCCCTCCCCATCTCAAACATCTCCTCTCTCCCCTAAGCTTGTTTTTAGTGTGAGCCCTGCTGCTTCTTGACATGCTGGCAGCCAAACCGAATGTAGACGAGTTTAATCAGAGATAGCTGGGTAGTGTAGGTGGAGAGAGGAGAGACAGAGAAAAAGAGGATGAGGAGGAACAGGAGGGGAGTTTGGGGGTGGGGGCTGCAAACCTGGTACAAACAGGGAGGGGTGGGTGTCTAGTGAAGAGGTCCGGGTACAAATCGTGACCCGGTCTCCACCTTGGTACAATAACTTGTAGTTCTCTATAGGGACTTGCTCGGGGAACACAGGGGGTGGAGGAATTGCAGCGACATTGAAAAAAGTGATGAAGCAGTTGGAGGTGTGTGTGTGTGTGTGTGCGTGGGGGGGGGGGGGGTATTCTTTACATTTTACTATTTCTTTGCTAACTTAAATAGAACAAACAAAACCCATTAAACATGGTATGAACTCTCTATTAGAATGAGTGGTTGCGGTCGTGATCAACTGTTAAACTCTGGGTGTGACGTTCAGGGGTGTGCTATCGTTTTGCCAATTTATTCACTGTTGCTACACGAGCAGTAAACTCTTGCAGAGCATCTTGGAGCTAATATGTTTTTCTATGTGGTTTTGGTCCTACCTCAATGACACTGTGAATAACTGAGCCAGATGGGACCGGACTGAGTTTGCATCTCCGAGACCCCCAATGTCGTTTTTGCAGTGGTATCCTCCGGTGAACTCCATGAGTTTCCTCAGATGCATTTTGCAATGTTGTGCTTCAGGAAGCTCGGTACCAATCCTTGCTAAACACTTGCTTAACATCCAGTTGTTATTTATTACCATTATAATTTCGCTTGTTTGCATTTTTTTAGTGTTTGGTGCAGCTTGTTGCTGGCGCGTGGCGCTTGAGGAAAAGAAAGAGGGCGCTGCTTGTGATGAGTAGAAAATAGCTCACGCTTGCTGTCACATAATGTTTATTATAAACATTATCGCCATCACATTTGGCTGTCTCTTATCTTTATTACATTAGGCCTTCAGAGTGTTTTGCATCTATAGGAGCCTTGCAAATGCAAACAAAACCAAAAGGCAAAAAAAAAAAAATACTATTCAAGGTTGCATTACACATATCCCCGTATCAGTGCATGTAGCTTAAGTATACTCTCTCTGGTATAGATCACAAATTGTTTAGCCACCCCCCCCCCCCTTTTTTTTTCTAAAAAAAAAAGGGGGGTCCCTATATGAGCGAAACACCGATTGGTTGATGACGAGGTTAGGTTTGCTCCAATAAGATCCTCTCCTGCTCTCTATTTATTGCCAGCGTTTTACAGCCTTGCTCCCTCCTCATCCAGAGCTCTGGAGCGGCTGCAGACAGCCAGCGCGTTACTATGGGGGGGGGGGGGGGGGGGGCGCATCATGGAACAGAGAAAATAAACAGAGGAAGAGAGCGCTGACAACAAAACGCATCGATGCACAGCTCCCAGTGATCACACGGGCCTTTGCACATCCCAGCGTTTGGATAAGAGAAAAAAGATAAGCAAGGAGAGGGAAATGTGCAGGAGAGTCAGAGTAGGGAAAGATGAGAGGAGAGGAAAGGGATGGTTGAAGAAAGAAAAACGTGAGGTGAGATAGAGGAGAATTAAAACTGGAGGAGTGGGAAATGAGAGCGAAAGGACCTTGGACAGCTTTCAGCAAGATACCCCTCTTCTTTCTCTTTTGGTCTTTCTTCCATCCGTTCTTTTCTCTTCCTAGTGTGAGTGTATGTTGGAGGAACACACTCTCCTCGGATTGCCAAGGGCTGGAGATATAATCGACCGAGCCGGGATGGGAGATAAATTAATGGAAGCAAAAAGAGATCAGGCTACCTTGGTGTCACGGAGTCACCGTCGGACAGCAGCAGCAGCAGATAATGTCCTTCACGAATCTTTTTGCGGTCTGGGCTTGCTGTTCGTAACTATTAATATGGGAAGCCCTTACCCCAAAAAGCATTTGCGGAGGGCGCAATCGCCGCGCCAATACATCGACCACAGAAGACGGCTCCACTCATGGAATTCTACAGTCTTATTTTTTTAAGGACGTCTCCTGATTTCTTAGTACAGATTTTCCTTTGCATGGTTGTTGTGGTTATAAATTATTGTTATTTTTTCCATTACCGTACCAGTTATGCTTTTTTCGTAGTTGTTTTTTTTTTTTTTTTTTTAATCCTTTGGTTCCCCCCCCCCCCCCCCAACACACACACACACACCCACACCCACAAGTCTCAACAGTTTTCTTCTTTTTCAGACATTGTTGCAAAGCTCTGCAGCCACGTAGCAGCCAAGGTTTGCTTCAACTCTGTCAATGAAAGCCCTGTTTGCGTGTTATCAGTCAACAAGCACGCTGTTGGACTCTAAACCTTGGGTCTTTTATCATTAAGCCACTTAATTTTTCTCAAACAAACACACCCCTTACTCTTCATCCCACACAAAGGGACAGAGCAAAGTGTAAACACAGGGAGACCCTTGCAAGTTGCACGTGGATGATCGTGTGTGTGTGTGTCTGGAGGGTGGGGTGCCACTTTCCTTTACGTCACCCCAGCCTTCCCGCCCTCTTCTTCAAAAACAATTGTGGGAAACATGTGCGCGCACACATACACCTGTAAGTAAAGGGCATGAGGGATTCCCCAGTACGACCAACGTAACATTGGGTGAAGCCCAAATCAGGAGAGTTGGAGGAATGTGGTGCAGCCATAGACCCGTCCTAATACACTGTTTCTGTAGCACTTGGTGTGTATCCGTGTGTTTATGTTGTGGTGAAATCAAGGAAACATTCACCGCACATGGTACAGTTATCTTCCTCCCGGTTTTGTGAATAGCAGTTATTCCACTGCAAGCATCACCAAACGGTGTTCGCTGTCAACGTTAAAGAGCAAAGAGAACTGAACACGTCCCCCACTGCATGACCTTCAGATAAATAAAAAGATGAATACATAAATAAATAAACATGGGATATGAAAAAATCACCAAAATAGCACTCATCACTAAAATGTATACAGCCTAATATTTCAAACGATACGCTCTCGAGTGATTCAGCCGCTTTACTCTAAAGCCAAAATGATGTGCTTAGGCAAAGTAATCACACTGATTAAAATAAAAGCAAGAAAAGTCCTTCAACTGCCTCAACAAACAGAGTAAAATGAGCAAAAGAAGATTTAATGCAATTTCGGCTATAGGAAGAAGGATAGGAGGAAGGATACGTGCAATCTTGCTGTCCCATCACTGTTGATTGAGGTACACCGCAACAAAATTACACAGCAACCACGTGCAGAACAAAGAGGAATGAACTGAACATCGGCTTAAAAATTAAAAGAATTTTAATTAAATTATATCATCATTTTATGCTGGATGACCTGCAAGTGAAAGAGTGAAATTTTACATGACAGTGAACCATCAAGTGCGAAAAATTGCACAAGCAGAGACAGATACAACACCCGCAAAGACTAACATACCTGCTTTTTACCTTTTGAAACGTTGCCATCTTAAATTCTGGCTAATCAAAAAGAATGACATTCACACAAATGATTGACCCTATGAGACCTTTGTGGACGAAATAATTTTGCGAGGACAACGCACTTTACAGGAGGGCACATCGCTCCTCTGTTGCTCCCCTCATACAGGGTAACTTCAGTGTCTGAAGCGTAAATTGGAGCAGAGCTCGTATGCTTTATTAGCGTCAAGAATAGACGTCATCACATGCACAATTCAGTTCATGACGTTTTTCGAGCATTTGGAATAAGCTTGACCCCTAGGCCTCCTTCCTTTATCCCTCCATCTTTGACCACAGAAACGGCAGAAAAAAAAACAGGTGTGAGAGGTCCATGATGTCTCAGTAAATTGTCAGATGGAGAAGTTACTGACAGTAAGATTAAGTGTGGTCTTTAATGTACACGTGGTTTAATTTTCCTGTCAGAAAAAGACAAATGCCTTAAGACAAATGCGATAAACGGCTTTTGGATTCATGGCACTGCATTGGAACTAAAGGCCAAAGGCTATCAAGTTACCTCCCCTCCCCTCAACCCTATGTGCAACTCTCCCCTGTCTGTGTTGGCCTGTGCACACAATCGGAGACTTCCTTCATGTACCGTCATTTTGCTTCTTCCTCTATCTTGCAGAGGACGACAGTGACCTCGATGAAGATGGAAACAGGTGACTCGGTGCTGCTGGATTCCCCCCGGAGAAGAAAGGAGAAGAACGGTAAGACCTGTTTTGGACCTTTACGCAGAGGAGCATCTGAGAACGACACCGAGAGACCTTCTTCCCCCTCCTCCAAAGAAAGGTAATTGCACGGCCTGAGATGAGACTGACTGACGTCAAACCAAAATCACCCCTTTTAATTGTGTTTTGCGTAAGGCTTATGATTACTGTTAGGTGTGTGTGAGCTGGAGTTGCCCTCTTGCTCACGCCGGCTTCTCGTCCTCTCCTCTCATGTATCTAAATGAATGGATGTGTTTAAATAATCTATAGAAATAGTTATAATATTTGTCGGGTTGCCTCACAGTCAAACTTTTTAAGAAATCACATTTAAAAGGTGCGGTTAGTTCATCATCTGTCTCCGGTCACAATGTGTCCAAATTCAATCCACAGTCAATTTGAACTTAGTAATGATCCCCTCCCCCCTGTGGTTGTGTATTGTTGGCATCTTGTTGTGCACTTGGTTCTACTCCATGTTTGGGATTCTAGAATTGAAGTCGTCTCCTATATCCGACACTTCATAGAGGTATAACCTTAGATTTATTTGCTGGATTAAAAACCTCAAATAAAATGTCTGTAGCCAATATTTTATTCAGTTTTTCCTGAACCATAAATCAAATAGTAAGATGATAGTAAATCTTCATGGTTGATATAATTACATTGATGGGTCCTCATCCATGTTGACAGTTTAATCTTTGAACTGGCCTTTATCTGTAGATTATGAGAGACTTTGCCTATTTATAGTTTTATAGGAATCCATTGGTGGTGCATTCAGGTGCTATACATCCCTGTATCTCAGACAGACAACAGTGTTAAGAATAGATTCCATAATCATAACAGCAGCAATTTGGATATCAATATTGTGTACGTGAATGTATGATTCATATTAGATCACCAATACAAAACTCAATGTGGAGTGATTAAAAAAAAAGTAAATATTCCAATATGAAGGCTGATGAAAGTAACAATATAGTCTCGGGTTAATTTAAAGGCTCTTTTTAGGCAGACAACAGAGAAATTAGACTGTTCTTGTCTTATCCTGTAGATCAGGCATTTTTCATCCAATCATTTTAACTGTCATTTTTACCTCCTTTGTAATGTGTGATTTTATGTAATTTAAAACTATAATCCACAAAAGGCACTGCAACATCAGCAGAGAGAATTTAAGGTGAAAAATGTTAGTATGCAAACCTAATTTCTTTGAAAATATGTTCTTCTAACATTTCTAAATGCACTTTAACTAGATACTTTTATCTGAGCTCTCCTTCATTGCGGTCACCTGCTGTTTGCCTTTGAGTGATAGAAATAAATCTAATTGATTATTGCTGTATTGAGCTGGTGCTATACTGTATGGGTGGTGTACTGTGGAGGAAAAGGAATAGGGGTGGTAGGTGCTGAGGTGACTGTAAAGTCACAGTAAATTCATTTTCATATTTGTACCCCCTTGCATGTGAAGCTAATGCTTCTGCTTTCCGTTTACTGTTACTTCAGGCACGGAAACTTCATGATTTCACAGAGAACACGCTTCAACCTCAAAGGAATGACAGAAATTATGTACTGACATCACTCCTTCTGCATATATTAAATTAGAGCATGTTCTTTAATTTGACGTGACAATTGTTGGTCTTGTTGGATACAAGCTACCAGTGAAAAGCCTTATAACAGACAATTACATTATGTTTGAAATTGTGAGGAAAGTTTGATGAACAGTAATAACCAGACTACATATATATGTAAATTTCTTAAATAGCACATACATTTCTGGCCACAAACTTATTTGACTTATTTTTTCAAGCAAGGACTTTGAATGTAATGTAGGTCAGTGATCGTACAAAAATCAATGCACAATCCATATGTTCAAACCCTGTGATGGAAACTGTTCGGGTTTTTCAGTAATGCCTACTCAGCAAAACTTGAATAGACTCTTTTTGATTTTTTTTTAGCATTTCCATTAAGTGTGGTGCCTCCTAACAGTTACGGTTTTAGAACCTACTTGACTGACTACCAGTTGTTGATTGGCCAGGGGCTCAGATGGGCCCTTCACAAGAACACTGCCTATTTCAAAAACTTGGCAAAAACAAACATCCAATTTGATTATTTATGTGATCTTTAACGTTTTAAATGCCTAATCCTGAACCAAAGCTGCTGTCCAACACAAGGTTTGACACATGTATAGTTGCTACAGTGTCTTTAATTGCTGGCCCGTGCTTGTGCTCCATACAAATTATGTTATGGACCGTTGGGCCAGTCATTCCATTAGGCCCTCATTTGTAATGGAAAAGTATGTACACCAAGCTTTGGAGAGGTACTTGAATACTAACGGAATATCCCCATTTGTGGTTCAAGGCAGTGTTATGGTTTATTTCATGTTCTCCACCTGTTTGTGTGGTTCTCATTGTGGGGTGGACGGTGTAATATAACATCCGTATTTGTTGTGGATTCCATGTTCAATGCCTAAATGCTCCAGTCTTTTCTCCACATTGCTAGTTTGTTTGTTTTCCCAAGTGGTGCAACACCAGCCAAGTATTCAAATTACTCCAGATTTTTGTGGCCCATATCACAATCTTTACCTTACCTTGTAGAAAACCTGTAACCAGGTCTGCACCAAGCACCTATCAGGAAGGAGGCCCCTCTGCAGCATCATTGCTGATGTCAGACCATGCACTCTGGTTGACACTAATCAATCTCATTTACCACAAGATTAATAGTTCCACAAAATTTAATCTTTGGCATCTGGATTAACAACCAAGACAGCTGTTTGGCCTGCTCCTAAGTCATTTCCTCCTTTACTGTGGCCACAAGGCAGAGTGTTGGCGTAAGCAAAAACCTTTAAAGCTTAAATTCCACTCTTCTCACTCTTAATACGTTTTTTCTGTGGTTAAGGTGTTCTGACATCAAGTAAAGTATCTAAACAACTATGAAACCCATGACATTGAGCATGGAGCGTGACCAAGTTCTCTGTGAGCTTCAGCATGAACTTCTCTGTGAACGATCGCAGGATAGTACATATTGAGTGATGCTGTATCAAAGGGAGTATTTGCTAATGCCTGAACTGAATCACTGAAAGATAAACTAGCTTCATGGAATACTCCAACTAACTTGAGCTCACTGTTTTCTCCCACTATCATTGGCATGAGAAAAAGGAGAGGGGAGAAGTGTTCTTGTCAGCTCCAATCAAACCAGATAAAAAACCAGCCCTCTTTAAAAGAGTTAGCGCAAGAGTAAGTGGGCTGAGGTGATCATAGTTAGACATTTATCCATTTGAATTTTTTAATTTTTTCAGATATTTCTCATCGACAGTCCTCTCTTTCTCTATCGAGTTTAATTGATTCAGATGCAGAGGCTAGTTTCATTGAGTCAAGAGTTCCTCTGATAAATTTAGAATATTTTCAAGTGAATAAGTACTAAACCTTTGTGTGTCTTCCTGGGGTCATTCAGTGAATCCTGGGGTATGAGTGACACAAGGAAAACACAAGGGTTAAGAGCAAGACCCTGACTGAAATAGTACCACTGTTACGGTTAAAATGTCAATATCAGGAAACCATCTTCCCCACTAGTATTGGGATCCATGCACAACACACTTTTTCTAAAACATAGAAATGAAGGCAAGATCCAACAACAAATTGCAAAGCAGGTGAGGAAAGCATGTATGTTTTCTGGAAAAATTATATTGTTCTAGTGACTGCAGTGGTTGAAATTCTTCTGTTAGCGGGACTTTATCAAAAGATCATGTAAAAAGTGATTAGTCAAAGATATTGAGAAAGGTGAATATTGCTATTTGTTAGCGATGGAGCGAGATCAAGAGTAGTTATCCTCAGAGTCTATAATAGAAGGAGATAACAGTTAAGGTAGTGTAGGATGGCTGTCCCGTTGACTTCTTTCATTTTAACCAATGTACCAGTTGTGTTCCAGGCACTTATTAATGACAGATTGAGGGACTTTTAAAATATTTTGTGTATGTTTATCTTGATGACAACCTCAGTTTCTTAGCCAAACATATTGTGCACTTATGACAGGTCCCACAATTTCAACTCAGATACAGTGACACAGTGTTGACACATTGACTTTCCTTGATTGGATCACCCAGCAGGGCAAGATTAAAGTTGATCCTGACAAACCTAAACTGTAACTCAACTCAAGTTTGGCTTTGAAGTTTATTTTTGGGGTGGATGTCCCTACTGTAGGAGTTGGAGCAGTTATCTTCCATTCGGACCATGGACATACATTTGAAGACACTACGTATTCAGAAGCCAAATAGGTGCGCAAAAGCGACATTGATGATTAGCAATTAGTATAAAAGACTGTGCAATGTGTGCAGTTTTGGTATGAATATGGGTGTAGTCAAGACAAAACGAGTTTGTGAGGGAGGGAAGCAACCGAGGACTTTGGTAGTGAGTGAAGATGCGTTTTACTGGACATGAAGTCCTTTGACCAGCGGGACAAAAGAGTTCTTAAGTCTATTTTCTATTGGAGCACCTCAGAGACAGTAGCCTGCTGCTAAACAAGCTCGTCTTTCTGATCAGTGTCTGGTGTAGTGAGTGTTTTTTATTGTCCACAACAGGCAGAGTCTTTTCCAGGGTCTCTCTGCCACAGACACCAGAGAGTTATATTTAACACAATTAACAGAATATTTTAGAATTAGCTTTGATTCAATGACCAGTTGCAGCAGTAGAGAACATACCCACTAATTTGTATGTCTTTTTTTCTTTATCCACCCCAAAATGTCCTCTGATGTGCAGCACATTTTTTTAAATCATAGATTTGGGAGGGCATGCAAACTAGGACTGAACATGCCATGTCACCACCCATAATATCACCATTGTCTTTGACAAGCTTGACAACTTGATATAACTATGAATCCTGCTCCAAAGCTCCTTCAGTTACAGTAAAAACTGCTCTGTCCCTGAGAGAGTGAAGCGCCAACAGTTCCACTCCTATGCTTCAAGTACAGATGTTCTCAGTCAGCAGCAAGTGTGGTTGTCACCGTCATCAAACAATTTTTAGCCTTGATAATATGTCATTACCTACACCTGGTGTTTTATTTCCTTTTACACGAGACATTTAGTGATGTAGTTAGAAATTTTGCCTGAAAACATAAAGTACTAACTACAGAAGCAACTCTTTCATCACAGTAGAATAAGGGAGAAGCAGCAATGACACAAAGCAGCTTTGGTTTGATGACTGCTGATGTAATCAAACTACTCTGAGTAACTTTTATAATTATTAAAAATGTATTCTTAATTTTAAAACATCCTGACTGTTAGCGTGTTAGGCCCACTAGCCCTGTTTCAGCCTGTTTCAGCCTGTCTCACAGCTTTTTTTTGTCACTTGATATCAGAAGCAGGAAGTTGTTTAGCTCAGCAAATTAGTGATTCTCTTAATCCACATGATTTAGCTGTTTTCGTCAACGCAACATGGCATGATAAAAGCCCGTGCAACTAAAGGCAAACACTTAGAGTGGAAGCTTCTTATATAGTGTGTTCTCAGCTGGAATTCTGAATTTACTATCACATAAATCTATGCTAGCAGGTCTTGGATTGTTTTGTATCATTTTCATGCTTAGAATAGACACCGTTGACGTCCTCTAGCATTGTGTGGAATGTGTTCACACATTGTTGAAGAAAATACATAGTCACATTATAAAAAAATGTTTGAAGTGTAGACATTTTAGAGACACTGTGAAACCTAACTCTTATGAATAAAACAAACAATAGACTCACATTTAAGAAGATTGTATATTCGTGTTATGAAATTATTTGGAGGATCCTCCATATCTTGCTTCACAACCAGATGTTTTCATAAATGGTGTATTGCTCAAATCTGAGGTTATTTAATTTCTGCATGATTTTATTAATTTCTTCATGGTCTTATTTTCATCATTGCTTTGTGCTTTACTAAATCGAGATTTGGCTTATAAAGTATCTCAAAATAGAAGGAGCAGTTTACTTTAATTAGGAGCTCTCAAGGGAAAATTCAGAAATAAATACTTTTTTTCTGTGCATCTTTTTAAAGTGTTTGTTATCTCAAGGTTTTGGAATTCTTTTTTCCTTATTGGGATAAGCTCAATCCCCCCCCCCCCCCCTTGCCCCCACCTATGACCCTACTAAGAATAAGCAGTATAGATAATGGATGGCTGAATGCATTTTTCCCTCATTGAAGTGTTTAGGAGTTGTCTTGATCTCATGGTGTCAGCAACCAGATTGTACTCCTTGCTTATCACCACGTGAATGGGGAGACGGGGAGGACAAGTGAGATTGTGTGCAAGCCTGTATGTGCAATGGAGCAAGTGCATCGTCACCACCACACTTCTGGTCATGACTCACGGCACACAATACTTTTCACTCCTCTCCAGAGACTTTTATTTATTTTTAGCCGAGTAATGTTTTATACACTTGAGCTCTTGGTCTGTACACAAGATGAAATACACTTGGAACATACATGATGAGAAATTTACATTAAGGTATCCAGAGATGCTGTAAATAGTGTCTGTAGTAATAGTGGTTTTTAAACGGCAATCAATCTATATGACCTAAATAATTGCGCCTGGAGTTTGTAAACTTTAGAACGAAAGGTCATATTTGTAGATGATGTTTGGATTTCTTTCGCAGTCATCGCTGCTCATAACAGTGGACGAGATAACAAAATCATAAACTGTTTTGTTTTGGTGGTGAAAAAAAAAGTCATTACACATTTGAATTTAATTGACACAACTCTTCAAACAAGGAACAATTAATTTATTTATTATATTTATTTTTAGGTTGGAACACATTATGATGTCTCACTTATAACCAGAATGCATAGAATGCAACAGTCACAACAGAAGACACATGAAAGATGAAATGAACTGCAAACATATAAATATAACAAATTTCTATTTACAAGACTTTTCATATGATTAGTTTATATGAAAAGTCTTGTAAAAAGAAATTTGTTCAATTTATATGACTAATATTGAACACTACAACCATAATTTTAGATTAAGAAAGGCAATTTAGTCTAATTTGCCTGAGTTACATGTATCCTTTCAATGCTTTGTGAGCTGCATCTTCTCCTGGCTCCTTCATTATCCTCCTCTCTCATAACTCACAGGGGCCTGAGGTGAGGATTGGCATGGGGAATCCTGACTGACTGAAACCCAGCGTTCCCCTCCCATATCCAACTTTATGATCCACTATTCCTCCATTCGGGACACCTGCTCATACCAATCCCTGTTTCATTTTGTTTTTCTTCTCTTCTCCATCCTGTGCATCTCCTTCTCCTCATCATCCTTCCATGGGTTTTCACAAAAGGATTAAGTTAAAAATCCTCTTACATACTGTGATGATGCATTAGATCTGGTTTTACTTCTGAAATTTCAATTTTTGATTAGAAGTTTAGAGTAAGTATAGAAGTAAGTATATAATGGCTCTTTTTGCCTCATGACTTTTTTCAGATTTTTAACCACTGGAAAAAATAATGATCAAGTTGAACCCATGCAGCCTTAAACTAACATGATTACAAACTGTTAAATCTCGCACACACCCTTACATATGTCAGAAACACCCAATTTCACACGGAAATTCTCGTTCGTATGCTGACGCACTCCTGCTGACAGTGGCTGACTCATTGTCTCACTTTTTTTTGTCTGTTTCTAATTTATATCTTATAACTGAAATTAATGTTTTCTAGGGAATCCAGACTACGTAGATTTTTATGAATCAAGGGACAAAAAAGAAATCCAGCCTGATGCTGATTGTTGGGATCGTGTTTTAATTTTTTTAATAAACCAATGACAAAAGTAATTGAATATAATGTAGATTTGATATTTTTAGTAACATTTGTGGAAACCATCTGTAGAACGTTTCAAATATATCACAAAAAAGTAAAGTGAACATAGAATATTACATCTACTTAGATAAAAACATTTTAGGTAACTGACTGAAATTAGAGAGGGAGACACAAACCATTATTTTCTTAAAGAAAAAAGGTTTCCTCACACTGTCACTTGTTAGTACTTCTATTTGGCAGTTTAACAAGTTGAATGTAACATTTTCCGTTTGTTTTTGCTTGTAAGTAACTCTCCACTCATGCAGGTTTTAAAAACAAATATGAAATTTGCAATTAGCTTTCCCAAAAATGGAGAACATTTAAATTCCTGATCCCTTTCCTTTTCCAGATGGATTTTTAAGTGTAGAAGAAAGGAAGACAGATGACACTCGTCTATGAGGCTTACCTTTCAAGAGTTTCACCTATAGGCACTTAGATATGACTTTTTCTGTTGCTTTATCAGGGTTTTTTTTAACTTTTTATAGCCTTGCTATGACTAAGTTTTTATCTTTTTTATGTTTATTTTCTTAATAAAAGTTCCATAAATCATTTTACAGAATCTACATTTCAACTTTTTCTAATTGTCAGTTTAAGAAATTAAGAGGTTGTAACAGCACGTCTTTTTTTGTAAATTGTTTACAGGACTAAAAAGAGAAAAATAATTTTTTTCATGTTAGAAATATTCGGATGCCTTTAAGAGCTTGAGGCAAAACATGCAAAATTAAAGCTTAAATGCAACATCATTCATATTACCTTAGCATGATGAAATTCGAGTTTGCAATTATCTGAATTTGTACTATCAAAAGAATCGAAAAGCATTCAACCAAACTTTGATAAATGAAACAAAACCTTTGTTCTGGTAGATGCACAATTGTTAAAATAGGCTACAAAATTCTCAAATTATGTTGAGATCGAACAATGTACAAAATAATTTTGTAAATTTCTATGGTTAGACAGTTTTCATCTTTCAAACTTGCCTAACTCAGTCCACTCAGCCACAAAAAAAGATCTACTTTCAGTCCTCATTTGCTAAGTTCACATAATGTTATCTATGTAGAAAAAGCCATTTTTAACTGCAGTTTCAGACCTATTTTTCTTTCCGGTATTTATGTTCTTGGAAAATGCAGCTAAATTGGTGGAGTAAGTACTTTTAATGGGCTGTTCATATCCATGCTTTTAGGCAATGGCTGAACATTCAGCCAACTCATAAACAAAGTTGTTATGCATCTGGATATGTCTCACTGGAGGTTTCAATTGTGTCATTAAACTTATTTTATACTAATTTTACATCATATGATTAAATTTACAGACCCAGTTCCATTAATGTTGAGACCATGTTCAATATGTAAATCAAAACAGATTGCAAAGATCTGCAAATCTCACACGTCAACATTTCATTAACAATAAAAACCAAAAAACAGATTAAATGTTGACATTTAAACATTTCATGAAAAATATCACCTCAACTTTAATTTGATCTTGACAATAAAGACTTTAGGATACTGGTAAAGACGACTCAATGAGATATTAAGTTATTTGGCAACAGGTAAAACGCGATTAACTTTAACTTAACTTTAAAAAAAGGAATCTTACAAATATAGTTTTAGATTATTACCTCATAAACCTATGGATATTCCTTCACCTACATCCCCTAATGTGTATTCATGTGTATTCCAACATCAAGCATGCGTACAGAGCTGTACCCCTTCCCCACCTGGGCCAGTCAGACCACCTCTCCCTGCTCCTAACTCCAGCATACACCCCTCTCAGTCGACAAACAAAGCCCACAAAGAAGACCATCACCACCTGGCCTGAGGACGCCCTCCCCCGACTACAGGACTGCTTCGAAAATACACAGTGGGAAGCCTTCTATCACGAAGACCTGGAAATATTCACAGATGCAGTACTGTCCTACATCAAGTACTGTATTGGGAATGTCACTGTTGAAAAGAGGATCTGGGTGTTCCCAAACCAGAAACCCTGGATGACGCGCCAGGTCCGTATGCTCCTCCGGGCCCGTGACTCAGCCTTCAGGTCAGGCGACAGAGCATTGTACAGCGCCGCTCGTGCCAACCTGAAGAGAGGCATTAGGACTGCCAAAGGTGAATATAAGAGGAGGATAGAGGAACATCTAAACAATCCAAGGCAAGTGTGGCGGGGCATACAGACCATCACCAACTACAAAGGCTGTGCTGTGACACCCGGGAACTTGGATGCGGGACTTGCAGAGGAGCTGAACAGCTTCTATGCCCGCTTTGAGTCTCACACACAGCATCCAACCTCATCACTCCAACAACCACCACAACTTCAACCAGCCCCCCAGCACACCTCCTCCCCCCCACTTACTCTTAAGGCACAGGACGTGTGGCGGGTGCTCTGTGCAGTGAACCCCAGGAAGGCTGCAGGTCCAGATGGAGTACCTGGGAAGGTGCTCAAGGCATGTGCTTGGCAGTTATCACAGGTCTTCACAGACATATTCAACATATCTCTGCAACAAGCTGTCATCCCACCCTGCTTGAAGTCTGCTATAATCATCCCGATCCCTAAAAAGTCACCCACGACCAGCCTCAATGACTTCTGCCCCATTGCACTCACTCCAGTCATCACCAAATGCCTAGAGAAACTGGTTTTGAGACACATAAAAGCCTGTCTCCCCCCCCACCCTGGATCAGCACCAGTTTGCATACCGGACTAACAGATCCACCGAAGACGCCATAGCCATCGCTCTCCACTCAGCGCTGAGTCACCTGGAGCAACGGGAGAGCTACGTCAGGATGCTTTTCATTGACTTTAGCTCAGCTTTTAATACAATAATACTGGACAATCTGATCCCTAAGCTAACCGACCTGGGGGTCCCACCACCCACCTGCTCCTGGATAAAGAACTTTTTGGTCAACCGACCCCAGCAGGTGAAACTGGGTCATCACCTCTCTTCTTCCCGCACTCTCAGCACTGGCTCTCCACAGGGCTGCGTGCTGAGCCCATTACTCTACTCTCTCTACACATCCGACTGCAGTCCCGCCCACCCAGAGAACATCATCATCAAGTTCGCTGATGACACAACGGTGGTGGGGCTGATTACAGGGGAAAACGAGGCGGCCTACAGAGATGAGGTCCTGAAACTTGGCGAGTGGTGTGCATCAAACAACCTGGCACTAAACATCAACAACACTAAGGAACTCATCCTGGACTTCAGACAGAAGAAAGCCGCCCCTGCCCCCCTGTACATCAACGGTGGATGTGTAGAACGAGTGGAGTCCTTCAAATTCCTTGGCATCCACATCTCTGCAGACCTCTCCTGGTCAGCCAACACCACAGCTCTGGTCATGAAGGCCCAGCAGCGGCTACACTTCCTGAGGGTGCTCAGGAAGGAACAACTAAAACCTCAGCTGCTGGTGACCTTCTACCGCTCCACCATCGAGAGCCTGCTGACCTATGCTGTGACAGTGTGGCACTCCAGCTGCACGGAGGCTGATAGGAAACGACTGCAGAGAGTGACAAACACTGCAGAAAAAATTATCGGCTGCCCTCTGCCCTCTTTGACTGCCATCTACAACTCCCGTTGTCTCAGCAGGGCCAGAAAAATCCTGAGGGACACCACCCACCCCGGCTTCCATTTCTTCAACCTGTTGCCCTCAGGCAGGCGCTTCAGGTCAATACGGACCAAAACAAACAGACTCAGGGATAGCTTCTTCCCCAAAGCTGTCACCTTACTAAATCAACATCTAGTACTCCAGTTGTACTAATGTATTGTATATGTATGTATGTGTTATTTATGTGTCCACTTTACGGAGCTGCTCTCCAAATCTCATTGTACTGTGTACAATGACAATAAAGGCTTTCAATTTCAATTTCAATTTCAATAAATGATTATTTCAAAGAATCTTGAGATATCTCAGAACACAATGAACATGACCCATGAACATGAGAACTATACTGACTGCCTTTGATCCTCAGGTCCTCATAAGGCACTGCAGGAAAAAAAATTCTGATTCTGTCATTGAAATTAATTCATGGGTGCAAAAACACTTGAACAAAACATTGTGTGGTTGCACAGTTCACTGAGCCGTCCATAAATGTAGTTTAAAGCTCTTGAGTGTAAAGGAGGAGCCATAACCTTTATCAGACTGCTGACTGAACCCTTTCCCTGTCATGCAAATGAATGGACGACCCTTGCCCCATTCTTCTTAGTGTAATCGATGTTGAGAACTCAAGGACAGTCCCACTGCTCTGCTCATTTTCTAAAAGCAAGTTCCACTCTTCCCCACAGACACCAAGATCTCAGCCTTTATTATCGTACTTGTCTGCTATATTTCTTGTTTAGTCTGTTGTTTAAGTAAATTTCTAGGTGTGTAGTCCAATGCAGTAGTCAGGACTTTCTCCTGAATCAGACTGAGCCTTTGAGGTGTGGTATGCACTCCCTCAGAAGAAAGAGGCGTTTACCATACCTGCAGTCTTCTTGTCAATCCATCTCTTCTGCTGCCTCTTTACATTACATTTCGAGACAGATAGGCTGGCGTGAGGGAGAGAAAGTGAATGCTGAGCATCATGTAACTTCTTGAAGAGCATAATAACCGTATTTGCTTTGTCCAGACTTCCATCAATCTGATCCTTTTTCACTTTAAACCAAATGGGTGTTTTCATCCTTGACCACGTATTGTTCTCCTGGTGTTTGTTTTCTAGATTTCCATTTTTTTTATATACACTTCCTTGATATTTCTTGTTTTCTATTCCAACTCTTACTTGAAACCTTTTCATCCTTGTTCAGTTTCATTTACAGGTCACTGGTGATCCTGGTTTTGCTTTTGGAAAAGCATTTTCTCCACACAGAAATGACTATATTCTTCAACACTAACAGCATCCTCTTGGATGTTATTCAGCTTCTTGAGAATACTTCCTCAAAGTCCTCATTATCACAGATGAACATTGTGTGTGTAGGTTGAGGAGTCGGCCAGGTTGTGGTCTGATCTGACTTTTGATAATATTTGTTTTTACTTTATGCTACTAACATATACTGATTTTCCTGCAATTTAAATTTTTGTTGACATCCTAATAGTGGCCATGAAATTTGTTTTATACAGATTAACATTACTGTGTCTTCAAGGCAAAAAAGGAAAGTTCACTGCAGGTTTCGCTCTAAACAGTGTGTGTGTCTTTGTATATGATGTGTGTATTTGAGGGAACGAAATGCTACTTGCTTGCAAAGGAAGAAAAAACCCCCACAAAACTAAATAATCAAATGAAGACGCAGAAAACAAAAGACATTGACAGAGATTCTGGAAACCAACAAAAAAGAATGGAGTATTACGTTTGGTAACTTCATCTCCATGAGAACAACCTAAAACCAGGAGAGCACTGTATTAAAGAAGTTATTGATTATTGAAGGACTTTCATTCAGTAAGTTATTTTTCCTAATAATTTATTTTAACAATGTTTATTTCAGTTGCTGCATAGTAGAGGAATATGAGGTACTACCATAGCCCACCCAAAATTATATAAGGTTTTTGGAAGACTCTTATATCTCTTGTTATTTTATCATCATTAAAATCCATGCTTCTTAATCTCAGTCAAATTTCAAGACTATAGTTTTAACATCGTTGATAGAAATACAGTGAACCCAAACACCTCTGATTTTGCCCTTGGGTAGTTTAGTTCATTATTTTTATTGTTATTAGTATAACATTTGCGTGGACGGATCAGTATTTGTTGAGTTTATTTATCTTGATAGGTCTTTAGAGTGAACTACGTGTGTGTAGTGGTGCCATATTCTAATCCTTTTTTCTATGACCATATATCAGCTGATGAAAATAAACATAAAAAAATACCACATTCTTAAAGATTAGGGAGTCTCAGCCTTTCTCCAAAAGTGTTCTGAAACTCCTTTAACATCACTAACATCAGTAAGCAAAATCCTTGCCCTGGAGCATTAGTTAATTTCTCCTAAAATTATAAAAGTGTAATAAAAGGAAATAGTCTGAATTTCTGTGTGTGTGCTGGCGCTCAGATATCTTATACACCTATGAGACATTACATTAGACTGATTCAAACAAATCTAATATACTTTATTGAAGCCATTTAAAGATTTAAAAATCCCCCTTAAAATGGTAAAGTTGACACTTTTTTGTCACACAAAATTCAGATTTAAAAAGAAAACTCTTGATGATGACATGAGGATGATATCAATTTAAATGAATTTGGTTGCAAATTTCGCACCTTAAAAATAAACATAACATAAGTAGTGTGTCATGTGGTGGGTCAAGTGTAGTACCCAGTCAGTCTAGTGTGTGCTGGAAGTGTGCATGACATTGCCACCTTGGACATGAGTGATGACTTTTACTTTACTTAATTGCAAGGTTTCCACAGAAAGCGTAAGATGTTTGACATCTGATTCATAGTATGAAATCACAAAATATAGATTGTGTAGAACACAATGCAGTGTGTAAATTTAGCATCAACTGATTGAACAATAAAAAGTTGTACTGAAAATATCAGTGGTAATTTTTCAATAATTTAAAGAATTCATAAACAGTGGGTTGAATCTTTATTTTTTTAATCTTTTTATGATACCACTGGACATTAAGAAAATAAGATGCAAATAATAGCTAAGGAACAAAGTGTGTGTGTGATTATTACCCTTTTCCTTCTTTATTGGTAGTGCAGGGGGTAAAGAAAACTGAATGAGAGTGACTCTAAGTGTGTATGTATTTGTTCACATAATTTGTCTTAAGATATATTTTTAATTCAAAATTGAAAATAGCAATGAATGTTGATTTTTTTTTTTTTGTGTTTGGAGGGGAGATAATTTTCCTTTATTAATCAAACACAACAGCATTTACCTGATCAGATACAGGCGTTGTGTAACGTCAGCATATCTAAGACAAACGTGAGTGATGCATGTCACAAACACCCACATGTCGAAATAATAATGTCTGTTTTGACTTCCATAGGTTGAAATAAGCCTTTATGATCATTCTACAAGATTAGATATATATTTATATGTTTCATATACTCACAATGAAACACACTCACCTGCAAAAATGATCAAACACACATTTGACAGTGTGTTGATGTGTGTTCACACTTAAATGTACCACATTATAAGAGCAATATATATTTCAAACTTACTTTTTAATTCATCTTACTGAATAGGAGGGAAAACAACTTTGTGTTTGCATGACTAAAAATGTTGTAATGTGTGGTGTTAAATTTATCTCAAAGACGATGCAAAAATTATGCACTTTTTTTAATACTTTCCTCATTTGATGTAAAAAAGAAAATACATTTGTGATTATCTAAATTTCTGTTCTTCCTGCAAAGAATGAGGATTACAGGTTAATGTTTAAATGCCTAATAGTCTGTATATATTTTTTTTATCGCTCAGTGTGGGTAAAATGAGGAAAATGTTTAATTTTTTTTTTTTTAAGTTTCTATGTTGCCTATCCCTGATGTAGACAAGCAGAATTCAGAATTGTATGTCTGTGAAATTGTTTGTTTGACCATAAAAACCTTTATAGTGATTTTTAAGATTTTGCTCTACAATTTGAGGTTTGGTGGAATTGTTTCTCTATTCAATTTTAAAATATAGCACAAGCTTCGAACAAAGGTTTTAACACACTTCTGAAAACAGATATTTGGTAGTGTATTATGAAGCTACCAATGAATGAAAACAGACACACACAAGCGAATATGTGCTTTTTAAATGTGTTATTTCTATCCTAAAGATAGAAAAAAACTGTTTGACACTGTCGGTCTCAACACTGGATGAGACGTACATGCTGTAATGTCTCTGTCACCTTTGTGGGACCTAGAGAATATGAAACTATAAGAACATCTGATGAAACGGGACTGCAGGTTTGTAATAAATTAAGTATCTAAGGCGTCACTGCTAACATTAATTGCTGGGACGGTGTATTGAGTCTGAGCTGATTGTCAGATATCTGCAAAGCCTTACATATGACTGACTGGACATATATTTGTTAAAGCAACTTTTAGTAGAGTTTCAAAAGGAAAGTTGTTCTGAGTGTTGTGACAATCACTTTGCAAATTTTTTGTGTTTTAGTTTAGGTCAAAATCTGTTTAAATGAGAATCTCTGTACTTAAAGTTTAACCCTGGGCTTCTGTTTGAACTTAAATCTTTGAGATACTATACAGCCAATTTGTTGTTACCACTCAATGAGCTGACTGTCAGGCTTGTGAGCTCTTCTGCTCCAAATTCACTGAATGATGCATATGTCCTTTGGCATCTTTACCACTGTTGTTTATCACATCCACATGTGTATTTTTTTCTTGTCTGCTTGTAGGATGTTATTTTTGTTTTTGTTTTTTTGCATAATTATAAAAACCTTTCTGAAGCAGTGCAATCCAACATAAAATGGCTGACAATACAGCTGAAGTACAGTGTCACACGGATGCTGAGATTAATTTCTTCACCTTGGTTTGCACTGAAAAGACATTGGCATGTAAAAAATTACTACAAATCTGACAATTCAAATTTGACGAAATTGACATTTTAGAAGGATTTATCTTAATACATCTTTACTTTGTTTTTTTTTTTCATGTTTTGTCTCTCTTTTTCTAAGGCAACATAAGATAATCTCCTTTGACAGATGTGATTCATTTTCATAGCATGGAGATGTCTAATAAATTTATCAGTAACTCACTGAACAACCACTATTTTGATTAGAACGGGAGAAGGAATTCTGTGCAAATGCAATCCATACAGACTCTGTCAAGCTCAGTCATCATGGCTTACACTATATAGTAAAATCTCTACATTTGTCAGTGAAAAAATGTTTACTGAAAAGATCACATTTGGTCTTGATACTGGGGAATAAGTGAACAAGTTGTTTATACCTGCTTGGATAGCTGCAGAAAGAGGTACAAGTATGCAGTGTAACGTTTAATGTATTTTTACTTCAATATGAAACACATAGATATACAAGCATCACAAATGATACAGGCCAATGTGATGGATTGAAAGTAGGCATCATATACAGACAGCAGTGCTTAGCCACAGGAGTTAGCAAAAGGAAATATTAGTGTGCAAAAAAGCAGTTTCAAGTCATCACATGACTGTGTTTTAAAATATATAAAGTAAGACTGACAGTAAGACCTAGGTTGCCTCTCATGTCTGTTCATGTTAACAGCCAAAATGATGATGAAGAATTAATTGTGAGCCGTCTGTCCTACTGCCCAGAAGGACTGAAAACAGCATGACACCCATTATTTGTGTCCCACCCCAAAAGTCTTGTCGCTGTTCTTGGTGCTCACACAATGTTTGTCCATTAATTACGGTCCCAATTTTTTTCACATCACTCTTAGTTATCTTTTACACCCCTTTTTATCTTTAGGTGTGTGTTCCTGATACAAAAAAAGACCACTGATAGTGTAAAAATACCAAGTCAACAGAGAGAAGTAAAAGTTGTTTAGCTATGCAGGGAAGAAGGGGGCCTAAAGGACGAGCAGACAACACCTTTAGAACCTGGAAAGTCAAGTTTGATGAGGACCCAGCTGTCCCCACCCATACCAGTGCCAGACTTCTGAGAAGGTTTGTGGGTGGGGTTTTCGAGAATGTAAGGTCAGTCCATTAGGTGCTTTAGCAGTCCAAAAAAAACAACTCTTTGCCTCTTTTTTTTTTAAAAGTTCGAATTAGAAAAATGTCTGAAGATGAAAAAAATAGACTGAGTAGTCTTGAAGATAAACAACCCAAAAACTTAGACAACATTATTTCATCTGTCCATAAAGGCTTCATTTACCAAGCTGTCTATCAGTTAGTGGGGCGGGGAAAAGACAGGTATCCTGCAACCACGATTTAAAGAGGTGGAGCAAAGCATGAAAGATAGGTCATGTTCCAACAAGCATTTACAAGCATTCTGAACAATAACCCAAGCACACAGTGTTGGTATTTTTTTAAGTTGAAATCACCCCACCCATCGAATTTTATAAAACCTGCAACCAAAGTTTTATGACAAATTATATATTAGCCAAAATGCTACTGGATCAGGTCATATTCTTATATTCCAATGATATGGTAAAGTTTAATAGCTTAAAAAATGTTTACACACATCCTTGAAAAAAAAAATTGAACATAGAGTCTGATGGCAATGAAAAGAGGACACTTTCACACACTTTTGTTTCTGCTGTTTAACTGACTTTGCATGACACACAAAGTGGTGGACTGGACACAGATACAGGTATAGAAACATTGTTTTACAGAAGTGATGAAATAACAAGTTAAGTGTTTAAGAAGGTGAGACTGATAGTATCATTGATGTGACTGTTCATTTTCAGAATGATATTTAAAAAATGGTTGAATCAAATATGCTGTCATTGGATCACAGACAGAGTACCTACACTAACGGGTTTGACACAATGTTTATTTATAGATATCAGACAATATAGGGGCTTCACACTAAACTAGTCTGTACGGCTACTTTTAAGACATCCAAATCATTCATTCATATCTGTATGTGTGTGTGTGTGCGAGAGACAGAGAGAGAGAGAGAGGTAACCCAAAAAAGGAGGTAGAGAACCGAACAAAAGTACTTCATTTGCACAATATTCAAAGAGTTATGCTGAATTTTTTTGTTTTCCTAAACCGACAGCAAGCGAGCACAAAAATACAGCAAAATGAACCTGTAACACAAGAAGAGGTGTTAAGAGCCCTTTAAATCAAATTAGCCAAGTATGTTTGTTTCACACTTATTTCATCTAAATGTATAGTGTCGGAACCACAATAATTTAAAATATATCTAGAAAATGTAATCAAATAGTTTATGCGTTCTTTTTCCCATTTGCCAGCTTTTTTGCCACAAAAGAACTTACGTATGTTTGTAAGAGAAACTGTGTGTTCTTGTTTGAGGGTACTCATGATTTTCTGAGACTAAATGTGTGTGTGTGTGGGTAAATAAAAAAAGTGTTATTGTTTGAGGCTACTCATGATTTTTAGGACGAATGCGTTCTTGATTTGCTGTTGTTTCTGTTGCGATTTTTAAATAGGGATCCTTTGATTGAGTATGGCTACATTTTAAAACATATTGAGCAGGATGCACACACAATCGCACACAAATGTTCCTTGAGTATGCAAATTAAGTCCCTTCAAACTCAAAGCATAAAAATATGGGACATTTTCTCCAAACACACTAATGCCAGTGTACAAACCCATACCAGAGTCTCACACACCTGTGAGGATTTAATGTGTGTGCTTGTATGCATGTTGTATTTTGAAGTGGTTCTTAATGGTTTGATTTTAATAGGAAATACAGACATGAACAAACACTAAATGAGAAATGTTTGTGCTTCTGTTTAAAATGTCATGAGTGTTCAAGTGCAGGTGTGTGTTTGTGTAATAACTCCTCACCACTAAGTACGTATGGAGGCATTGTGTGTGTCTGTTTACCAAAAATATTTGGTTTACGTAGTTTAAAATGAAGCTCTGACAATGTGGCTGCTGTCACATTACACAGGGCAGCTACACACTCAACAACATCCTATGAAGTTGGCCCAAACATAATGCAAATGTGTATGCTGTGTTTTAATTTTATTGCTGTTAAAAAGTTCATAGAAAAATAATCTTTGCTCTGATCTGATTTAAATGCTGCTAGAAATTCTGCAAATTACATTTTTTAGGTAATCAGTTTACCAAAAATACAAGAGAATAAATTGCAAACATAAGTAATTTGATTAAGATCAAAAAGTGAATCGTCTCTTAAATCTTAACCCGGCCACAATTTTCTGGTCTATCATGTATTTTGAATGATAAAAGTTTGAGGTGGTAGTATGTTACATATCTGAATTGTGGTCGAAAGGAAGAAGAATAATTATATAAAAACTGCTTCTACCTCAAGCAGCTTACACCAATGATAATTTCTTCGATGATTAGTCCTTCTTTGGGTGGGATCTCTAAAAGCCATAACTATGTACATTTCTTGTGTGTGTGTGTGTGTTTTATTAATATGCAATTAAACTCATCTGAGGGGTGTGCATAATAAAACATGGCTGTGAGAAGAAACAAGGCTGTGGGTATGTGGGAATTTCAAATGATTCAACGCAAAGGATGGTTTGTTGAGAGGGTGTGCTCAATCTGCATCGATTGTTTGGCACTGAATATTACTCACCTGGCAGATATTTTGTGGATGCAGCTGTCAGTTTTTGGAGGTCAGGCTGGAGATTCAGGGGCCGTCTTTTGTACTTTTATATCGTGAAACCGTGGGCAAATTTGGGGTCTATGTTACCGTGTGATTTGTGGCGAAGAAGCGTCTGTTGAAAAGTGATCCTGTAGCCTGAACCGAATCTGCTGTGCGTAAAGAGTGTAAATGGCGAGACTGTACATACACTGTGAGTAAATGACACGACCTTTACAAAGTGTCCTTTGTATGTCATTCTTAGTTGTGGAACACCCTTTGCAGGGAAGAATTCACTCTAAAGCTTTGCTCGTGGGAGCTCCCTGCGCTGTTCACTCTAAAACAGTGCTGAAATCACACGTTTCAGCGCCACACAGAAGATCGGCACATAAAGGGCGTAGGAAAATCAGAGGAAAATAAGACATGTTTATTAACAGAAATCATTGGCTAACTTCGTCAAAGTATGTAAAGAAACTAAAATCCGATTCACTAGTCCTACAAACATTATTGTACATCAAGTCAATTCTGCATGTCTATTGAATTCGCTTTCGAGTCAACGGAGAAAATACATATTTTTAACTCGACACACAAAGGTGGGCACAGTGGCCTTAAAACTGATACGTGGCTCTCTGCTGTCAAAGGGGACAGGTGGAGCAGAGTGTGTGTGAGTGTGTGTTAAAATTGGATTATAAAATATCTGATAAGACAAGAGAAATCTGGTATGTATAGGAGTGTAGGAGGGGGCAGAAACTTGAATGTAAAAGCTAGGGTGGTGTGCAAGTGTCTGACGGTCCATCGATACCAGGAGGCTTAAATAACCTTTCGTATACACAAAAAAAGTATTGAATTAGAAGGTTTGAAGATGTCTTATATTATTTACGAAGATAACACTGGTAGAAAATACAAAACAAAGAAACCGAAAAAAACAATTTGCTTAACTTTTAATGTTTCTTAAAAGTGAAAAAACCTTTATAAAACGCAACATTACGGCCAGGAAAAAACACATTGTAAATGCTTATAGTCTGAAGTCAAGATCATACACTCACACATAGATATGGAAGGATTTAAATTGTGTACAAATTAATTTTGTCTAATTTTGTTTACAGCTGCTGAGCTGCAATGAAACAATCGGAATGGGAAGGTGGAGTCTCAGCGACCACTCGGACTGCAAAGTGTGTGTGTGTGTGTTTGCTTCTAAGTTGACGCTCCTTATTTATTCTGTTACCTAATAATTAGATTTCGACTGACTACGTTGCACTATTAAAAAAATCAGCTGTTTTCAAACCTGATATCAAATGTTTTTGTTTATATTAAGCAAAACCTACAAACATACCTTATTTTAGAATTGTAATACGCCATAAAAAGTTTCCTGTTTACAAATCCCTGTAAATGTTTTCACTCTGTTGAGGCTTTTGTTCATTTTACTGTGTTCACGTAGTTGTGTCGCAGTGACTCAGAAACAGCAAATGCAGCTCATGCCATCTCCTCTGAAACTGTTACACAACTTGCAGCTCCTTCTTCGTAGTGTCACGTCGGCTTCGCTCTCCCCCACCTCACACTTGTATCAAATAATTAAAGCGGATGCCTGATGATTTTCAGCAAGTAAATGCATTTTCATACTCTTATTCCTCTGCTGTGTACACGACAGGGTCTGCTTTGTGCCACAGTGCCTTGGTGTACCACAATTTCATGTTTAGTTTGCCCCTGAGGAGTAGGAGCTGGAGAGCATGGCGGCATATCGAGTAGGCTGGAGACAAAAAAACCCAAAGCAAAAAAAAGAATACTGTGGCATTGAACCGTTCTGGGTCGGAGAGAGAAATAGAGAGTACACTCTGCAGAGTGCATCGTGACTGTTTTTTGTGGTGACACATCCTCTACTTGTCAACATGACTGTCTTGCCTGTGTGCATGGACATTTTTAAAACAGTTTAAATAAAACGATGGAAATGTACGAGTCTGTCTCAGTGTTTATGTAACACACGCACACACACATCGCATATCTTCCATCCTGTCCAATGTTTTGGATGGGGAACTTACTTCAACTGGATAATATCGCGAGAGTGGGAAATGGAGAGCTAAACTGGGGCTTGTAGTTTTCTTTTTGGGAAGCTGTTAATTAAATGTTGCTGCACAGGCCGGTGGGAGAGCTATTTCTGGCACAGTTTGGCTAACCAAACTAGTTTGGCACTATGATGCCTCAATATACCTGTTGTCACATATTTTTAGGGGTTATCAGTAGTGTGATGCAGAAAGAATACCTAAAATAGACGAATGACTCATGCCTAGCCAGGAGAAGGCTGACCTCATTGACTGACGTTATTTTAGCCAATGAACAGTCTACCGATGCTCTCCACTAGGTGGAACGACTCGCGCATTCCTCACCAATGGGAGCATCCCTTCATTCATGAAGTGGTATGGGCAGTTTTTTTCTCCTGTTAGTCAAAGCCGAGGTTTGGAAGGTTTCATAATTCTCACTGAAACCGTCAAACCTGTTCTGGCAAGAACCAATGAGGGGCCCCGGATGGGACCCTTCCTAATGCTATCCAATCGCTCATCACCCGGTATCCCTTTGTCCCTCCCCACTTCATACAGAAAATGGAATGAATGCAGAATGCTCTGCATTTGATTGACATTGAAATGCGCCTACTGGCTGAGTGGATCAGACGAGGTATGCCTGTTGCAGCCTGTGAGAGGCAGAGGTGGGCGGTGCACTTTAAATCAGGCTAGACAAGTGTTGGGGGAGTGTGTGTGATGCTACAACCTCCTTATAAAGGGACTCTCTCTCGCGTTGTGGCTTGGAAATTAGAGCATTGCCTAAAATTGAGGTATCCACATACACAATCTCAAACACGCCGAGTCACCGAGAACCGCTGCCATGAACCGGATGAACGTTGAGGAAATGATCCGCAGGGCCGAGACGCCTGTCTTCTGGGTCGGTGCCTTCACTGTGGCCTCCTTTTCGCTGTGGCTGCTCTACAAGCTGCTCTTGGGCATCAGGATCTGGGTCTTGGGAAATGGACGGCTGCTCTCCCCGGCGCTGGGCAAATGGGCAGGTGAGTTGGGTTTCAGCAATTTCCACGCCACTCACCCTACAAGGGGTGCCTCGTAGGTTGGGAGGTGGACTCGACATGCACACACCAAACGAGGTTATTGGGCTCAAAGTTAACTTTAGGCAATGGAGCTACATTGTGCTGCGTTTTTGTGATTTAACTGTAAAGGAGGTTGATGTTACGTAACAGGTGCAGGTAAGATGTTGAATGAATGACGAAATGTTGGTCTTTATAAGCTAAAGTGGTGACCCCCCCCCCCCAGTCAAACACAGCAACGTGTGCTGCCACTGCCAAGGGCTCCAATCAGCGTTTCACCCACATTTGGAGCGGCAGGGGTTGCCCCACATTGGTGAGCCAGGAGCCCAAATACGCAGGCAATGCGCACTTTTCAGAGAGCTGTTTTATGTGAGTGAGGTCTCAGCCCGACCACAACTGAATCACTGTAGCTCAGCCGCATGATGTAGGACAAATGCGTTTTGCTTATCCAAAACTGGATCCACATCTTGATAATTTTAAAGCTTTTCCATTTAAAGATTTTACACTGGAGTGTTCCAGTCAATCTGACACGTCTTTTCAGACTTTGTAGCTATATCTTTAATTCTATATACTTTCTCTTACTTCTATCGTCAGTATCTCTTTCACATTTTCCTCCCAAGTTTTGGTGGCCCAACATACAGTTTTGATAATGATAGGTTAGCATGTATTAGATTTGACTCCCATTTGCATTTTTCCTTTAACATGCATGGCCAAAAAGTGCTAATGTAGCGGCCATTCAAAAGTAGGCTGTTGATATTTGGTAGAGACTAGGCTCTCAGGATTTGCGATAACCGCCAGGGCTTGACCCACTTCCTTTGGTCTACTAGGAGAAGATTTCTGTTTCTGGAGATCCTGCTGCGCATTTTGTCTGGCTCTCTCCTTCGCATCGAATAGCCCGAAAAACAGATTATTAAATGCCTTTTTTGTTACAAAGGCTTTCCCCCCAATAAATTGTGACGCACTTCACTTTCAAATCGCCATTTATTTTAGGTATAACGAATATTTATTTGATGCCCCATGCGCCCATGGGGAGAATGAAATGCATAACGCAAATGTAGGGCGTCTTTAGGAATGACTAATGTACTTTTTCTTGTGATTCTGGTTGAATATGCGCAGGAATGCCAGTCCATTCCAGCGAGTTATGTGCTTGTTCATCGTCACACATTTGTCATGTCGAAATGGTGATCGCCAGCCCCCAGCAAATCGTCATACAGTACCACCCATTTACATGTGGGGGTCTTCTCTGTCTTCTGCACAACCAAATACGATTTTTTTTATCCATATGCACCAGCAGTCAGGTTTTGGTGCATCAATGACTCAGATGTGACGCGTCCAACGTAAAATCCTCTAAACGCATAGTTTGAGGGTGAATTTAGAATTTTTGTCTCAATTATCCGGTGTTAATTAAATCGATTACACAACTTCTCCATTCCACCACTTATGCTCTTTACGCACCCTTTTCGTAACATTAACTTGAGTGCCACTCCCTGAAACCAGTCGTTGGCACCGGTCTGACAAGTCTGACGTCTGTTCTTAACCTCAGCGGTTGGACGATGGCAGGGACGTGAACGCATGAGAAAGCTTTGTGTTGTGGGGGATGCAGATCTCCTCCGCAGGTTCAACCAGATGAGCTGGTGGAACCAGTTAAGGAGGGGAACAGAGCAGATTTTTACTTTGAAAAAAAAAAAAAATCTCTCTTTAAAGCTCACTGGTCTTGACTTTCCACCCACCTTTAGAGGTGCATTTTGCAACAAGTTCTGCAACTTTTTGTGGCCGTCATTTTCCGTTATTTTAAAGAGTGTGAATTTTAAGATAGTCATCTGACCGAACTTTTTCTTTTTGTATCTAACTATATCTCTATCTCTGACGAATTCCCAATCAAAGCGATATTAAATGGCTTTACTTTAAGCTAAGACTGCTTTCTTTATGAGAAAATGACATCGCGTCTTGTCTGGAGCACCTATGTAAGGGGACAAACTATAGTCACACCGGTATGAGCATGGGCCTTACAGCGTTTTTATCCGGGAATAGATGAGATCTTCACAAATTGAATTAGAATTAGTAAGCAAGTAATTTTCCAGGTGTGTGGTTGATGGAAAAGTTTTGGTTTTGGTTAGGATATCTCAGGAGTTCCACCGATTGCTCCTCTATTCAGGGGCTGGTACTCCTGGTGGCAGAGCGGGGGCACTGCGGCTTTAGTCAAAACGGCTTCCCCCAGCCACCGCTGCTTTGCCGGCACGCTCCCCCTCCCCAGTCAGCGTAGCCATATCCTGCCAGCTCAGACACTGTCTGCAGCTCAGTTTTCCCACTTTTTATCTAATCTATTTTTCACTGTCCTGTCCAAAGAAGTGGAAACTCTCCGAAGGAAATGTTGTTTTCCCCTGCCGAATTTGGGTCACTGTACCTGGAGTTTCAAGGTTGATGCCGTCGAAAGGACAAGTTGCCCTCACTGATTATATATCTGTATATGAAGGCTTTATAAGTACGTGTTTTTGCGATACTATGTCAAGATGTGATAGCTTTTTACCAGTAAGGCAATATTCCCCATCTCATCCTCTGATCCATTCTCCTCCAGTCTGAGTGCCCCAGCGTCTCATTATGTAAGAGTGCCTTTGTTCTGTTGCATGTTTGTAAAATCTCCATTACAGGGGAAATAATTTAGAGCAATGGGATTAAAAAAAATAGATCATTGTGTCTTCCCCAAAACATCTCTTCCCCACCCTCCCTATTGACAATAGTTTATTTAAGAAAATGGTCTGATTATATAGCTAGGCTACAACAATTCATAAGTACAATACATGAGCAACAAATTTGGGGTCAGCACATATCCAAGAATTTATAGTTGGATGAGACTGAAGGAATGACGCTCAAGTTAATCACCTTTAAGATGAGGGAACATTGGTGGTCCGTATTGGTGGTACTGTCACTCATAAGTCTCCTGTTTTGTTTTTTATGAATTGGCATTGAGGTTTCATTCTTGGTAGGGAAGATGCAGACATGTGAATGAAGTGTATCTCTGCACCTCAAATGAAGCAGGGTCTCCACTTCATCTTTGCGAATGTGCTTCCCCCTAGTGCCTTGTACGTGTGTGTGGGCAGAGAAAAAGAACATTTCTGCTCATGTGTTGAACATGCTCTATCGCATGTGCCAGTGCCAAGGATCCTGAGTAAAATAATGGGAGTAAAAATGCAAAGTGAGTAAAAATCCTATTTACATATAGATTACATTTTTGAAATCTTCACAGGCAATAAAACTTGTAGCTATTGTACAGCATTAAACTGATTATATTCCTGTATCCACTCGAGCTTTGGTCTTACTTGCCAACACCTTCTCATAGTATTTTGTCCCTGAGCTTATCCTCTAGGCAGTTTCTCATTTCCACAAATATGGGCTCATTTAAAAAAAAATTATCTGAAAAGATCTTTTAAAGATGTTTGAAATTAGCTGTGGTGATTGGTCATGTTACTTTTATGTCATTACATAGAATTTTCTGACCACCACACATTAAGAGGGAAACTCTTTATTCTCTTTGTTTTGTCAGTGTCACTGAAATGCATTCTTTTTAACCTTCTTGATAAGGGTATTTTCTCTTATTTTAAACTTGCAAATTTGAAATTGTTGCAAGTTTATGAGCATTTCACTTCAGAAATGTACCTTTGTTCTGACATAGGCTTCTTCAGTTAGACTTGTTTAGCTTGAACAATAAAGGTGAGGGCATCAAGTGCAGTTATGAGGTAGCTGATTAGTCATGCCGTTGAGCCTCCCAATACTGGATGACCTGCATATTTGGAATTGCTTGTTTATGTCTCTTTGTAAAGCAATGCCACACAACATGCCAGATTTTTTTTTCTTTTTTCAGTCATGTGATTTCAGGATGTTAGTCTTTCTAGGGTGATCTGTCGCAGAGGAATGAATTGTGTGGAAATTGAATAAAATAACCATTGCGATATTAATGATGAAATGTCACCCGACACACATTGGAATACCCAGGTGTAGAAAATTGTAAAACTAATCTATGTATAGCAACTTTTCCCCCCCTTTTTTTATGGAGGTAGGGTCATTCGCATCTTTACTGTTAGGGAAAAATGTGGAGCCTAACATTCTGTACAGTCATTTGGATCCAACATGAATAGGCAGAAAAAATGACCTGTGCCCAACTAACTTATTCTTTAGCAGTTCATGTTTTTTTGTTTTTTAACTTTTTTTTTTTCTACCCTTCCTCGTTTTCGTCTTTTTGTTTTTTTTGGCATCAACAATATGACTTAATACTCTTCTATTTACAGCACTATATGTTTGAATGTGTAAGTTGGCAAATGGAGTATATCTATTCTGGGGATGTCTTAATGTTTTTCTGCATACACGTGTCCTTCCATCCATTCCCTTTCTTTTTTGAGGTTGGAGGGGCTGCTCATTGATAGGAGAGCTACGGATGAGACCGATTACATAACGTTGAAGAGAGTGGGGGTATACAGGAACTGCAGTCTCTCTTCACTGAGAATCTTAATTGGGAGCTTGGTGAAAATGTTGGCACTAATTTCTTTATCATAAGTGCTGATTCTCAAACATGTTTTGTTCTTTTTTTTAAATTCATTTTTAAATTGGCTCTGCATTACTCCAAATTCTTGTTTGTGCTGTTCCTTTTCCACTGCTCATCATCAAATCAGGTGCCTTTTTTAATTTGCCATCAGGGTTTTGGGTGGATGTGTAGGGATTTGTTAGCATCATGGCAGTGATAGCAGGGAATCTTGTTTGTATTCAGGTGTTGCAGCGGGCAGGCAGCTCCCAGACGAGGCAGTGCAGGAGCTGCTATTTTTACTCCTGCTGCTTTTTTTAGACCCTTAGAATAGTGAGCAGGCAGCAGCAGGGGCTGCTCCACTGCTAAGGGAAGGAGGGAGACAAAAACGTCAAGGGGGATGTCAATGCCTCTGATTGTGTTGTGCAGCATGAGGCTGAGCTACAGTGCAAATGTGCCCGCGTCAGGATGCGTCAAAGACACAATAAGACAAGTTTCTCAAAGGTGTGTGCCATGGGAGAGAACAGCGTTCAGAGCCGTTATGATAGGAATAAATGAGAGCCTGCAGGGTGCACACACAGATGCAGGCATTTGCACTGCTTTCCATTGTCCCATCAACACACTTTTACCGTGATGTAGGAGCTTGTATCAATCAGGTGCTTTCTTTTGTATCCCTTCTTTATAGTTTTTCACTGATGTAGCCCACTGCTCACGAGGGCAGTTATGCCCTTGCTGTAGTATGTGAGGTGGACTGAACTTAACATGTTTATTGTCTTTATTTACATTTTGTTTTGGACATTGCTCAAAAGGTACATTTCTTTTACATCTGAACCTTTTTTTTCCTAATTTCTCAAGCCTGAAAGCGCAAGATCTCACATGATGGGTCCCTATTATGGGCACATCTTTGACAATACTTTTTGAGGAAATGGTACCATTATGTAACGGGTAGGATGAGTGCATCCATTCATAAGTACAGCACAAGGACTTTGGGTGCTGTCTAGCCCACTGCACAGTGTTAAAAAGAAAAAATGCAAGTGTCCTTGGGAGAAATAAGGAGCAGGATGAATTAAAGTCATCTCCAAACATTCAAATTACCTTAAAAAATCAAATGCTTTCTTTCTTTTTTTTCTATTTTTTTTTTTTTTTTTTTCAAAGTCCATTATGAGTAAATGTATGAATCCAGGTTGGTTTTCCTTTTTTCCCATTTAAACATGTGATCTTGTGTCCACATAAACTTTGGTTTTACTCTCCATTCAACCTGCAAACTTAGTAAGGCAATAATGCCTTTTCACAATACCTTGTGCCTGAGCTCATACTCCGCACATTTAATTTGTATGAAAATATGTGATGGGGAAAAAATAGTCGTGGTTTTAGGTCATCAAGTTACCACCACAAATGTCACAAAAACACGATAAGAGGAAAACTCACTTTTCCATTTGTGCCTTGTCACTTTCACTTATCATTGTTTGTTCTTTTTAACCTTAATGATAATATTTGTCTTCTGTTAAACTCTATTTTTCAGTTTTGTAAAGTTCAAAGTGACATTCAATTTGCTATCAGTAGTCTGATACTAGGAATTTATCACTAAATATGTGATAAAAGAAGCACATCGGTATGACAAACTGCAAGGTCATGTTTGCTTTGTTTAAATCCTTTTTCTTGATTCTTGATTAATTTCAATCTTCATATTTAAACTTGCAAGTCCTTTATTATATCACCTCAGCTGTCACAAGATTTAGCCTAATCTTTGGCGACATCCATGTTGTTGCTCCTACAGATGGATGACCATTTTGATCATGTTGTTCTTGCTGCTTAGAATGTGAGGGATTTTTTTTAACACATTCCTTTTGAAGACATTTCTGGTTTTGAAAATATTTCTGCACTGCCTGAATAAGTCTTTTCCAAGAGTCAAAAACCTTTGAAAGAATGGAGAAGAAAATCTGCAGTTGCCCTTGTTCAAAAAACCTGGGTGACGGTCAATCTACACCAGCAAATTTCTGCTTAAGTTGAAAGTATGTGTCCACACAGACAAAACTGGAACATTATCTATCCCTAACTAAAGTGGCACACACCTGCATGGGTGCGTTTCTCCATTTCAAATGCATCTTTGCAGGAGGAGCCTGACCTTCAAGTTCAAAAGGTAATTCCTTACATGCAGATAATGCTCATGAAGTGATGCATTCTTGCACTACTGTACCCTAAAGTTTCAAAAGCTATACGTGCATTTTGGTGCATTCCTTTGGCATTCCAATTTGCAGGTGCACTTTTTGTGCTCCTGAGCCTCGGTCATGCTAGCAAAGGACGTGCATCTCAAAAGAATTTTGTAGTTTCATAGGAGAGGAATGTGGTTGATCCACTGAAGTGTCATTTTGTTCCTTGAAGGTATCCATTATTAAGAATCATGCAAGGTACCCTCTACCAGTCAGTGTTTTAATCTTGTGTTTAAACAATCCATTTAAACTTCTACACTCCAAATGTGATATTTATAATCCTATGTGGATGCTGTAGTTCATAAAGGGAATGAGCCTTGTAAGCCTCATGTTGATGGGGGATTGTCTCCACCCCAGCCATTTTGCTTTGCAGCAATTCTATCCTCTCCCTGCCTCTTTTTTCTCCCTCACCTTCATCTGCAGCGAAAACTGGATTTAGTACAGCCTGTGCCCATTGAGGCTTTTCTGCCAAAGCATTTCATTCTTCAGAAAGGGTGGTTTTAAAAATAACTAGGGATTTGGTTATTTTTCACTTTTGACTATGTGCGATTGGCTCTCCTCATTTACTCACTGGTTCTTTCCCCCTCTTTTCCTACACGACAATCACCATTCTTTCATTCTACTTCACTCTTTTTATCCTCTTGCTTGGCTCCGTTTCTATTTTTAGCCACCCCAGGATCCTCCCCACCCCACTTCACCCTCCTCCTGCACCATGTTCGTCATCATCCCCTCCTTTCTGAATCCCCTATCATCTTTTTTTTCTTTTCCCTAGCTCTTTGCCAGAGAATGTCCTTTACCTCTATTAATCTTTTATTAAGCCTTGCTCATATATTCATGATTCACAACTCGCTATGTGTATGCGCATGTTCATCAGTACTTCCAGTCCTCTGACCATGACTGTACCCTTTTGTATGTCTTATGTTCATTCCTCAACCTTTCCTTGTGTTTTGACCATTCTTCTTTCAATCTACCCTTTCTCCTCACTATCAGTCAAGCAGGGCCTGAAGTTGATGGGCAGTGAGGGTTTTGAATAATGGCCCTACCTTAGTTGACAAGGGGACAGAACTCTAAAAATGTGAAGATCGTTGGCTTCCCCATCAGCTTACTCAGTTCCCTTATGTTTAGGCTTTTTCATCTTCTGCACTTTTGTACATCTTTTCACAGTTTTTTTCAAACCATTCTACAACTCGCTTCCCTGCCAGCATTTTCTGTCCTAAACTAGACTACAAGTTCACCCTTCGCTGTTAGATTTGTCTGTACAGAACCAACTCACAGGTGGCTGTGGTGGCTTCTAATTTTTGGTTGGTACTGTAAGCTTTGTGAATAATTTGTTCTCTGTATTTAATGCGAAATGTATTGTTTTTGCAGTTCTTTTTTTCCTTTTGAGTAATGGTACTGTTTACTATATCTTCTTGGCTTGTTTATCTGCTCTACATCCAAATGCAACACCTTTTTGTGAATTTTTACTATATTTGGATTGAAAAAAGAAGGCAAAAGGAAGATAAAAAGTAATGGAGCTTTATTGCTTAAGGTATTCTTCTGACAGATTTGCTTTTATGGCGCTGTTTAATCCATGACTTAAGTTTGTCTTAACTCAAAGTTGAACAACACTGACAGTTGCAAGTAGCCTGAAAATATATGAATATACCATAGAAATTCGACCAAACATCTGATTTACGAGTATGGAGAACTTTAGCCAGAATAATTCACTCCAGTTATTGGCAGTCATGGCATGCCTGACGATATGTAACAAAAGTTACTATAGGTTTCAGACAGGGATTTTAATAAAAACATTCTTAGTTACTGTGGTGGATTTTTTTCTTTTTAAACAAGCGCCCTAGTCCATGTCTTAGTAAGCAACAGATAATGATCCCTTTTATGCCATAAATTTAGCACAAATCTAGCACAAAGTAAGTGTTGTTCATACAATGCACAAATCTGCCCTGGAGGGGGAAAAAAAAGTAATGCTACATTCTATAGACCTCCCTCAGCAGAGAGCAGGGGAGCTGTGAAACCTATGACCCACACTATCCTGATGGTGAGATTTTGGCAACAGAAACATCCCCAGATGTTGATGTCTGGCATCCCTCCTACAATACAGACTGACCCAGTGGGCAGTGACTGAGCCAACAGATTTTACTTCTGAGAAACCTAAGAATAATGTAGCAAAATTACTAATAAAAGTGAGCATGCAATTGGATCCTAATTTTTCCATCACAGAAGCATTCAGCTTAACAATGTTCATCTGCCCATACACTGCTGTGAGTTTGAGTAGAACGTCTACCAACTTCTTTGTCTTTCTCTCCAGTTGTGACGGGTGCCACGGATGGAATTGGGAAATCGTATGCGGAGGAGGTGAGAATTACTTGAACCCATATTTAATTTTTTTTATTTGGGGCGAGGGGGGGGGATCTATGACTCATTCACACACAAGCACACACTCGCAGAACGTGTTTACACTTTGGCCACAGTAGAGGAGAGCTCTTAGAGGCCTGTCGGTGTCCAGAGGCCTCACAAACGCATGCAAACACAAACCAGCCACTAAGAGCACATACTATTAACAAGCCCATGTTAACTACAGGCTATCCCGTCTTGTTTTTTACCCATATCAGTGTGGTTTCAGTAGCTGTATAAGACTTTCTGTTCTAATCCTCTTTGGCTCATGCTATTTTATAACAGTGGGACTAGCTGCAAGATGTGCAACAGGGTTAAGTCAAGTTGATGTAGTTCTGATGTTAACCTTTTCTTTTACTTCTTTTTTTTTTTCAGTTGGCTCGTCGAGGATTTGCCATGATGTTGATCAGTCGCTCCCAAGAAAAGCTGGAAGATGTGGCCCGATCACTTGGTAAGTGTGTATGGAAATGCGTGTCACTTTCTAAGGTATAATGGAAACATATTGAGGTCAAAAGCACAGTGTGAAGGATGGTGAGAGCATGTTTGTGTGCACAGCCTCCCATATTGTTAGCAGATCAGCTTCCCAGAGCCTCTGGTTTTGAAGAGGTGTATATATGAGACACAGAGTTGTGTTTCACTAAAAGTTTACAAATCGTAGGAAAGAATTTAATGAGAAAACCCTTGTCAAGAGTGTGATTTACCATAGTTCTGTCCTTCATCTATTTCTTATAGCTACTTGTGCCTTTTTTATGCTACCAGAATTGTTGTTTGTAGGACTCAAGCAACCCTGAAACCTGGCTGTGTTTTTAGTTCCTGTCTTTTCTCATCAGGAACGAGTCTGATAAATTAAATTCCTGTACAAATCCTTGACTTTTGGCATATATTTGCGAGACGGAACAGGGTTTCCTCGTTCAAGTCTCTAACGTCTCTTTTTTTTTTTCTTTCCTTCAACTTCATCCTAGCAAATCTCCACATATTAGCTGCTATTGAATGGTGAGCATGGCCCTCCGCTCATCTGAAAATTATACCCCTATCCACAACTTACTCTTTCCATCTGTCTCTGATGATCCCACAGTGCAATTTCCCCTATCGTGCTTAAAGTCCATGAAGGGAGGCTGATGGGTAGTCATGAGCAGAGAGCAGTGTGCCAAACCCTGGTACTCTTGCCTCATGATTAGTCAGTGAAAACCACCTTCCTTAGCGTGCAACCTGGCAAATCATCCTGTCAGACCTGTAATTTCATTGTTGTGCATGGTTCCCTGTCTTTTCTGTGAAACTCTGTCATTTTTTTCTTTAATGTATCTATTGGCACATCCAAATTACTCTTCCAATTTGACAACCTTATATACTGGATTTATGCAGACTCCAATGACAACGCATCTTTTTTTCCCTGGTGTTACTTATTAGAATTACTGTTCAGACTCCCGTTGTATGGTGCACATGTCCCTTCATTTTCTCTACAATTTCAAGTCTGTATATGACAAACTGACACCACTGGTCTTTACTGAGATGCACGCCAGTATTATGACTCCCCCGGTCATCTATCTGATGAGGGAGTCTTTGGACAATACCTTCTAATTGCAGCAAGCATGTCAAACATGACCAAGTAGAAGACCACTAGGCTGGTTTGTTGGCACACAGTGCCCTCTTCAGTTGCAGTCTAACAATAACTAGTTTCATGTTGCTTTTCATTCAAATGGAATCCGGATTTTCTGGTATTCTGTTGTGGGACCAAGTACGTGGTTTTCTACACATGATATGACATGTAGCAGAATAAACACAGGTACAATTGACCTTAAATGTCTACAAGCCGCATTGTTTAATTGCTTTTGAATATTTCATTCTTTTTTTTTTTATGATTGCGTCATTAACAAACGCTTGCCCCACGACTTGCAGAGGAGCAGTATAACGTGGAAACTAAGACAATTGCTGTTGACTTTGGCAAGACGGACATCTACCCAAAGGTCGAAGCAGGATTGGCTGGTCTGGAAATTGGGGTTCTAGGTAAGAGCTCGCTGCTACCTTTTATTCCATAACTTATTAGCTTCATGTGATTTTATTGAGACTCTCTTTTGAGTACAACACAACCACATAGCAAACTTTTGACAACAAATTACTTTATTTAAATGTCAAAAATGTCTTTTGTGACTTTTGTGCCATACGCTTTCCAATTTATACTACACTTGGATGCCTATGATTTACTGCACAGTATAGTATTTCTGTTCAATTTATCAGACCTGTTTTATACTGCTACATAGCTGTGTTAGATTCTCTTTGTTACAGCACAGTCATTCCATCACTGAAGTGTGAAACTGATAGATTAACGCTCCTCACCAGTCTTCTCCTTTTTGAAGCATGTGTCAA
Source organism: Menidia menidia (assembly GCA_907169785.1). Taxonomy (NCBI): domain Eukaryota; kingdom Metazoa; phylum Chordata; class Actinopteri; order Atheriniformes; family Atherinopsidae; genus Menidia; species Menidia menidia. The sequence goes on along the minus strand of CAJRST010022223.1, from coordinate 3,703,763 downwards.
TTTTCTTTAAGTCAGTGTCAAATGTAGAGTGTAAAGAATTCAGAAAATGCCCGCCATCTGACACTAGCTGGAGATGTGCAGCATGTTTCCAGATTTGCTGACATTCCAGGTGTTGCCTGTAGGCATTTAGACTGGAGTTCACGGTGTACTTTTCAAATAAACATTTAGGAGGACTCTTTTTTCTTTTTTTATGACACCAGTTGTGCTCTTCTGTTTGTAAGGAGTGGCTGTGTATCTGGTCTGATTGCTTTTGCTTCCCCCTTGTGGTAGTTATTTTAGGATTGTTTGAGCTCACAAGCCCTTTTTTATGTGTTGTGAAAACAGTGGAGTAACAGCTTCTTTCTTCTTTTTTGTCCCCATTTTGTCTCATGCAGTTAACAATGTTGGAGTGTCCTACCCTTACCCAGAGTATTATCTCCATATTCCTGATTTGGAAAATGTAAGTAATTCTTATTTGGAGAATAACCTTTACTTACTGCTAGTTCTTGCAGCTAGTGGCTCAGAACAAAGCTTGGATTTTTATAGAATTACTTATGGATTGGTCTACATAAACATGAATGTTCATGGGTGGTGCTGACTGGTGCTTCTTCTGTTTCAGTTCATCACAAATATGATAAATGTCAACATGACCTCTGTGTGCCAGGTAGGTTTGTCAATCTGAAATGATTAGGCACAGATTCATCAAGACCCACCCAGACTGGTGACAGACACCTTCCCCTGGGTGTCACATCAACCCTACCCCCTCTTTTTTAAATGTTTTATTTTTATTATTTGGTACTCCTTTTTCTCCTTCTCATTCCTCTCTGTCTATCATGGTACCTGCAGTGTCTCAGCTGTTCCCAAAGCAACCATGGACTACACCAACTGTCTGTACTCACCACCCACGCAACTCTTTCACTCTGCTGGTCTCTGACTGTCTCCCCCTTGCTCTGCTACTTTTAGTCTTTTGGTGTCTCCTTGTTTTATTTTGTGTTCTGCCATTTTCTGTTTGTTTTTATAGATATAAACTGATCTCATTGTGTTGTCTTTTCTAGATGACCCGTCTTGTGTTGCCCAGAATGGCTGAGAGGTGAGTTAAATGCTTATCTTCTATGTTTTGAGACATGACTGCAGTCAGATATTATTAACTATGGACAGTGACCTAGAAATAAATAAAAGGCACCTCATAATTGAGCAAATAAGAGTGGAGGAGTATTGGGGGGGAAAATGCTGCATTTTAAAAGCGACTGTTTTTTGCGTCAGGAAGGGACAAGAAATCTTCACCAAGCCTTTTCCATCACTGCATCTCTTTCCCTCTCCTCCTTTGTACGCAATGCTGACAAGCTTTCAATTCGCACAAAGTGCTCTTCCAACCTGATTGGTTACCCTGCTCCCATGTGATATCTGCTGGCCAATAACAGTGTAGGCACATTTGGTGCCGTTTGAGGATGGAGCATTTCAACTACATCACTGCAGCAACAGGCTGCCATGGCAACGCACACAGGCACTACCACACTGTTTGAGTTTGTGTGTATGTATGTTAGCATGATGTCGTGTGTATTTGCGGTGTGTTAAATGTGTATAGAAACAGGAGGATGAAATCAATTTCAAGATGCATACATGCATTGTTTTGACTTCTGTTTATCAGGAAAGCCTTTTATGAAACTCTCAGATTATAATGCTCATGTTAAACACCTATGTGTATTTAGCAGATGCTTTTATTTAAAGCGACTTACAGTGCAGATACAGCATTACAGTTGGCATCAGCCTAACAGCAAGGTACATAGAAGGAAATCACTTGTCAGACTCTGTTATTGGTAACAGTGGTAACAGTATAGAGATAGAGCAAAGGTAGAAGCACAGAAATGGTAAAGGGGATGGGGAGGTATAGGGTAGGAGATCTTCTCAGAAGACCTTGGCCTACAAGAGTTTCTTGAAGATAGCCAGGGACGCCCCTTTTTTGCAACAAAAAATCCTCACCAAGCCATTACCGTCACTCTATCTCTAAATTCATGATTTGTTTTGTTTTTGTTTGTTTTCCTGTGGAATTAAATTAAATGTTGAAAATTGTTCACGTAAAGTGTTGTATTTGTTCAAATGATGAAACTAAACTACAATATTTTAATTATTTTGTTTTATTGTCCTCAGGTCCAAAGGTGTCATCCTCAATATCTCCTCTGCAAGTGGCATGTACCCTCTCCCTCTGCTTACACTCTATTCATCCACCAAGGTATCTCTTAAATCTGAGTTTTTAACTTAACACATCTGTTTTTTTTCTTTTACCAGATAATTACTGCATTATGTTAAGTTTGGCCATCTTAAATTGTTCTCTGTGCAGGCCTTCATGGATTTCTTCTCACGTGGCCTTCAGGAGGAGTACAGACGCCAGGGCATCATCATCCAGGTTAGCTTGGAGATTGTCTCCTTTCAAGGAATACCAAGATTTTCAGTGTCTCATTAGTTGTGATATAGATACATGATTCCTCCTTAAGTTCAGGTGACATCAAATTACTCTAGCCTGTTACCCAGATGATGTAGTTACCTTTTTAAGATGGAGTCTTTTTCGTCCTTTGTTCCTATCCACATCTACTGCACATTTGCACTATGAGGACTAAATAAAACCAGTTTTCAAATGGCGAAAATATATTGTTCCAAAGGAGACTTTATTTTTTCCAGCACTCATGGGCCATCTTGTGGCTTGAGTGAATATAGCAGTTTCAACTTAATTGTTTGTTTTCAACACTTTACAGCAAACTTAGTTTTTTGTTTGTTTGTTTTTTAAGCTTACCTTTTCATTTTCAAATTTTCCTCTGCAGAGTGTGCTGCCCTTCTTTGTGGCCACGAAAATGACTCGTATTAGGAAGCCAACACTTGATAAACCCACACCAGAGCGTTATGTTGCAGCTGAGCTCACAACTGTGGGTCTGCAGAACCAAACCAATGGCTACTTCCCTCATGCCGTCATGGTAAGAAATGGGGATATTTCTATTATATGCAGGAATGCAGAGAGTAAACTTGAAAATTACTCTCATTAATAAGAGGTCAAAACTAAAGATTTCCTTCTTTAGTAGACCTTAAGGCTTGACTAAATCTATTTTGATAGCTTTTGGAAAGATACATTGTAAAAAAAAAAACAGATTTTCCATTTTCATACAAAGATAAACTCTTGAAATAGTTGGAAATGTAAGATTTTTGTTTATTCTTAATTTTTTTTCATAACAGGGTTGGGTGACCACCAAGCTGGTGCCAAACAGCATTGTTATCTTCCTGGGAGCCACAATGAACCGCCTTCAGCGCACGGGATACCTGCAGAGGAGGAAGCTGCGGGAGCAGAAGAATGGAGCAAGTTTGAAAAGTGAATAGAAGGTCAACTATTGATGCTGGCAGGCCCATTGCAGTGTTTGGGAAAGATGGAAATGTGTATAATTCATCCTCTGAAGTCTGCCTAAGATGCAACCGATTTGTGCCTTTGATTAAATGTGCACATCAGAGCATGTTTTAACTTGTTTGAAACTGCATTTGTCTACCCTGACACTGGTCTTGGGAGAAATGGCCAAAGTAGTTAAGAAGTGATATCATAAAGTGCTAATATTACCAAAGGTCAGCAATATTTGTTGTTTGTTTGTTTGTTTTTGGTCAATGACACTGATGGTGGGAATAATAGTGACGTGTTTAACCCTGCTGTTGTAGGCAGTGGAAAACGGTGATGGGTATCTTGTCATTTTATGTAGAACTATTTATTGTATATTTGTATGAACACACGAGCCAGACCCAAACATTTTGAAACCATTTTGTTTACTAATCGGAGACCTTTAAAGATGGCAGTATCTGCATGTCACTATTTTTAATCATATTAGTTTACTTGTTTCTTTGGATAAACTTGCTGTCTTTTTTTCTTTCCTTTTTCCGGTATTGCATGTTTGTTTATTTAAATGTCACACTATGGTGGGTTAGTAGATGCATCAATTTATTACTTCGAAGCCAGTATTTTTTCATAGTGCTGCAGTGCATTCCTCATTACATTATATCTGCCAAATAGTTAGGTTCAGTGATGGGATATTTGATTTAACTTCTAGATACTGGATCTTGTCAACTGTTACTGGGAAGTACTTACCTGGGAATTACTGATTACGGATTTATTTTCTTTTAATTTGCCTAATGACAATGTCAACCTTGATATTTTTGTGTGTGTGTGTGCATGTATTTGTGTGTGTGTGTATATATACATATACGTATATGTGTATATATATGTGTGTGTATCTCCAATGATTTCTGTAGAATTTTTTTTCTTTTTTTTTAACATCAAAATTAGAAGGTTATAGTATCTGCTTTAGTTTCAGACTTGTTAAAATACAATTGATAAATATATTTTAAATATTAGATCATGGCAATGCTGATTTTTTTTTTTAACAGTCATCTCTCAAATCAATGCACCATATGATGTGCTCTGACCTGTGCCTTTGGAGAAGTAGTGTTTGTGAATGTTTTTCCTCTCTAATCTTTTATATTCTTGGAAGTTTCTTCATGTAAATGTAATATTTACAATTCTTTCGCTGATGGCAAATTATGTTTTCTACTGTTTGTTAATAAAAGTTTTGTCAAAATAAGAAGAATTTAGCTTTCTGTATACAAACACTACAAAGCACTTGGTATAGGCCTGTTATGGGCAAAAACTGGTTTAATGCTCTCCCAGAAGACAAGTAAAGCAGCAGGGCAACAATGTGCCAAATATTTTATTAATTTAGGGACTAAAAGATAAGTTCCTGATTTAATTTAATTGAAAGCTCCAGCTTAAGAAATGTAGTCCTCAAAGACCCGGAACTATGAAATTCATCCACCATATACTACACTGCAACCTTGTCAAGAAAAATAAAAGAAAAAAAATAATAGTTTTGGATGGACAATTATAAATAAAGTAAAAGATGTAGGAATAGATAACTTTATAATCAGTCCTGTGATTGTTATTCCGGCTATTCCATCATGGATCTTTGGGCAGGCTGAAGTTGATTTAAACTTATTAAAGAAAGGGAGACAGTTAGATAAAAAAGAGGTGGAATATAAAAAAAAGAATATTCAGAATATATACAAATTTATGGCAGGAACAGTGGGATAAAGGAAGGAATGCTAGATTTTATTATAGTATTCAGAAAAAGGTTGGAGAAGTAAGAAAATGTAGTAGAATTAAAAAAGAAGAAGATATTATATCTAGAATAAGATTAGTACACACAGGGTTAAATAGTAATCTTAAAATAATTAATAAACATAGCACGGGGTGTTGTGGTTGTGGGAAGCTGGAAACAGTCCAGCATGTTGTTTTTTTAATGTAATAAATATAATCAAGAAAGAGAGAGGTTATGTAGGGAGTTGGGTAGGAATAAAATAAAATTGGATATTGGGGATTTGTTTCAAATGTCGTCTGGGGATGTGGTTTTTTAAAGTAGAAGAAGAAGAAGACCCGGAACTATACTTTCAACCGCAGTACAGAGTCGGAGTTATCTTTATGCGGCACACTGACTGTGATACATTTGAGTTTATTAGGAGCTACCTATTATTATTTCGCTCCGTACTGACATTATAGGAACCTTTTCGGTAAGTTCGTTTATGGTTCAGCTTTTGTAGCATTGATGAATTCTCGTGTTCACAAAATGCTTAGTTTTCCATAGCTTTACGTTTTTGATTAACGCAACTGTCAGTCTGATTCGTGAGTTTACTAGCCAAAACAGTATTTCATTTTAGGTTGTCCAGGTTTCTTTGAGCAGACGTTATTAAAGCAAAATAAACTGCAATTTTTTATCGGTCGTATCCAAAAAGCATTTGACAGACTTGGGCACAATAGCTTCAACGAATTTCTTAAGATTGCGATTGTTAGTTCCTAACAGACTGGCCCACCTTCTGCTTACATTGATTATATGACGATTTTTTAGTTGACCAATGTAATGTAATGCAACAACATACATGTATACATACATAGCCAATCAACAAAAGACAAGGCCACTTTTTTGCCATCAACAAAGTAACCGTTAAACTGAACAAATTAAACCTGAGAAAAGTGAAGGAAAACTGGAAAGCTTATGCTTTTGTAAACCTACATTGTTCAAACTGTGTCCTCTACAGAAACAGACTCTTTTCTGCTGCACATTATTTTCTTATCTTATCGCTCTCCATCATCTTCAGAACATCTGACTGAATATCCATGAGCATAAAAGCCTCAAGAGAGGATCCCTGCCTTTTTAAAATTAATTTTACCGTGGAAAAGCTAATTTCACAAGCTACCTTTGTTACAGACGGAACAGAGAGCCCATGTATATATTGCCTCAAACAGCAGCAAAATGGACAATTTTTGCAAGATTAACAGTTTTTGTAAGTGATCTCCACTTCATCTTTAGCATCCTATGGTCCTTCTTTTGTTTCCTTGATTGCACAATACAGAAGTCTTTAACCTCTCCCACAGATGAGCTGACCCTGTATATTGGCAGTAGCGTCTTGCTCAGCTATTGTGAACTGTTCGTTTCAGTAGCCCAGACTTTTTGGGACGAGTTTCTCTGATTTCCACTCTTTATTTTCAGCTGAACTGGCTCTCATAACATTTTCTTGTGCTTGTTTCTAGTGTCATAGATCAGATGTGATGTCAGATAAGCGTCAACGTGCAAGAGTCCAGGGGTCCTGGGCAAAACAACTGCCAAAACACTCCTTTCCTCAAGGTATGCATATCTCTGATAAATGAATATCAATTCGAATGAATTGAAATAATTTAGATATTAACTCATTCAGTCTGGTTGCTTATCATTAATCAGTATCACCCATGTTGTTATACTAGAAGCATATTTGATCTAACCTTGTCTTGTGATATTTGTAGATTTCTCGACAAGTTCAGCTCCAAACATTAGTCAGCCCCAAAATGCTAACACAGCCCCTGGTTCTTGGGGATTTGGCAACCAGAAAACATCTACAACTTTTGAGTTTCATCAGCCCACCAAGGTAACGAGTATAACATTTAATTCTATATATATTCTATTTATTTCGTTCGTTCGTTCGTTCGTTCGTTCGTTCGTTCGTTCGTTCGTGTGTGTGTGGGTGTGTGGGTGTGTGGGTGTGTGTGTGTGTGTGTGTGTGTGTGTGTGTGTGTGTGTGTGC
>CAJRST010022223.1:3678438-3696250 GCA_907169785.1 Menidia menidia | reverse complement strand
TGTGTGTGTGTGTGTGTGTGTGTGTGTGTGTGTGTGTGTGTGTGTGTATCCTTTTTAAATACTTGTGTTTCGTGCATTGCAGCCTGTTAGAGATGTTCCAACAGAGAAAGTGATTGAGTAAGTTATACATTACAAAAACTTCTCTAGACATTCTCAGTAAAGATGTTTCATGTTTTAATATTTTATTGTAATCTGATTGTTTCATTTTGATCCTGACAGGCAGGCAGGCGATTATGAGATCAGCTATGGGCCATCTGGGGTCTCTCAGTAAGTCAAGCTCAGCAAAGAACATATCCTTTCAGAGGGAACTGTGGGTGATGAGTTGAATCGAATTAAAAGATGAGGTTTGAAATTGTTGTTATAGTGGAATGACAAAGGAGCAAACTAGCACGTTTCCTTAACATGAAACAGTTCTGTAGTTAAAGTGAAAATCCAGTAGATGGCAGCAACGGGTTCCATAAGAGAAAAGCCTGTTTTTAAAATGTTATTGCATTTAGTACAGCCATATTTGTTAGGTTTTATTTTTCATTACTTAACATTCATTTTCACAAAAAATAACCACATCAGCTAAATACATGTATATGCCAAACTAATCTGGATTTATCGAGATTGTTTCAAATTAGGTTATAAAAATTTGAACCACCACGGCCAAAACAAAGCACCACACAGCCTGTAAGATTAAATAAACTAAGACTTGATGCAGCTGTGAGTGTATGAATCGGTAAATGCAGCTTTTTGAAGAAGCCCTTGGAGTGGTAAACTAGCTTTAAAAATGTAATATAAGCACAGTTACAATTTTCATTTTATATATCCTTAACCTCTATAAAAGTAGAAGGTGCTCTGGACCTTTCAGGGGTTTGTTCAAAAGATTTGAAGAAGTGTAAACACCAGTAATGAATGGAGAGAAACAGTTGCTGTCCATCAATCTAGGAAGGTTTATATGGCCATTTCCAAGATATGTATTCCCCGTCCTTTTGCAGTGAGAAAGATCATTTATAAATGGAAACCTTCAAGAAAGCTGTTAATCAAATCCCAGCTATTTAAACCCAGCGTTGACATTACAAAAAGATACAGAATTTCTGTTTTCAAATGTCTGTGTGTTTCTGAATCGACAATTTATTTCTCATGCTTCTTCTTTTGACAACAAGATTTGAGCATCTACATTCTTCATTTGATTATAAAACACTTTGTCACGTACAGATTTACTTATTTGTAATGCTAATTGAAATGAAGTATGAAACTCAGATATTCCTTTCTTGCTTTTCTGAAGTGCCTAGTTTGATTTTGGGTTTTATCTCTTGTGATCCACCCAGACTGCGTCTGCTGCCTGGGTTTCTTCCCACAGACGAGGCTGACTGGATGTTCAGTAAGCTGCTATCAGAGCTCCCTTGGTCCCAGAAGGCAAATTACAGACAGGGTGGGCAAAATGGTCTAAACAATAAGCTTTGTGCAAAGGGCATTATGTAAATGTATTGTTTGTTAACCAAAAGCTGGGGAGTTTTCCTCACTGTAGCAGGTTCACTGTCATTGTACTAGTGCAGTTTTTTTTCACTCCAAAAGTCGATCTTTTCTTTACTTTTTCCCCCCCTTGTGTTAAAGGCAAAGCCACAGAAGATATTACATTTGGAAGCATTGTTGTGGTTTTGTACAGGTTTGTCCTGAGTTGTCCTTGCTATTTTGACAAATTGTTCAAATGCCTTCTGGAAGCTTTACACATTCCGCTTTGACATTTATAGGCTTTACCTTGCAAACTTTGGCGGTTGATTTAAAGAAAAGGAAAAATGGCACATTGAGCTCAGAGCTGATAGCTACAGTGAGCACATTTAGATGAAGCAACACTGTCTCAGATTTTGCCTTTTCTTTCATCTGGCTCTCATCCATCTCTTGTGCTATTCTGCGACTGCTGTCTTCGCAGATAAACAGCATGATGACAATTTCGAAACAATGCCCACGGAGACGGATTATTTATTACTTTGTTATTCATTTATCAGACTTTGGCAACAAAGTCACGTGACATTTGGGTGAAAGGCTGGGGAAGAGTTGGAAAGCAGACTTCAACATTTTTGTTGTTCAACATGGTTTATTCGATTTAGATTGCCCTTTTAAAGGAATGAATCCATTTTTCACTCACTATCTCAAAAGACCTCACTGAATTAAGGCTTTGCAAACCTTTTTCACATAAAATGTTTTTATCATGTATTTTATCAAGAGTTCAGCTTTTTATAGTTGAGAAATGACCGTATACATTTAGAAACATTAGCTCCACTGGCCCAGTTCAGCCCTATTTATAAGTGGCGGCTGATCAAACTGTTTGGTTTAGTTTCAGCCTGTTGTCACACCTTGTGGGCCAACCAAAATATTCTAATTGTTATGAAGTGGTTCTTAGAAGTAAAGTTTTTGCCACAGAAAGAGAGGGATACACCAAGACCCAATGAGTAACATGGACAGAAAGAAATTTAATTTAGATGTATCTGTTCGGGCGGCACGGTGGTGTGGTGGTTAGCACTGTCACCCCCCAGCAAGAAGGTTCTGGGTTTGAGTCCCAGGGGACCAAGGACCTTTCTGGGTGGAGTTTGCATGTTCTCCCTGTGTCTGCGTGGGTTCTTTCCGGGTTCTCCGGCTTCCTCCCACAGTCAAAAAACCTGCATGTTAGGTTGATTGGACATTCCAAATTGCCGTTAGGAGTGAATGTGAGTGTGTGTGGTTGTTTGTCCTTGTATGTCTTGTATGTGGCCCTGTGATGGACTGGCGGACTGTCCAGGGTGGACCCTGCCTCTCACCCGTTGACCACTGGGATAGGCTCCAGTTACCCCCCGCGACCCCATCAGGGAATAAGCGGTAATGATAATGGATGGATGGATGTTTCTGTTCGCTGCTGCTGGAAATAGACCATTAACGAAACTGGTTGGGTCTGTTTGTCCATACTAGAAAGAGACATTAGTTTTTTCAGACAAAAAAAATATGAGGAATGAAAATAAAATGGAATGAATGGACCTGTGTGGTAAGTATTTAAAAAAACACAGTTTTAGCCTCTATATGTATATTAATTAATTGATTCAAACACTTTGTTTCGCTCTGATAAAAAAACAAAATGTTTTTGTTAAATCTACAGGTTTTTTTTAAATCTAATTTTGTGTCTTTTTTTTGTTGGTGTGTGTCATTTGGTGCAGGTGAGGCATATGAAGAGCCCCGGCTGACCTGCTGGTACGGGGAGTTGCCGTACACATATGCTCGCTCCACTATGCCTGCCAATATGCAGGTTAGATGTTGGCATCATGACTCAAAAGAACATATTGTCACACAGCATCTTCTACACATTTATTCTACAGTGTGTTTTTTATTTTTTTCCTTTTTGTTATTTCTTTCTCTTTATGGGTATTTCGTCTTTTTAATTAATACATTTTTTTGTGTAGGTGTTATCGGATCATCTTTTTTTCAACATTTACATCTACATTTTATCTTCCATTCACATCCATCCACTTTACATTATTTTCTTAGTTAGTTTTCTTGTCTTTACTTGTTTTGTTTTATTTTGTTATAGTGGCATCCTTTGCTGGTAAGCCTTTGCAAAGCAGTGGAGCAAGTGAGCAGATGCACCTTCAACTCTTTACTGTGTAATTTATATCGTGACGGGCACGACAGTATCGGCTGGCACAGCGACGATGAGGCCTCCTTGGGTGCCAGACCAACCATTGCCTCTCTCAGTCTTGGTGACACCAGAGTGTTTAGCCTCCGAAAGCAGCCTCCTCCAGTGAGATAATGGCGGAGTGCCAAAACCTATTTACCTTGTTCAGAATAACTCAGTTATCTATTCCTAATTTAATCTAACCATACTGTAGCCTAGATAAACATGACAGCTGTTGATCATTTCCCTATTTTTTAACTTAGAAACAAACTACACATTTATTTTATGGATTTTTCTTGGAGGATATTATTGCGTAGTCCAGATATTTTTGTATGTAACTGTGATTTTGTGAAAGAATTGGCTTTTCTTACTGCATATTTAGGATGTTTGTATCTAAGTCAGACCAAGAAGCTGTGTTGTGTATTGTAAGTGTACAGCTTAACAAGTGTGTGTGCCTCGCTCGTTTATGTTGCACTAGGAGGACAATGGTGACTACACTTACGTGGAGCGGATTCGGGTTCCTCTGGGTCACGGGACGCTTCTTCTGATGGAAGGAGCCACGCAGGATGATTGGCAGGTGTGTTTCACCAGTGAATTAGCACAAAAAGCAAAGGACCGTGCATTAACAAATACTACCCTGTGTATAGATCAGCTGTAGGCAGATGCAGACATAACGTAAATATGCTGCTTTGTTCTGAGCTCATTTAAAAATCTTTCCCAAATGTTACATAGTTTGAATGTTTGCTCTCAGCTTTCAGCTCACAAACATGTCCATTTGTTAGTTTCCATCATGTGAATCGCATGGAAAAGACAGCACGTACCATACTTGAGAAATGATTTAAGGGCTTAAATCCGTAAAGACAAAATGTAGTTGTCTCTATGTCTTCCATAGAGGGTAAGAAATATTTTCTAATTATAAGCACTTCTGGGGTTTTTTTGCAAAGCCTCAGGTCTTAGGACTCTGTTTCCAAACAGCAATTTGCTTTAACCATTTCTTTGAGTCTGAATAACTTTAACATTTCTTTGAGTCTGAATAGCTTAATCAGCTCACCAACTCCAGCAAGAGAATACACCAGAAAATACAGCAATATATAATTTGTGTAACCGTTTCAAGCTTTGCATAACCTAAGGGTTCCAAGAACATAGACATTCTGACAGTTTACCATTTAAACATTCTGTGTCTCAAATTGTTGTAGTTTTTTTGTATCCTTTGGGAAATCAACCATATGCACACTTTGGAGGAAGTTCACAGCCATGAGCTGATCCCTCCTTTTGTAATATATGTTTGAGTCTAACTAACATAATTAGCCTTGCCCTTTAAAAAATATGGTTGGCCACTGACCAACTGGCAGAAATGGTGATGAACCCCAGAGAGAAGAAAATAGCTTCAGTTTGATTGGAGACAACCTGGGTGGAAATGGGATGGAATATTTGGAGTTAGTCATTTTAGTGTGAAGAAAAAAGGAATCCATTGGAAGGTAGACAAAAGCTTAAATTCAGGATAACCCGCTTTAACAAAAGGAGTACAAGATGATAAGAGAAGAACATAAAAAACTGCATGTTCTCAAAGTGAGTTTGACATAATTTTATCACATTCGAAAAGAACTATAGATTTTTACAACTTCAGAAGAATGCATATTTGAATTAGAGTTGTCAGTTCACCAGAAACAGGGATACATTTACCGGGGCCGCCAACCTCCTTCAAGTCCGCTATTTTCACTTTCTAAAATTTAATAAAATGTTTAAAATGATGGTCAAAAGGGAAGAGGAGTAAAGTAAGAGTGAAGTAAGAGAGAAGAGAAGAAACAGTCAAGGAGGTTCAACCTCGGAAAGAAAACAGGATAAGGTCACAGTTGTTTTATGGCGACACCTTCCCAAGTATCTCAACAAAGGTTTCATCTCTCCTAAGACATGATAGAAAATCACTCGAGCTAATAATCCTCCACCTGTTACAGGTTGGCCTAACAAAACCATCTGGCTCAGGCAGAGAGTTTTCAGAAGGGAGTGTGAAATATTTAATAGAAACTATTAGCAAAAACATTTAATTATTAGAAAATGGGTAAAAGATTTTTTCTTTCAAGAAACTTTTGTCTCCTTTTTTACCTGGTATGTTTTGGTTGTGTTTTTGAGGCATGAAGATGCAGAAATAAATACAGTCATACCTTTAAGGAAATTATTCCATTGTACAAAAAACAGAAGAATTTATTATTATTTTTTCTATTACATTCTCTCTCTGACCCTTTGTGTGCATGCAGGGATAAAATACCAAATGGAAAACTAATTTAAATGCTTTTGTCTGGGTAAACTACTAAAGCCTCTGTTTTATTACTTTTCTTTGTTAGAAAATGTAACTTTCATCAAGTGAAACGGTCAATTTAATTTCTACATTAGACCATATCGTGCGTTTTTATTTGTCTCAGTGTTATTTTACGTTGCTCATCTGTTGTTTTTTATTAGACTATGCCTTCCCTGTCTTGGTAAAGGATCAGCATGCACCTGTCTCTCCTCTCTAGCATCAGGTGGCGAAAGAGTACCATGACAGGGGTCCACGCATCAACTTGACCTTCAGAACTATCCACCCGGAGCCTGAGGGCCACAAGCCAGGCACCAAGATGCGATTCACAGCCAAACAGTCGTAGAATTGCCCACTAGTCAGGAGGGCAGAGGAGACTGCGTGGTGACGAAATGGGGAAACACTAATTAAAATGAAAAAAATGCTGAATCAGAACCAAGCTGGTCGATGAAGACAATGGGGCATGAAGAGAAGCCACACGATAACAATATCTGTCATATTGTACATCCGAGGAATTCTAGGTTTTTCAAATAAATAAGGCAGTACACCACTGTGCTTCCTCCCACTTTAAAAAAAACATGAATATTACGTTGATTGTAGTGTGTGGTTGTTGTATCTCTATGTGGCCCTGTGATGGACTGGCGGACAGTCCAGGGTGTACCTGCTGTATACTCCAGGATAGGCAGCCTCCAGTAACCCCCGATGGGAATAAGCGATACATTAAATGAATTAATAGGTCTGCAGTTTAAACACCAGATACCTCAGTCTTCTCAAAGAAGCTAAGCAGAAAAAATTATTTACACTGCAAACTTTGGATCATCTTGATGCTCTCACTGTCATCTTTGCTTTATTTATCCTGCACAGACGGCTGTTTACATCATATAATTTAAATAGATCTTCAACCCATCTCTTTTTTTTCTTAAATTTGAGGAATCCCATTGATTAGTGCAGCTTATTAAAGAGTTATTTATAAAACCCTGGAGTTTTCTGCACCCACTCACCAGTACAGAGAGAAACGTGGGCATTTAAACCTACCACTCATTGTTTCTTGCTTTGAATTGGAAAGATGTGATGCATCGACAACATACATGTTCTTATGGTGAACGTGGTCTCCATGAGTTGCCCTGATTTATTAGTTATTTCTTTAAATTTAAGTTATTTGAAGTTTTATGTTTTCAGTGAAAAAGTCATGTCTGTATCTTTAATACATTACACATAATTCCATAGCCTAAATAGTCTTTGGTCTTATTTATTAGTTTGGAAATGAGCACAGATGCCATAAAAAGACATGTTCAGTGACCACTTGAGTAGACTACAGAACTAAAGTAGATTTTTCTTTTTGAATAAAATGTGTTTATCCTTTCCTTTAAAGAGAGTGTTTTTTTAAAATGCATGAAGTTCAGCATTCGCACGAAGGCACCGAACTATAAGGATATCAGCAACACCTTTCCAGATGTGGTTCCGGAAAACTATAAAGGATTTATGAAGACCTTTTGTTGCAAAAAATTATTCCATCCTTTTCAGTTTTTAGGTGTGATAAAAACATTTAGGCTGGCTCAAGATAAGCTTCAATGGTAAGAATTTAAACTATTTTTTTTTTGGCTGAATAATATATAGATAATATTTTTTGTGTAAAAATTTAGATTTTAATCTAATTAAAATTTTCTTCAGAACATTCCCTTGCAGTGCATAATGTATGTGTGTTCTGCTAATAGTTTCCTTTTTTATTCGGGCATTAAGAATTCATTAATGAATGACTGAGGTCCTTGAGACAAGATTTAACAACTAGGCATGAATATGGTTGAATTAATACACCATGTAGTATTAACCTGTTCTAAATGACACGAAAAAAATACAGGTATCTTTCTCTTCATGCTGATATGGTGAGAAAATTCTCAATGGACTTTTTCACTTTCCTGCTCAATGACCACATGCTTAATTTCCAATGCAAAGAACCAATGCTTTAGTATTTTTATGTGGAGGGTAAGTAAATGCACCTGTGCGTGATCTGCAAATAATCATTCTATTCTTCCTTTAGGTGAGTTTGAAGCCTTTAAAAATTAGCCAGATATAATGTCTGAGAAACATCTATTTCTTCGGATTGGTAACAAGGACATTTTTTTTTTAGCAGGGTTGTCCTTGAAGGGGCGAATCTCCACCAGAGTTGAGCAGGTTCGAAAATAGCAGGATCTAGTAAGAAGTTTGTCGTGTAAATACAGTGAAATCTGAGTGTACTGTTTGCAAAATACAGCGAACAAAAAACAAATGTGCTCCGCATCCTCTGAGATTCCAGAAGTGATATTGGGATCACACAGAGGCACAGTTCAGATAATGTGGTTTCTTACCCCAAAAACGGGAAATTAAGAAAGGAAACCTCATCAATTTTGCAGAGTGGATGAGTTATTTTTTCTACTAGTGTGAAAGTAAATTGTAGAGAGTACCGTCTTTAATGGTGTAAAATCATATAAACTTAACTTTAGCCCTTTTCTTCATCACTTTCAAGCCAGGAGCCTTTTTGCACCTTACGGTCATGTGTAGCTCTGTTCACACATGTCTTTTATGCCATAACTGATGCCCTGAAGTTTGAAGTTGATCTGCCCCTGGTGTCCCCATGAGCAGCCAAGGGAGGTGAAGAGGGGATATGGTATTTGAGAAAAAGGAAGCACATGCAACTTGAGCTGTTGTCACGACCCTGGCTTGTTCTGAGGAAATACACTCTGATGACAGCCTGAGTCTGCCCTGTAAACTAAAAACAGCAGCAGCTAGACAAGAATACAGTTTTTTTTTCTTCTTTTACTCATATGTATGGAAACTAATACTAATGATTGGTTATTACTGGATGAATCCCAGTGACACTTACTATATACTTATATTTAGCCATTAGGTAACTGGCACCTTCTGGCTCAGATTCAGTCATACCTTTAGATCTCTACGGACTTTATAAATAGCTGGTTTTGAGTTATGAATTGCATAATAAAAGACTTGCAAAACCAGAGAGACCCCATAAAACGTTTTTTTTTTAAAGGTGTATTGTGACTGTGTCCAAATTAAAAAGAAAATCTTCTTCAGATATTAAAGCTTGTTTGAGCCATGATAATTCCATTGTAGTATCTCTGATTGCAGAACTGGCAAGAACAAACTGTTTGCAGTCTCAATGTTTTCTGTACCAATAGTTACAGCCAAGACTGATGAACAAAGAATCAAGAATGGGTCAAATCAGAAAGACCAAAGAGTTAAGCATCATTCCATAATTATTAAATCAGGTTGAAACACACATAGAGGAATTTCTATGTTACTTTGCCTGTCAGCAGAATTTATTATTTAACGTTTTTTTTTTTATGAACTAAGAAAGAGCTTGTACTTTGTCTATTTGACTGTATTTGGACACAAATTTCACGCTTCTGTGCACCACAGAGTAAAAAAAAAAGATTGTACTGTTTTGAAATTTGTACTGTATTTACAAATTCAATGGTGCATACAAAAGACCTGAATGTGTTCTTCTTTGGAAAGAAGCTGCCATTAATGTGAATAATAGCTGCTCCTCTTCTGCCACTGCAGAAGGTTTGTTTTACTGTCCTAAGAAGCTAGTCTTATGATGAGTTTATTTTTTACCTTTTTTGGCCAGTGTGAACAAACTATAACATCAGTCATTACTTCGCATATCAGAGCTGTATTTGTTCGATCTGTCAGCCAATAGTAGTTCAAGAAAATGTTTCCCCTACACTGATTGATTATCACAATCACAACGCTTCCCTTACATGTTTTTGTTTATACTGAACAAAATCAATTGACCATTTAACAGATTTAGGCTGAACATTAGATTTAATTATGGCACAGTGCCTTAATGTTCCAGCTAACACAATCTTTACATTTCCAGTAGGAAACCTCACACCTGCTCCTCCCTGATAACTGTTTTTTTAGTTTGCTATTAAGACTCACAATCATAGCCGCAAATGCAAAAGAAAATGATATGGTCGTTAATTTTCTTGTATGCACACAGACACCAATCTCCATCAGTTCCATCATCATGATTGCCCTACCATTCTTTATTCATTTATTTTTTAAGATGGTACCAATGCCTGCTTTAAAACTTTTCTATTCAAATTGCATACGGTACAAAATGTAGCTTTACATCTTTAAATAAAATGAATGTATTTTTAACATGACAGAATTCTCACTCAGTAACCAGTATGATATATTTTTAGCTTTGCCTGCACACTCCAAGTTCTGTCTTGTTACTCTATATGCTTGGTACCTTCAAAACTTTCCAGAAATAAGCACTAATAGCCAACTAACAAGTTTCCCATCAATCCAGACTCTGCCCCTGTTGTGTAAAGCTGGAAAGGGTTGTGGCTTGTGTCCTTACCTGTTTATAAGTGTAGATGTATACATACTTGATAATGTTAAATTGCAGAAGATGTCTTGGATTAGGGGCGGCATGGTGGTGTGGTGGTTAGCACCGTTGCTTCCCAGCAAGAAGGTTCTGGGTTTGAGTCCTGGGGGAACCAGGACCTTTCTGGGTGGAGTTTGCATGTTCTCCCTGTGTCTGTGTGGGTTCTCTCCGGGTTCTCCGGCTTCCTCCCATGGTCCAAAAATCTGCATGTTAGGTTCATCGGACATTCCAAAT
This sequence comes from Menidia menidia, assembly GCA_907169785.1. NCBI lineage: Eukaryota > Metazoa > Chordata > Actinopteri > Atheriniformes > Atherinopsidae > Menidia > Menidia menidia. Next base: position 3,685,705 of record CAJRST010022223.1, on the reverse strand, counting down.
TGCCCTTAGGAGTGTGGGTGGTTGTTTGTCCTTGTACGTCTTGTGTGTGGCCCTGTCCAGGGTGTAACCTGCCTCTTGCCCGTTGACCACTAGATCCAGTTCACCCCGTGACCCCATCAGGGAATAAGCGGTATTGATAATGGATTATATTTATGATCTTTTTATTGAGTGTGGCATGAAGCGCTCTCTTTGGAACACTGGTCCTCCTTTAACAATCAGCCCTGACACCCTCACTTGTCCCTAATTGTTCTGCTTGTTCTGGAGTCCTACTTAACACTGTTAAAAGTGCATTCTATAAAACAAGATGACACATTCCTATAATTTGATGATTAAGTTGTTTGAAGATTACATTAAAAGCAATTCTTGCATTGCTAAAGTCCCAGCACACTGCCATCAGTTTTGATAACATAGTTTCTCTGTAGAGAAGACCCGTCTATAAGCCACACAGGACATTTTCAGGTCAACAGAAAAGGGCACCAGCTAAATCAGTCTGTGTACACATGTGTAATATCTGTGTCTTGTTGGTAACATCATATTGCAGCTGCCCCACTGTCTTTAATCTCCAGTTCAGATAAATAGTTTGGTGTCTCTATACTTGATATAATGCAAAATGATTTACCTAGACATATCCAACATTTATTTTTAAGGAAATTAATCTGATTTAATTCCTTGAAAAAAAAGACCTTTTGTCTATATTTCTATATATCAATTGTGAGAACAAGTACATCTTTGTGTATAAATAGAATTCATGTTTTTACAGCTCAGATCCGTGCTTTATCTTAATGCTAGTGGTGAGTCATTTATACTTTTGGTCAAAACGAACTGTCCCCTCTTCGCATTTAGTTAAAAGTAGCCTAATACTTTTATTTGACTATCCCTGATGTTTTGATTTCAGTGCCTTATCCTCAATTTGGAATTATGGAAAACATGACGTCAGCAGAACCCAATGCTTTTCTTACACTGTTTTTTACTTTCCACCCCCTGCCCTCTGGAGCAAAATATCTTTCCGCTGTTAGTTTTAGCAGCTGACACTAATATCATGATAACATCGGCATCATTATTGGATTCTTGAGATCATACTAAACGACTGTAAATTATTGCCAGTGAGGTAATACTGACTGAACAGGCTGATTAATTTCATGTTGTACGTGGTAAGTAAGTATGGACAATTCTGTGACCAAATTTCACCAGTATGGATCTACAGACAGCACACTCTTATCGCATAATTTCCACAGGTCACACATCTTTCACTCACACCTGAGTGTTGTTTCAACTTTTGAGCTCTAGTGTACACTAGTCCATCCCTCTACTTGCATGTTAACCGAATATGATGGATAAGTCCATACAACTGCAACAAAAGTGATGATATTCTGTAGTCAATACATGTTGAATAGATACTTGAAAATTGAAGGAAAAATGTCTCTTAGTCTTAAGAAAAAACTTTTTACTGGAAACATGTGGCCATGAACCGTAAACAGACACAGTGTTCCTGGATGGGAAAGCTTCCTGGTCATCTCAGTCTGTCTATAAATAGCTATGTCGTCCCTATGTTGTCTTGCTGAATGAGTAAATCCAATAGCGGATAAGAACTAAGCCAATCCCCAGACTATAACTGTTTATTGATTTATATTTGCATTACCTTTGTTTATTTTTTTCACGAGAGCGAAAGTCACTAGCCTTGTGAAATAGCAGGATTCGCATGATTCACATCGTCATAACCACCAATCAGAATCAGAATAAGGTTTATTGCCAAGTAGGTTTTTGACTTACAAGGAATTTGCCTAAGTGTTTGGTGCACAACACTTCTATGAGAAGCAAAGAAATACAATGTAGAAATAAAAATATAGAACAGAAAATATAAAACTAAAACGTACAATCTTTAAAACTATGTTATATTTACTTAATGCAGAAGTCATAGCCAATCTGCTTTTACCATGGTAGCTTTGTAGAGGTTTTGGATGTGATGATGGAAGTGAAATGTAGTATTGATCTGATTGTTTGAGGACAATGGTTGGCTCTGATGAATTCATGTTTTCAACATGTCAAGTTTCTGCATCTTTTCCAACAGTTTCTACAGTATCATTTAAAGATGGTTTAATGTTACAAACTAGTTTTATCATTGGCTGATAATTGACAATTGTTTATCTTATTCAAATCAAAGCTGAAGGTTGGTCAAATGCCAAGTTAAGTTAAAACCTCCCAGTCATAAATATTCATTGGCTAATGGTGTTGCAGAGTTGTCACACACTCTGTCACCACACTTACAAATTTGTGTTGTGTTTTTTCAAACCTATTCAACAATGCAGGCCAGCTTTGGTTAAAAAAAAAACTGTAAAATTGCTTGGGTGGGTCAGCCAATCAGTCTTTGTTCAGTCCAAAAATGTAGTGAATAGTTATTCAAGAATTTAAATATGTACCCAGAGTTTACTTGAATCGTTCTCAAATATTTAATTTAGATTTATGTCATCAAGTTTATTTCCTGACCAACATTCCATGTTTTTCTGTTCAGTGTCTGCAGCTAAGCATTTTTTGTCAGAAAGCATACACAAAATGTCTTAGCTCTAGTCTGTCTGCAGGCAGGATGTTACCAAATAAACAGAACTCTCTTTACAAGAGAAGAGTTGTGGCACGTCTCCTCACTCACTTGTACAGTAGATGAGCAGACTCACTGTTCCTTGTTAAGAAGGGTGAACATACTGTGTGACTTGATAGCTTTGATTCAGCTCCTTTGTGCAGAGTGCTGACATTTACATTGCTTTGGTAACAGGAGAGTCCATAATAGTAGGCAGAGGCAGATTTGTTAGTCTGGGAATGTGTCCTGTGGTGTGTACCTCACCTTTTGACCTGGCGGACCTGCTTAATGGGTTTTCCTCACTCTTCTTTTCACCTATTCTTTTCATCCACACAAAATCTTTGCAAATATAGTTGTTTTTTGAAGAACCTTATAATTTCCATACACAATGCATTTAACATTTTAGATGCTGCAAAGAGTAAATGTTCTACATTGTTCATATTTGAAATGTTTTATAACAGCATTTAAGTATTTTACGAATTGTTTAACATACACTATATTGCCAAAAGTATTTGCTCACCTGCCTTGACTCACATATGAGCTTAAGTGACATCCCGTTCCTAATCCATAGGGTTCAATATGACGTCGGTCCACCCTTTGCAGCTAGAACAGCTTCAACTCTTCTGGGAAGGCTGTCCACAAGGTTTAGGAGTGTGTTTATGGGAATTTTTGACCATTCTTCCAGAAGCGCATTTGTGAGGTCGCACACTGATGTTGGACGAGAAGGCCTGGCTCTCAGTCTCCGCTCTAATTCATCCCAAAGGTGTTCTATCGGGTTGAGGTCAGGACTCTGTGCAGGCCAGTCAAGTTCATCCACACCAGACTCTGTCATCCATGTCTTTATGGACCTTGCTTTGTGCACTGGTGCACAGTCATGTTGGAAGAGGAAGGGGCCAGCTCCAAACTGTTCCCACAAAGTTGGGAGCATGGAATTGTCCAAAATGTCTTGGTATGCTGAAGCATTCAGAGTTCCTTTCACTGGAACTAAGGGGCCAAGCCCAGCTCCTGAAAAACAACCCCACACCATAATCCCCCCTCCACCAAACTTTACACTTGGCACAATGCAGTCAGACAAGTACCGTTCTCCTGGCAACCGCCAAACCCAGACCCGTCCATCAGATTGCCAGATGGAGAAGCGCGATTCGTCACTCCAGAGAACGCGTCTCCACTGCTCTAGAGTCCAGTGGCGGCGTGCTTTACACCACCGCATCCGACGCTTTGCATTGCACTTGGTGATGTATGGCTTGGATGCAGCTGCTCGACCATGGAAACCCATTCCATGAAGCTCTCTGCGCACTGTTCTTGAGCTAATCTGAAGGCCACATGAAGTTTGGAGGTCTGTAGTGATTGACTCTGCAGAAAGTTGGCGACCTCTTCGCACTATGCGCGTCAGCATCCGCTGACCCCGCTCCGTCAGTTTACGTGGCCTACCACTTCGTGGCTGAGTTGCTGTCGTTCCCAAACACTTCCATTTTCTTATAATACAGCTGACAGTTGACTGTGGAATATTTAGGAGCGAGGAAATTTCACGACTGGATTTGTTGCACAGGTGGCATCCTATCACAGTTCCACGCTGGAATTCACTGAGCTCCTGAGAGCGACCCATTCTTTCACAAATGTTTGTAAAAACAGTCTGCATGCCTAGGTGCTTGAATTTATACACCTGTGGCCATGGAAGTGATTGGAACACCTGATTCCGATAATTTGGATGGGTGAGCAAATACTTTTGGCAATATAGTGTATTTCATTCTAACTAATAAAAAACAGAAAGAAAGAAATCTGATTAAAAGGGATGGAGGAACTGGTCAATCTGATACATTCTGAGCATGTTTTGTGCTTCTTTGTTGATGGAGTGCCCAGTTGTTTCACCAAAGGTCTCCATGGTGTTGGCAACTGCAGGCACTTTTGTGAAAGGATCATGCTGGGTCCAAGGTTCTGAGTCCTCTTTCTGCACTGTAAACATCAGGTTGAAACACACAGATTTGTTATTTATAGTGCGTGTCCATGTAATTACACAATGATGTTAACATAGTAACTACATTACATTTGGAGAGACAAAACAATAATTGAATGTGGCAAAATACTATCATGGATGTCCTCAAATAACTCAGGATATTTTCCATTATTAAAGGACCACAATAGGTTTCTTTTATTGTTTCTTTTCATGGTAATGCTGTGATCTGATCCTTTGAACCTCTATCTTGTTTTCTGCCTCTATCATTTTCTATCTTTCTCTCTTGTATTTCAACACACTCCTCTTGTTAGCAGTGTACACAGATCATCCCTCTATGTCCTGCAGCTGTTGTGACATAACTTACTGCAAGGATGTGGGGCAATGTGACCTAGAATACATTGCACGCTATTTTGAATGGTATGTTTTGCTTGATACAATAACAAATTGGTGCAATGATGGTACTTTCAGAAGTCATTGTGCAAAATTCATTAACATTACTGCAGACTACAAGACCCATGACCCCATCAGCTTTTGACATATTTTTGTCCATGTTTTAGCATCTTGAAACATTGAGACCCCAATATGTTGCACCCACACAAAAACACTTTAAGTTGTGTCCCTGACACAGAAATTACATTGCCATATACTTGCTTTTTATATTTCAATACCAGTATGTCATCTGTGTGAAGGGTGTTGCAAGCTGGTGCCTGACATTTAGTCTTGTAACTCTATCCTTGACATACCAATGAGAAACATATATACACACACTGAGGTGTCTACGCGCTGATCTGGAGGAAACTAAAGAAAATCAAATTCCGAGCCAATGATATAAATTCTGGGTGGCATTGTGGTGTGGTGGTTAGCACCATCGCCTCACAGTAAGGGGGTTCTGGGTTCGAGTCCCTGGACGAACCAGGACCTTTCTATGTCGAGTTTGCATGTTCTCTATGGGTTCTTTCTGGGTTCTCTGGCGTCTTCCCACTGTCCAAAAACCTGCATGTTGGGTTGATTGGACATTCCAAATTGCCCTTAAATGTGAGTGTGCGTGGTTGTTTGTTTTTGTGTGTCTCTGTGTGACCCTCCGATGGACTAGTGGGTGTGTCCAGGGTGTAGGCTGCGTCTCGCTCATTGACTACTGGGATAGGATGATATCAATTTTCATTCTGTGCCATTTAAAAGGTTTTTCTACTATAAAAGAAACAATCTTTAAATGACTACCAAAGGATAAATATTCTTTTCCTTCTTTCTTTTGATCACTTTGTTAATTTTAGGGTGTGGCTGATCACTCAGGCAAGGGGACGATTTTTACTTGCTCTGCCAAGTAGGAGATATAAACAGAGACCCCAAAACAGGAATAAAATGGCTAAAATACTGCAGCATTATGATCAGCTCTGACTGAAAGAAAGAATTTTATAACACAAAATGCAACAGTTAATAATGCATATTTGTCTTCTGCTTTAAATGCGTTTTTTGTCAGGACGGGTTCTTGAGGGAGGACTCAGTCGCGGAATGAGGGGAACAAGGTTTATTGCACAAAAAAACAGAGTGAATGTCCAGACAAAGTACAAAGCAAAGCTGTGGAAAACTGTGATCAAAGTAACAAAGCAATGAGCAAACAAGACTGGGTAAAGTAACAAAATAACGATTGACAAAACTGTGGCAAAACTGTGACTATGACTGAGGCAAAAACTGTGACAAAAGACAAAAGCAAACCTGGCGTGGGGGTGACGAAGGACAAAAGACGAAAGACGAAAACGCACTCGCCCAGACAAGGGGAAACAGGACTATTTAAACACACGAGGGAGGGGAACCCCAGGTGTACACAATAGGTAATCATGACATGACGAGACACCAGATGTGACATTTTTGTGTTTATGGTTCATTCCTGTGTGTTGTTGCTAATCAGGTGGGAGGACTGGAGGGGATCGTTTCTCTGTTGCTTCTGTCCTTGCACCCTGCTGGAAGTATTCTCCTCAAAATGTCATCAGCTGCTGGATACAGGATACATTGTTGCGAGAAAGCAGCTAGGATAACCAGTAACTGACAGAAACTTTTAAACGGAATAAATATCATGATGTCGTTGTGGCACAATAAACAATAGCTATTTGGACATGGTATGACACACAGTACAATGCATTGATTATCTGCAACATTTCAATTTCATTTTCCATTTGAAAAGAAGAGCTTTTAAGATGTATTGTTTTGCTTTACTTTTATATTTTGTATTTCTCTTTTAAAAATGACTTGGAAATGGCAAACAAATACTTTGTGAAAAGAATGAAAGTACATCTTCCAAAAGTTGTTTTTGCCCCTATCACATGTCCCAGTGTACAGCATGTGCAATTTTCTCAGTGTGAATGGAAAACAAATGATCCCACAGGACACATACTCAGACCTCTTGACCAAATAAGTTCATGTCATGTGCAATACACTTGCCTTTCCCCCGCATGTACGCCATTTAACACGTACATGAAACACATGAGTGATGGCAAAAAATGTTAAATCAAGCATGCATCATTTTATGAAAAGACTCCCCCACATTACACGTGCTGTCCCCTCGTACACATAAGAATGGTTAAGTGTCATGTGAAGTCACATGACAGTTGGCAACTGTTAGCATGATCATTGCTGACCTTAGAACCACTAAAAATAGACCAAGGTTGAATTTGCAAGTTCAAATTCTCAACATACACCCTTACTGACTTTATGTGGGCATGTTTGCATTGGCAAGGTTGCATGTG